>CM075852.1:12301813-12326813 GCA_037975125.1 Latrodectus hesperus | reverse complement strand
ATATTTCACTGAAAAGATTAAATAACACATGATTGAAATAACACTTTAATGAATATTCGTAAATTATATTCTGTTGGAAACCTGTATACCAATTCTGAAAACTAATTTCAAATAAAATGTTCTCTCGTCAGTTTCTTTTTTTATCCTAGATTAAATTTACAATTTACATTAAACAACATAAATCATGCTAAAATAGCAGAATGTTTTAAAGAAATTATGGTTAATTGTATCAAACTATCGTTTGAAAATCTCAGAAATATAAATAACAATCTGCGTACCTGTCCTTATAGAAACATTAAATAAAATTTTTATATATTATGAATGTACATTAATGAATATGGTGTAAAGTTCTTAAAAGAGTGTCGCTTAAATTTTGTATTACGTTTTTTATTGTCTCAGTTATTTTTTATAAATATCTTACGTGCATAAAGACCTCATGACTTACATTCAAAAAAATGTCTTCTGAACTTGAGTCTTTCCTAACTAGGCTATGACGCAGTTTGAAAAATTAATTTAGTGAAGAAATGCATACACTAAAGTGAAAATGCTATTTTCAATTATATTTCACAAGTATAAAGTAATCATTGCTGTAGATGACCGAATAGGAGATTATAATCTGCAACAAAGACTGTAAAATGAAATAATTCGGTTGACTCTAATTAGCTAGAAGTATAAGTAAATTATAACTATTGTATACTATAAAAGAAGCGATTTTGCTGTAACCCAGTAAGCAATTTGATTTTTTTAAATATTTCGTTTAGATGAGAAAATTCTATTAAGTCCTTAAAATAGATAAAATTTAAAACAAAATTATCTTTTACTAACATAAATGAGCTTAAAACTGCGATGTCTTTCTACCCCAAAATAACAAAACATATTTTTGACATTTGAGTTATACAAACTTTCAAATTTTGATTTACAATTATTTCAATATGCATGTTATTTATGTATCCTAATTTCACTAAAATAAACGATACATCATACATACCAATAAATAACAGTTATGAATGTACTAGCAAATGAATTTATAGCAATATTTTAATTTGAAATTTACTAAAAATGGTGTTCTCAAATGTAATATTTTCACAACTAATATTGAAAATATAATACATTCTATTACGCGTTACATCAAAATTTACTTGAATGTTAAAGTATTATTTTCATTGAAATATTTTTGATTGTTGGATTCTTAAATAAATGCATACATCAATAATTTCAATCAATAATTGCATCAATAATTTCTGTTTGAAAATCCTTTGGGCACAAGATAAGGAAGATTTACATTCATTTCTAAGGCTGCTTTATATTAAATCATTTAAATTTAATACCTCCCTTACTCTGGTTTCCACTTGGTACATTAATAAAATATTTTCAACCCAATTTTCCTCTTAACTCGACTTCTTCAGGCTTAATAGACTGAAATATTGACATGTTGGAAAATTTGCATAGATTTTCCCATCAGACAGCCCATTTGGTGCAGATGTTTTCCATAACTCATAACATGCAAATATTTTGTTGGCAAATCAAGTTTCAGACATGACAAAGTATCCAAAAGTCTTCCGTTTTATTGTTGATATTTTAAATTTTTCTTACCACCCAGATTTCGCAAGCTATAAAGGGAAGGTGTGGTTGAACTTTGTCTCTAAATTAGATAACAAAAAATAAATAACGCGTTCGGTAAAACAGCTGCAGGCGATAGTTGAGCTTGGTGGAAAGAACGAGTTGGGAATTGTATTCCATTAAAAGAGCATTCCATACTTTGACCCGGTTGTCAGAGAAGAAAAGAGATCGAAATCTATATTCTCGCAGTAAATAATCAGCTGAAAAATTGAATTCCGATTTAAATGTGAGTCGTGACATGTGAAAGCTGCATATAATTTAATAAAAATTCGAGTGTTATCAGATGATGTTGACAGACGAAACCCAAAAAGACGCTTTGTCTGATTTAGTAAAGAAAAATAATTTTCTATTAAATCTGAGCTAAAATTTCATACTGAGAATATTGAAATAAACATGACGTGTGTAATTTAAAAATGAATTTAAACTCAAATGAATACTTTTATGAAGCGCATAAAAAGATTCAAATCTAGTTTTTCTTAACAAAACATAATTTAAAGCATTTTACTATATAATAAAAATAAAAAATGAATGTTTATCTTAATAAACGATAAAATGCCATTAAAAATTAGATTCTTTTAAATTTTCATATGAATTAAATTTATTTCAAAGAATTTTGTATTGCAACAGAATTTATTTCATCTTGACCTAAATTTCTTTTCATTTTTCGTCTTAAAGTTGTATAATTAACTGTTCCAATGACAACTTTTCCTTTTTATGATTTCCTGATTGGTTTAGCTCTATGAAGCATCCCTTTATATTAGTTTTATACTACAATTTATAAAAAAATATTTTTTTATAACTTAATCAAAATTATATATATTATTCATTAAAAAAATACGAAAAATATTTTTCCAATCTTGTTTACATTTTTATAGATTCATAAGACTATCCTACTTAATTTTAATTGTTAAAGTTTTCCAGTATTACAATTAGTACTAAGTACTGCTCATATGTACTAAGTTTCACATCGATATTCTTGAAAATTTAACTATAATACAGGACTTTCATTGTAATTCACAGTCTCTATTTTCTGCATATTATGATATAGATACCAAACGCATGAGTACATTTACTTCGTAACATATAAAGCGACTTGAATATTGTAGTCTCATGGCAATTTGAAGAATGTGTAGGTAATAAAAAAGTGCACCCCTACATCGGCACAGATGTACACACATACAAGCATACACAATTGTTTTAACGAAATTTCAATTCGAATAGAATTGCTAGAAGAAATTAATGGGAAAAGCTAAGATGGATTCCAAATTATTTCTTTCCTTTAAAATTTGCATTTGCTTGTTTTAAAATGGTCATTAAATTTTATTCCACGTCAAATAATTTTCTTACTTTACTTTTCTACTTTCTGTGCTATTAAAAGCAATTTTATGAAGCTGAATCTTACATAAAAGGAATTAATATATTCATCTTAATTTTCGGACTACTTTCCCTCTGTTAACTATTTTACGAATTGTGCATCTAACTTCTTCTAAATCAATTTGATAAATCAAAATATCAATGCTTATATTCCTTTTGAAACTATTAGTTGCTTAAAATATATTTTAAAATTTATGTGCATATTTGCTAAAACAGTCTTTGCCTCTAACTCTTAAAATATATAATTCCTTAAAATAAAAGTTACTCTTTTTTTAAAACAAATAAATCAATATTAGAATTTTTTCATAAAATTGTTCTTTATCTTTTAATAATTATTAACAAACAGTTAAATTAGAATTTATTGTGACAGTTTACTTTTGTCTTCTTCTAGAGGACAAAATAGTGGTCTTCAATACGACAAGCTACATTTTACATTTACTATATTTTTGTCAGTGCATTTTTCTTACATAAAAAGAATTATGTTCAAATCAGTTTTTGAGCTACTTTGCGAATTGAATGATTCAGTTATTATCCTGGATACTGCAAAGCGCCTTAATGCCATCTATATATATCTTCTTAAAAGTGCAGCCATAAGCAAAACCTAAGCAGTATTGTATCCAATATTATTAAAAGCATAATTGTCTTTTGATTTTGTTTTCAATTCATCAAATTTTCTCTGTATTAACAACATTAAAAACATGGAAGCATACTGATATTTAGCTTATTATTTCTGTCTCAAGCATATCGATCGTTTGTTGTTGTTGTCTTGTGCCAGATAGGCTGGCATTATGGGGTGCGCTGCTCCACTTTTCCAATTATCGATCGCTTAAAAGACTTATAAAATTTCAAATGTTGAAATAGTTTTACAGTCTAGTTGAATATACAGGGTGATCATAATTAAACTGCAAATTTAAAAACGCTGTAAAAAAAAGAACCACTGGTCAGAAAGACCTGAAATTTCACCAGAATGTACTTCAAACAGGGGGATTTTGTTTGGCGTGGGAAAAAAAATTAGGAAAAAAAGTGGCCTATAGATGGCGCTGCACAGGTGGTTATATGCAAATTAACGTCTTGTATAAAATGCTGAGTAGCTTGAATTCTCGTTAATTGTCGATGGTGATGCAACGCCATTTCGGAAATGACCGTATTATCAGCCGACATTTTCCAACTCCCTGGCCGCCACGATCACCGGACATCACTCCCTGTGACTTTTGGCTCTGGTGATTTCTGAAAAATGTTGTGTACAGTGCTCCACTAGACACCTTAGCGGATTTGAAATGCCGCATTACTCAGCATGTTAACAACATCAGCACTGATACACTCCAAGCTGCTGTGGAAAATACCGTTTTACGTTTACACCTCCCAACAGAAAATGGTGGACACCATATTGAAAATTTCTTGAAGAAGGCTAAGGACAATTAAAAACAGAATTATTGTTGGCTTTTTCTACGGTTTTGGACGCAGGGCAATTAAAAACCATTTTTTTCCTATTCGATGTGGCACTACTTTGTCGCTCTGAATAGGCTTTACACCAAGAGTGCCACAACATCTGCCTGACTTAAAATAGCACAATTGGCTTAATGTTAAGCTTACAGCCACAATTGATTATCGTTCATGTCAGAATTCATGTAATTAACCCACAGCCGCCTGTGCAGCGCTATCTATTGGCCACTTTTTTCCTAATTATTTTCATACGCCAAACAAAATCCCCCTGCTTGAAGTACATTCTGGTGAAATTTCAGGTCTTTCTGACCAGTGGTTCTTTTTTTACAGCGTTTTTAAATTTGCAGTTTAATTATGATCACCCTGTACATAACATTTCACACAAACTTAAATATTAAAATATTGATTACTATTAAGTTTAAAAGAGAACTACGAGAAAAAAATTTTTTACTGTACCATTTAGAAAATTCCAAAGGAAAATTTTAGTATTATTTTCCATTTAGATGAACAAAAACAAGCTGTTATAGCCAACTGTATAATACTTCAGACTCTATAATCTTACAGAGGATAATCTTACAGAGGAATCTTACAGAGGATAAGTTTTAAGATTAGCTCAAACACACACAACATACAGTAGTCATTCATTGAACCAAAATATACGTTTAGTGAAATGATTATTTAATAATAGAGAACTATAAGTTTTATCCCTAAAACCAGTTTACATTCTCTGAATTTTAATCTATTTCAAAAGTTTTTAATTAAAAGTTTAAAGTTATAAAGAACTCGGAAAAGCTTTAAAATTGGATTTTCAAACGATCCATACATTTTCAACAAAAATGCAAGATGTAAATGTGGAGAGAGAGAGAAAGAACAAATAAAAATTTTATCTTTATTTACTGTAAATTGGTTTTGTTATAATTTTACTCGGTGTTTGCATTACAATATATTTCACAATCAAACATTCAATTTTAACTGTATATCTTTTTTTATATAATCATGTGCAGAATCAATATATTTGGTCTCCTCGAAAAGTTCTGTTCATTGATCGATGACGATATTGTTAAAACCATGTTAAAGAAAGATCTTTTTCTGACAACATCGGAGATCACAGAAAGCTTAATTCAGCTCAGTAAACTATTTCGGACCCTATTCGGAAGATAAGATAGGTTTGGAAATATTCAAAATGGGTGCCACATAAATTAAGTCAGAAGAATTTGGATGATCGAATCCTCACATACCTATCTCTGCTTACTCGGAATAAAACCAACCCCTTCTTGAACCTGATGGTAACTGGGAATCAAAAGCGGATTACTTACTAAAACAGTGTAAGAAAAAGGGTTTACTGCACGGAAAGCTTATCCCTTCTAATTCTAAAGCAAATTTAACTCTGAATAAGAGAATGTTGTGTATATGGTTGAACATTTAAGGACTATTACTTTATGAGTATTAAAAACTGAACAAAAAGCTCTATTCGTAAAAGTGTTGTCAACAACTGGATAATTTAAAGGGAGTAGCCCAAGATAAGAGGCCCGTGATGTTCCAAGAAAGAGGACAAGAAAAGAATTCGTCAAAAAATTGTACAACTAGGCTGCGAAATTCTGTCCCATACCCCATATTCGCCGGTGTATTTTTTTACCCTCCAATTATCACTTGTTTTAGTCCTTACAGAATTTTTTGAAGGGCAAAAAAAGTTCACAAATGAAGAAGATATGAAGCAAGCACTGTTTCCATTTTTCTTATGAGAAAATGAAACATTTTTCATAAGTGGGGTTTTCAAATTGCCCTCACGCTGGCAAAAATTTATTAATAATAATGGCAATTATATTATTTCCTAAAGTTCATTTATGTTACGAAAATTTTTTATTTTGTTTTATTCCAAAAATGGACAGAACTTTCCGGTAGACCTAATATTCCCAAGTATAATGTGATATTTACAGACTTAATGAAAAATATTATACACAATTATATAAATAAAAACATGGCTGAAATATGAAACAATCGGTACTTAGATTCTTATCCCGTCGACCATATCGACGAAAAAATATATATTATTAAATGATGAGATTTAGCACTATATAAATTGCTAATAAAGTTTTAATCTACTTGTTAAAAGGAAGATATTAATAAACTGCCCTGCATTTTCTTCACATTATGGAAAAAAAATTAAAACTAGCAAATTTCGACGAAATATTTTTATGTCGAAAAATGTCGAAGGGATAACCAAATAATCTATAATAGAGAATATCATTTTGACTTTAAGAAAATATTACATACAACATCAACGATATATGATTAAAAATAAATTTTTTGCGTATTGTATTTATTAAAACTTGAAACAGATTTATTAAAAGTTGAAAACTATACGCTGAATATCTATAATAGATATTTTCGGTATTGTTTCCAAGATCGAAGTAAATACTAACTGTATTGAAATCGTATTTATAATTTTTTGATATATTAGATTAGCGAAAAAAATAAATCGACATATTAGTTTTAAATGAATTTCCTTTAATGTTTCGAATTACTTATCTTAGTCAAAATATGCACTGTGTTGATGTATAATTTTTTGCCATGTTAAAAGTAGCTTTGTAATATATCTCTTATAGAAGTCTTAATCCTTTTTATCGAAAATTACAGTAATCGATTTTCACAATCTTCTCTAAGAAAATTTAGACCATGATCGCTTACGTTGGATGCTATCGAATAAGATTCATTTTTCATCACCAGTCACCACCATCCGTTTAAGAAATAGATTAATTTTATTCCGCTTGGATAAGATATCCGAATAGAAATTTGACCAATACTGTTTTTTTTTTTCAATTATTGTAAAATTCAAACATTTAACTTATTATTGAAATCAATTTCATACAAACTGTTTAAGAACTACATTTCGGTCCATCTTCAGCTCCTGAACCGCTACTATGACCGTAAATTCCCATTATTTCTTTGATGCTATCAACATTTTCGACGCCTGACTAATCTATGCGAGGTCAAAAACACCAGACAGGAACCGATGAAACCATAGGTCCATATAAATGACAATATCGAGATTATAACTCCATTCACAATTTTCAATTACCTGCTTTAGAACTATTTTCATTCTTCTCAAAAAATAATGTGGGATATACCGAATTTTTTATTTGCTACTTTCTATTTTTAACACCCTTTAACTCAAAGCTGAATAAATAAAACAGCGAAAGAATTTTTTATTGTGACATAACACCTTTTTAACGAGCGTAAATCTGAAATTGTTTGGTTCATACTTTGCGAGACATGAATTTACTGAAAAAAAATAATGGATCTTTTTCTCCAACCTAGTATTAAAAAGGTATAAGAATATATTTTGGTTGCACAATTTTTTGTTTATGTTTTAATAAACAACATTCAACTAGATACGACTTAAAACTACCCTATTCAGTTAAATTAATGCAAGTTATTTTTCATATCGCGTATTTTAAACTTATCACAATGGCCATTTAATATGAAAGAACTCTGAATAAAGAGCGATAGGGTCTAATACACAATTTAAAGAATGTGTTGTTTATATTTAATGATATATTGAAAAACAATTTACATACTGCAAATAAGATCTATTAAATAAAATTCACAAATATGATTAATAATAGTTTATATAAATACAGTTGTATTTTTTAAAAAACTATGGCCAGAAGAAAATATTTTCACTAAGCATTATTAGTGTGGGCGAAAATTGCTAAGCAAGACACGTCAAAAAAACTCACTTGTTTTTATGTTCGTCTAATTTTGAAGCTGATTCAATAGAATAGATAGGCAAGCTTTTCTTCTTTTTTTTTTTTTTTGTCCAATAAAAGAAGCCACTCACAGACTACTTTGGGCGAAGCTGACATAGGCGTCACATCGTTGACCCCGTTGTCACAAAACTTCATTCATTAGCAGCCTCTAAGTGTCAAAGTTTAAAATAAGTTCACTCTTAGAACAATGACTTTTCGCCTTCTCAAGGAAAAATACATGTTAATGATGCAACCAAGAGTTAATTTGTTACGTCTATTAGATTGGCAACCGATGAGAGACGAATAAAAAGGATGAAACACGTGAATTTATTGTGTCATAAATAAACAAAGATCAGGATGTAGCAAGATTATAATATACATAAATTAGTGAAACTGCTGCTACAAGGAAGCGCTTCTGCCATTTTTTCAATATTATATGTGTTTACATGAATTTAATGTATTTAAAAATATTGCATTTTTACTAATGAAAGAACGTCTAATTAAGCAGGCATTTACATTATTTATTTTTGAATTGCCTGTTCAAACCATTTTGCATTTTAATCAGTAATTAGGAAAATATGATATGTTGAAATATATTAGGTTGGTGCGTATGAAATGTCGGATTCTTAAGTGATTGTATAAAACTGCATATCTTTCTTCAAAAGCTGTTTATTCAATCAAAGTATGCTCCATTCGCTTCAATACACTTCTCCCAACGAGATTTTAAAGCGTAGATGCCTGTCTTGAAAAAATTTTGGTCTTTAGAATTAATAAACTCTGATATCGAGTTTTTTAGACTGTCTTCATTTTCATAGTGTTTGCCCCTTAAAAACAGCTCTAAATGCTTGAAACAATGAAAATCGGTCGGCGAGAGATCCGGTGAATAGGGTGGATGCTGCAATGATGAGCATACGTTTAACCGATCCAGCTTATTTCGCTCTGTCAGTGCGTGCGGTACCCACTTGTCCATCTTCTTAACCTTGCCAATCTCAGAAAGGTGTCTCAATATCGTTGTATGGTCAACTTTCATCCTGATAGCAAGTTCCCTCGTGGATACGGCTGGATCCGCTTCCACTAGAGCCTTCAGGTCATCATTCTTCACAGATGTTTTGGGTCTTCCGCGCGGCTCATTTTGCAGTGAAAAATCGCCAGTCCGAAATTTTTCGAACCAACGCTGCACTTTCCGATCGTTAACCGTATTCTCCCCAAACGCTTGGTTTATGTTGCGTGCAGCTTTTGCAGCACTATTACCAAGTTTGTACTCATATAAGAAAATGACGCGAATGTCGGCAGAATTCATATCGGCAATAAATTCAAAAGAAATAAAAAAGGGAAGACCTTCGAGAAAACCTATTTTGCTGCAATGAGTCTCTGGCAATGGACAATACGAGTATGAATGAGGTTATGCCAAATACAAAAGTATAACGAAAACAGGGAGGAAAACGTCCGCATGTAAAGAGAATCCGACATTTCATACGCACCAACCTAATACTTAATATATAATATGAATATAGTGGAACGAAATATATTGAATACATTATTAATAAAATTTACTGAAACAGCATTCATAAACCATTTCTTTTGTCATTTACATATTAAATTCGCTTTACATAAGAATTCATGCTCATGTACTTTTCACGTGATAGAAAATATTATATGGTAGTCAAAACAGTATCAATAAGGAAATCTTTTTCCTTTATCAACTTTTTAAGAAATATCCTTAAAAACCTTATTCTCCAATAAGAAGAGATTATGGCATGCTTCTCTTAATGGACTTTAGTAACGAAAGTTTATTTTTTTTTATTGTGTCAGTTTATTTTTTAACTTGATACATTTTCAAATGACTAACATTTTCTTTTGTCAATTTTATTATCGGTACCAACTCTTTCAGCATTTCCGAAAGCATCTTACATTTTTCATTAGACTGACTGTAATCAGAAATGTGGAAGATTTATGTAAAATATATTGGAAAAATTCTCCGAAAAAATTATAATTTGATTTATGATTAAAAAACCATATCTTTAGGAAAGACATATACTATTTTATTAAATATAGAAATCTTAATAGTCAAATAATTTGATGTAATCAATTTTAGCTATAATTTTGAGTTGAGTGCATTTGAGCACAACAGAAAAAATCATAAGCAACCAAAATAATAATGTTTATTCAACATTAAACACATGCACCATAAACATAGTACAGTAATCTCCCCTATAACATGGTACTCTTATAACACGTTTTCACATTACGCAATTTCCTGTCCCTCGTACACCACGTCTTTGCCCTCATATAACCTGTTGATTCCCCCACGTTATATTTCTGTGCTGAAAATTTTATAATGATTTGTACAGTTTATAAATCAATTTCGCGTACGTTTGCACACTGTATCATTTGCGTTCTTATAAAATTAAATTATATTATTGACCTTTGAACATGTCGCGGTGGAACGTTATTTCAGATAGATCCTACAGCGAACAAACATGTAATAAAAATTTCCTTGGAATTATTTGATTTATTTGAAATGAACGGTTTTTCTAGTTACATTTGTATAAGTTTTTTATTTAAAATGTTTTAATTTGATTTTAATAAAACAAACTCATTTCGATCATAGTATAGTTTTTCCTTAATTTCGATTTAAACCCCACTTACCGATAAAAGTTAAACATGAATCATTTGTACATATCGCGCTATACGAGGTCATACAAACACATTTTACAAGAATGCTTGTACAACATGTTTTCCTAAAACGCCCAACTAATGTACCGTGTTATAGGGAAGGTGATTACTGCACACAGAAAATATGCGATGATGATGATTCTTGAATGACAATCAGCTTTGAAAAATAATTTAGTGTTTTTTTTTTAATCAAATATGAAAATGTTGATTATTGACACCAAATTAAAAAAAATGAAAACATTTTACTGTTACTGATGTAAACAAGAAAAGAAGAAAGATATTTCATTTAGGTATAACGTTAAGCAATGAATAAATGAACCAGAATTTTCATCACATATGAGCATACTATGTAATTTTTCATTCTTTTATTTTCCTTCTATCATTAATTGTTTGGAAGTTTTTCCCTCAAACCTTTCGCATTAAGATGAAAATTCATCGGATGACGATTGAATTAAAAATTAAAATCGCATGACGAAATCAAATTTTTTTTTACACACAGAAATGGATTCCTTGTGATGAAAAAAGTTTTAATAGATGGCGCTGTTGCCTTTCATTATATATGATTATATCACACTTTAAATTTTGTTTCGATCGAGGTAGGAAGTTCTCTCAACTTTTCGATGGAACTAAAAGTTCCGTTACATTTCTCGAATACAATTGATTATTTTGAACTTGTGTGTAAATTGTTCAATGTGTGTACCTTTGGTATTTATTAAAATTGTGTTTGTTTATAATATATGATCTGTTGTTTACTTTACAGAGCTGTGTTTTTTAAGGCATTCTTTCGATTTCAGAAATTATTTAGATTATTGTATTATTTTTTCACTTGTTAGGCACATTAACTTCATGAGATATATCACTTTTGATCAATATATCAATATTGATATTCAGTATATACTACAAGAAAAGAAGAAGTATATTACATACTTTGGTTTCTAAATTCTGATCTTAAATAGTATGAAGTCATCTGCGGAAGCTATTGATTAAATTCACTTTAAATATTTTACTTTAATATATTTATACATCAAGAATATAAGAAAAATTGTTTATCATCTAATTTTGCTAATTTTTTCAACGCCTTTTGAAAAAATTATAACAAAAAAAACTAAATTGCTTGTATCTGACGAACTAAACAATGATTAAAAATCTTCCATGAATTTATTAATGGAATTTCTTATAACATGTCTCAAGTTTAACATTTAAAATGGATAATAAACATTGAAATATGTGTCTTGAATTATTGAAATACTCTGTTTTGACCTAGAAGAATTAATTGTAGCTTTAAGGAATTGGCGTTTGTTGGTTTGTAGTTAATGTGTGGTTTTACTTTTGATCGAAGTTATGTTGGATGATACTAATCGGTCAAATATTGTGCCCTTATTTCATAATGACAGAAAAACTTAGACTCTTATCAAAAGGAATTAATCATTGGTTCTTAGGAAACAAATACTTAATATTCAATAATTATGTATAAGTAATTGTTATCGGAGAATCAATACCGTAGCAAATTCATGGAAAATTATATGAACATCACGTATACTTATGAATGACAAAAAATAAGCATATAATTACATATATTTAAATTCAATGGATCATTAAATGTTTTTATTTACATAAAATATATTTCTCATTCTTATACTCGTCTCTATTTTATTTAATACATGAATATTCATTGAAAATACCAAGATAAAATGCAACTTAATAAATCCTAATGTATTTTTTAAAAAAAATTAAAAGAAAATAATCTTATTTTGATATCAATGGAATATTTATAAAAATTTATTATTAAATTAATTTCATGAGGTTATAAAAAAAAGACTATATTGTAAAATTTAAACATTATACTATAATAACGTTTGTTTAAAGTCTATTGAATATATTTAAAAATCTTCATTAAATATCCATTACCTTAATCTATTTTTAGGTTGCTTGGAAGCAATTTGTGAAACAGCTTCTTTGAAATGTAGCATTATCTAACACACTCTTACATCATATTCGCTTTACAAATGTAATACACATTACGTCACTCAGGAACAAACATTATAATGTATTTCTGAAAAAGGAAATCTGATGAAAATTTTTTTAAGTTTCTATTTTCATGTATTTTACATTATGCAATAAATAAACATTATAAAGAGTATATTTCGATACTCTTTCTTATTATTATTCTCCATTTTTAAATGTAAAAAATTGGTTAAAAACTATTTTATTCATTTTTTTTATTTGATTTGTTATATCTAAATCTCAATTTTGTCACAAAATTTTAAATATGGATTTATGTTTTTGTGAGCTCACAAAACACAGATTGGTCTCTAATAAATACTTCATGCTTGGCTTATAAATGAGAAAAAATTTCTCTCAAAATTGAACTCAAATTTTATAAATATGAGATTCAATTCCAGGAGGGTCACAGCACTATTGATCAGGTTCATTACCTATGTCAAAGAATTAGAGATGCACACAACAAGAAGCCAGCCAACCACACTTTAGCTGCATTCCTCGATTTATACAAGGCATTCGACAGAATTTGGAAGCAAACCCTCATCGTTAAACTAGCTGAAAAGTTTAGAATTGGTGGTGGGGTATTAACCTGGATCTACGCCTTTTTGGGCAATCGTCCTATCAAAGTGAAATTTAACAACGTTTTGTCAAAGGCCTTTAAAATGTTCCATGGGGTACCTCAAAATTCAGTACTCAGTCCTACCCTGTTTACACTCGTCCTTTCCGGAATAGAGGAAATTATTTCTTCTAGTTGTGACGTGGGGCTTTTTGCAGACGATATTGTGATTTGGAAATCAGGTTATGAAGTGGAACATCTTGAAGATAATGTTATAATTCTGACCTTGAAGAGGTATGGAGATTCGCTGAACAACATAAACTGAATTACAACCCCACAAAGTCTAATACCTGTTTTTTTACAACCAATAGAAAATTATACAACAACTGTCCAAAGGTTCTTCTAAATCACCAGCCTCTAGTTTCTGTCAAATACCCAAAATACTTGGGATACGTTTTGGATCCAGAAATTTTGTGTAATAAACAAATTTAACATCTAGTTAAAAAAAGGTCGAAAAAGAATCAACATATTAAAATATATTTCTGGTCGTGATTGGGGCGCTGACGTTGTTACCCTCAGAAATACTTACATCTCCCTTATAAGACCTATTTTGGAATATGGACTCCCGATCTATTGCTGTGCTTCTGAATCCAGCCTCCAGAAATTGGAACGTGTTCAGCCCAGTCCAGCCCGAATCATTACAGGCCTTCGTAACTCCTGCCCCAATGACATTGTTCTCTATGAAGCGGATCTGCAATGGTTGAACCTTAGAAGAAAAGCCAGCCTTGTAAAATATTACAACAAACTTTACAGTCTTGGATCCCAAAACCGAACCTCTTCCTATTTAAAGAATTGGACAAGTAACCAACGTCTTAAAAGAAATAGTCCATTTAGCCAAGTATATTCCAACACGTTAATAAAGAACAATGTTGAACAGCATTACTTAAATCCACCTATAGACCCATCTGAAGGACTGCCAAATGTCATTTTTCACACTAGCTTCCCTGTTTCCGTTAACAAACAGATCATCCGGCCCTCTTAAAACAACTGGCCCTTGATTATCAACGATATTCCTGCTAATGATATCAAGATCTACACGGATGGCAGAAGAGATTGCAATGATCATTCAGGTAGTGGGATCTTTGCCATTCTTAACGACTCTACTGGAGATGTAGAGATGCAAAGAAGAAACCCAGATTTCTGCTCCGTTTTCCGCAGTGAGTTAATTCCTCGAAGCCATTGAACCATTTGTCAAAGAAACATCAGGATCCTATCGGACAGCAAGAGTTTCATCTAACATCTTGCTAGCTGGTCTAACGTTCGTGACTTTGTAGGAGTTTCTATACTACCATAAGCTGAAGAAACTATCGCAGGACCCTATTTCTCTTCAGTGGATTCCATCCCACGTTAACCTGCAATGCAACGAAGCTGCTGACTTTCTTGCAAAGGCAGGTACTAGTGGGACCTCGGCTCCATCTGGCCCACTTACCTTCCTTGAACTCTACTCCCGTGCCAAGAAGATCAACCAAGCCATTGGGTCACTTCCCCCTTGCACCATTGGTACCAAAGCTACTCACCGGGAGGCTCCCTCACTCTTAAATGCGACAGGCGGATCCAGACTACCAACACCCGCTTCCGAAGTGGACTTCTTCGTTCCATTTCATTCTGCGAAGGACGTAAATGCTACGTGCCTTGTCCCAGATGCAACTCGGCGAGTGCGTCTCCGGAAAATATGATCTTTTTCCTGGGACTTAATAAAGAGGACATCTTAGTCCTCTTTATTAAGTCCCAGGACTTGCAGACACCTTGTCCAAGGGGAGACTTGCAGACACCTTGTCCAAGGGGAGAGCCCTTGTTGTCCCGGAGCCGTTGGCACCTCTCACCTTTTTGGAAATCTTTTCAAGAGTTAAAAACAGGATTAAAGCCACATGGATTGTCCCTCCAGAGCACCTACGGTATCAGTGTTCTCGTCCGGGAAATCACCTTTGCTAGTCCTAGACTTTCTGGCGGTTCACGGCGTCATGGACCTAGTTTAGCCTTGCAAAGGGGATTGGAAAGAAGAAGAAGAAATATTAGATTTTTAATATAATATTTTACCATCATTATATTGATAAAAAAATTTTATACCTAACAATTTGTATTAAAATTTATATGGGAGAAAAGATCCATCATGTATTCAAATACTGTTTACTTAATTCATATAATATTTCAGTGACTGTGAGATAAATATTTTACGAAAACATAATCATAAAACCTCTAAAATACAAAAATTATTTTTCATTTTTATCTTATTAATAATTATTTATATTTATTTCAGTAACATTTATAATATTATCATATACAGGAATTTTGACATAAAGTGAAATAAAAATTGCATCGTAAAATAAATAAGATTTGTCTCTCTGTGGTGAAGCTCGCAGTGGAAGAGCGCAGACCTTGGTGGCCATTGTAGAGAAAAGTAGTTAAATACGTGGTGAACTTTTGCCAGACAATTTAAAGTTTTCGGTGAAACAGTTAGACTTTATCTGCACTTCTTAGGTATAATGTACAGGCTGAGTAAGTGGGTATATTGTCCCGCACAGTGCAAGACCACCTATGGATTCACGCTAGATTATGATTTATGTCTAGTGGACTAGTCATAAAATTGTTCATTATAAGTTTCTACCAATTGGCCAAATGGTCATTGCGGACTTGTTCTCGCAACAAATGGGATGTGTGCAACAGGCATTGCAACTGGAAGAGCCAGCACTAGTTAATCACAAGGATGTACTGCTGTTGGCCGATAACGTGAGGCCGCATGTCCAGGAATACCACACAACGACATTGTTGGGAGACTTTGTCCCATTCCTTTTACTCACTTGATCTTACACTATCTGATTATAGCTTCCTTCTTTCCCTCCACAGCCATCTTCGTGAAACATTCTTCTCTATAATGAAGCAGATTTGTACCAGACACTGACAGATTTCTTTGCTTCCAAAACCTGAAGTTATACTGCAAGGGTATTGCTCAACTGTAGATATGTTGGCAGAAGGTGCTGGATGCTGATGGTAATTACTTCGATGACTAAGAACATACTACTATTTCTGAAGGTCATGTTCTTTTGGGTCATAAGAATCGGCGAGAACTTTATTATTTACTTTGCATTTAATTTAGGTTAAATATCGGTTCAATCTTTTATCAAAGTAAATGTGTCATAAGAACTTCTGAGCTTTAAGATTTCTTTCTCTGAAAATAATTGCTAGTAATTTTCATTTGATCGTTGACCTGGGAATCATCACCTGACTAAAAGACAAATCATCAATGATTTTCTACGTCCTAACAGAGAACAACAGCATAGTTATATGTATATATATACACACACACACACACACACACACACACACATATATATATATATATATATATATATATATATATATATATATATATATATATATATATATACATAATATATATATATACCGGGTGATCCAAAAGTCAGGACGAACTTTAAAAATGAATAATTCGAAAACGAATCACGATACAAAGATGCGGTTTGCACCAAACGAATGAAAAATAAACCGGGTTTTGTGTGACAATGAAAAAAAATAGTTCTGTTGGCGACCAACAGATGGCGCTATAGTGTTTTATTGCAACAAGAGATGATTTACAAATGAAACAATGATTAATGAAGTCAGATTAATTACAGTTAATTAGTACTTACTACAATAAATGTTCAATGTGATGTCCATCATTCAGAAGTAAAGCTGTGATACGATTCACCACACCATTCACAGCATTTAGTAGCATTTCTTGCGTTATGGTAGACACATTTTGGCGGAGGGCATCTTTCAGTGCCGCTAGTGATGCCGGTTGGTCGCTGTACACTTTTGACTTCAAGAAGCCCCACAGCCAAAAGTCACAGGGTGTGAGATCGGGAGATCTTGGAGGCCATGCGTGATTAAAGTAGCGACTGATAATACGATCCTCCCCAAATGTTGAGCGTAGCAGGCGTTGCACAGGCAGAGCAATATGAGGTGGTGCTCCATCTTGCATAAAGGTGACTGTTTGGAGTGCCTGTCGGGCTTGCAGTTCAGGAATAATGCTGTTCTGTAACAGTGCTAGATATCGCTTACCGGTGACAGAAACTGTTTGGAAACCTGTCTGTGTGACTTCCTCGAAAAAAATGGACCAATTATGAAATCAGCAGTGAAGCCACACCAGACTGTCACTTTAGGCTGTTGCATGGGTACCTCAACAAATGCATGGGGATTTTCTGTGATCCACACTCGACAATTGTGGTTGTTAACAGCGCCAGAGAGTGTGAAATGTGCTTCATCTGTCCAAAGCACAGTGTGAAGCCAGTCGTGCTGCTCTTCCATCTTATTGAAGACCAAATTCGCAAAATGTCGGCGAGAGTCGAAGTCAGGAGGTTTCAGTTCTTGGTTATGTTGCAACTTGTAGGGATACCGTTGCAAAGTTACTCGCAGCGCTCTTCAGACACTTACGACACTCCTGTCTGCCTCGAATCTTCTCAAGCACTGCACTCCCCATGTGCAGCAACCGCCGATATGGCTTGCACCGTCTGCTTCACTCTTTTGGCAACAGCAGCTGCAGTTGAGGGACATCCACTTCTTTTACGTGACGCCAAAGAACCTGTAGCTTCAAATTTTTTCACAATTTTGTTCAATGCAGAAGACGTTATTAGTCCTTTACTATCTCGCATACCCTTCATGTAGCGATATGCTCGCAATGGCACTTTCCGAATTCTTATAAAACAGTTTAACTAAGAGGGCTTTCTCAACTATGGACAGCATTTTGATGCATACCAGCTTCGACTACCATTACCTGCAGTAGTTGATTCTTTTTACATCGTTTGTTGCATTGCATAATCCTACATCAGAACTCCGACAGCGCCATCTGTTGGTCGCCAACAGAACTATTTTTTTTCATTGCCACACAAAACCCGGTTTCTTTTCTATCCGTTTGGTGCAAACCGTATCTTTGTATCGTGATTCGTTTTCGAATTATTCATTTTTAAAGTTCGTCCTGACTTTTGGATCACCCTGTATATATATATATATATATATATATATATATATATATATATATATATATATATATATATATATATATATATATATATATATATATATATATATATATATATATATATATATATATATATATATATATATGTATGTATATATATATATATATATATATATATATATATATATATATATATATATATATATATATATATATATATATATATATATATATATATATATATATATATATATATATATATATATATATATATATATATATATATATATATATATATATATATATATATATATATATATATATATATATATATATATATATATATATATATATATATATGTATACATATATATATGTATACATATATATATGTATATATATATATGTATATATATATATGCATGTTTATATATATATGTATATATGTATATATATATGTATATATATATATATATATATATATATATATATATATATATATATGTATATATATATGTATATATATATATATATATATATATATATATATGTATATATATATATATGTATATATATATATATATGTATATATACAGGGTGATTATAAAAAAACTTTGCCAACATCTGCACTTCTAGCGTCCATTCTATTTAACCGATCAAGATGATACTTCAAATATAGTTCTTTTGAGATATGCGCTCGAGATTCTGTGAATGGCAACACAGTGGCCCTCGCGGTTACAGTTATAGTGACAGAAACTCGAAATTTTCGAATGGCAACGTCTACTTTTTACAATCGCAAAATGTTCAGCACATGCGAAAACCCTAAATAGCGTTGAAACGGTACCGATATGTCTAAAAATGGACGTGTTCTGCAAACACAAAAAAGAGTTCTGAAAACCGGCCAATAAAACACGATCTGGGCGCACGCAATAAATTTGCATGTGACAGAGTCAAGAAACCAATTACAGAACGCCGGTCGCCAGATATTCAGCGTAGGAAACCTATAAAATACCAAGCGGGTATGCGAAGTCATCATTCGGGAACTCGCACATGCCGACGATATGAGTCTTCCTTAGGAAAGTTCGCGGTGAATTGATCAAACTCTATTACCAAAATGGGATGAACGCTGCGGAAGCCTTGCGTGTGTATCGCCGCAATCATCGACAACGACGCGGCCCATGTACTCTGCAAGCTCTGCGTGATTTAGTGCGGAAATTCGAAGATACAGGCTGCACCTGTGACAAACAGCGCTCCGAACGGCCAACTGTTTCTGAGGACGTTGTCATGGAAGTGCACCATACAGTGACTGCAGGACACACAGAAACCGCAAGAGGCATAGCGCGCGTGTTGGATATTCCGAACTCAACGGTCCGCAAGCTCTTGCGCTCGGTACTTCACATGTATCCCTATCGGTTCCAGCGCGTCCAGATGTTGGAGCCGGGTGACCCACAACAACGTCTGGACTTCGCAAATGCATTTTTGTTACGATATGATGCGGATAACGACTGGCCACTTCGCATACTATGGACGGACGAGGCCCATTTCACCTTAAATGGCAGCATTAACACAAAGAATTGTGTGCACTGGGGAGAGACGAATCCTCATGCTGTGGCGCCAGTACCATTATTTGACGCCAAAGTGACTGCGTGGTGCGGCATTACAGCTACATTTGTTCTGGGCCAGTTCTTCTTTGAGGAAACGACCCCGACTGGCCCTGCAACATGTTCTGTAACGGGCCCTCGGTATGCAGCCATGCTGAAAATTTATGTCTTACCGGAGTTGCGTCGGCTGAATGCACTCAATGACATTGTTTGGATGCAAGATGGCGCACCTCCACATATAGCGAGGTCAGTTAAAAGGCTCCTGGATCAGCATTTTGGTGATCGCATCATCTCACGCTATTATCCTTTTCCGTGGCCTGCGCGATCCCCAGATCTGACGCCTATGGATTTCTGGTTTTGGGGCTATCTCAAATGCAGAGTTTATCTGTGCAATCCTCAAACATTGTCGGACTTAAAGGATTCTATACGGCGTGAGATTGGAAACATCCCTCGTGCCATGTTGCGTGCAGCGACATTGTCCACCGTCTCCCGCATGCAATGCGTAATTGCCTGTGATGGCACTCATGTGGAAAATGTTTGAAATTAATAAAGATTTTTTTTCTCTATGTGTTCTCATCATTGAGCAGTGTCTTGTCTCTGTCGTATGCATTATTCCTCCGTGCGCCTTGAAGAACTGTTTGTATGTGTATAACACGTCGGTTTTCGGACATATCGGTACCGTTTCAACGCTATTTAGGGTTTTCGCGTGTGCTGAACATTTTGCAATGGTAAAAAGTAGGCGTTGCCATTCGAAAATTTCGAGTTTCTGTCAGTATAACTGTAACCGCGAGGGCCACTGTGTTGCCATTCACAGAATCTCGAGCGCATATCTCAAAAGAACTATATTTGAAGTATCATCTTGATCGGTTAAATAGAATGGACGCTAGAAGTGCAGATGTTGGCAAAGTTTTTTTATAATCACCCTGTATATATAAAGCATCAAAAAATACTCGGAAAGAGTTAAGAATGATAACATTCGTGTTCCGTTTATCAAATTATCCATAATTTACCAATGAATTTAAATCATCTTCAAATTTTTTTATTTAATAAATTTCTCATTGGTTATACTTTTTAATAAAAGTTAAATTAAAATAACTTTGTTCACTAAACAAATAGCTTGCATTGTTATGAAAACAAGAATTCGAGAGATATTTTGTCATGAAATACTCTCTCGACTCGATACTATCTAGATAAATATTTATTTCTAAATTTTTATTATGCAAGACAATTTTGAAAATTTAACTGAAAATAGCAAGAATAGTTTTTCATGATTCGCAAGAATGAATACTTTTTTATTGATATGATTATTGATATTTTTTATTGTTATGTTATCAGTTTCACACAACTAATATAACTATGATCTAAACTATACGAACAAATCTAGTATGTTGCCAGTGTTACGAGAAGTTACTGTAAGCATGATAATTATCAAATTAAAGGCTTACACTCAGCCACCTTATTCTCCAAACCTAAAACATGGTTTTTCATATTTTGAAATTACTTTAAAATTTACTGCTTATAGATTCAAACTAAAGATAATGCACCATACCGTTCAGATGATTCATTATGTGTTCTCAACCATTTCGTAAATAATTGATTTAATGTATCATAATTTTCTCATTTAAAATTCATAGATTAATAAAAATGAACAGTAATTACAAACAAACAATGAACATATTACAAATTTTATATTACTCCTTTTTATATCTAAAGCAATCAGTTGAAACTATAAAGGTAAACTTTTCAGTAACTATTATACATAAATTATAGACAACGATGGTCTTAAATTTAAATTTACCGTTGCAGAGTCTCTGTCACTGACTTGGAAAGTGAAATTGGAATGTGCTTGACTTGATAAGTGTAAATCAGAGAGAATACCCATTGATGTATAATTGTTGCCAATATATACTCAGATGGGAAAATCATAATGTGTAAACAAAAACAATCTTCATCTTAAGTTGGAAAAATTACTTCAATGCATATAAGTACGTTGCGTGGAACTAACACGGTGCAAGAAAACCGTTAAAATAATCATTAATTTAATGTACTAAAATACGGAAAATGTCTTAACATCTTAAGTGGATGTACTTATCTAAGCTTTTGACTTAGACTACGTGATATGCATAGTATAATTCTACAACATCTCGCAGACTATATGGTCACTCGTGCAGCGATAATAAATTGAAGATACTGTGTCAATTTTTACAAGATTCCATAAAAATCAATTTACTGTTATGCATTCAATATTTGGCATCTCTAAAATATTGATCTTATACGAGTAGCTTAAGTGCAAGAAAGATTCATTGAAGTACGTTCATTCTGAACTCGTCTTCCTTTGATGGTATTCTATATCGAGACATTTTTTCCTTAAGTTGCTTATGTCAGAATAAACTATCCATTTGAAAGCTCCATTGCTCTATAAAACTGTGAGTGGTTTTACTTCCACTTACTTCGAGAGAAAACTTATTGAAATATTTGTCTTACCTATCCAGATGCCTTCCAGGGAATTTCCACATTTTAAAGAAAAATACTATAAAATGTGTCTTTAGAGAAAATAAGAATAAAATAAAATTCTTTACTGTTCATAGTTACAATTAACATTGTTATGTATATATATATATATATATATATATATATATATATATATATATATATATATATATATATATATATATATATCATATACATATATATATATATATATATATATATTTATATATATATATATATATATATATATATATATATATATATATTTATATATATATATATATATATATATATATATATATATATATATATATATATATATATATATATATATATATATATATATATATATATATATATATATATATATATATATATATATATATATATATATATGTAAAGTGGAAAACAAAAATGGCTCTCTTATTTCGTATTTTAAGAACGCTGAATTTTGTGTTCGTAAGAAATTTCATTTCCCTGAAGATTTATATGAACTGTTAAACAAAAATAAAGCCTAGTACACTTACGTTCATTAATTCAGTGATTTAGGAATAGAAATAATGTACAATGTAATTATAAATATATTAGCATTTATTGTATACCAATAATATGAAAACACTGACTGGTAAGAACAGAGTGTTTTTTTTTAACTTAATTAGCTTCAGAGTTCCATAAAAGTACAGAAGTTTTGAAAATATCTGAAATATATTAATTAACATTCAGTTTTACTTTTGGTAATACATTTCTTCTTGTGTTGCTTGTTCGAATATCTCCTGGTGCTTTTAAGTTATTCTGTCATTTTACAGCCTTTTACAGTTTTATTCTGTTACTTTACAGCTTTTGACGTTAATGGGTATGGATTCCACGTCTATTTGTATGTATAGGGCACCAGAGATTTTTCTTTGCTTACTGGAAAATAAGCAATTGTAATTCAGAAGCAGAACCAAGCAGGAGTTCAATAGACTCGGCTTGCCTCACCCTAAGGAATTATTTTACTTTTAAGGCATTCTGGTCATGACCTATTAACGCACACTAATTGCTGTTATTAAACATGGAAGTATAAGGTCTCCTCAGGTTTCGAACTTACTGAATTCCAGCAACAAGCATGTAGGATTAGTTCATGAAGTTAGTTAATTATTAAAGCATTTTTGATTCATCAGACTACTTAAGCTCCTACATTTCTTCTTATAAAACCATACAATATTTTCCGGGAGTTTTAAGTTTAATCAATCATGGAATTTAGATGCATATTTTTTTCATTTTTTTAAGGTAAAACAATAACGTAAAATTCTTTTGATTAATAAGGTAGATAATTTCAAATTACAAGAATTTTAAAAACAAAAATTTTGGAAGAAAATATCTAACTGGTAATTCAGTCCTAAACTTGCGATTTTTTACTAATCATATCAATTAGTGTCTTTTTTTACCCAGACACTTTTTGCTCTAGAGTTTTGATTCAACTGACTTTCAGCTTTAAATATGGAATCGTTATATAATATGGAAGCTTTAAAATTAAATCGTATGTTGGTCGAATGATACAAATATCCGTGGAGGAGGAAGTCAAACTTACAAACTGTTAAACTTAATGACAAAAAGATGATCATTCAGTGTGATTAGTTTGGAGAAGAACTTGTTAAAAATCATCTCTTGATTAAGAATATCATCTTATCAAACGCTATTTCAAAATTAAAGAACATTTTTGGTCTCCATATTTGACATCAATTTTGTTTTGCTTAGTTTTTAATAAAAAGTATTTAATTGTTTTATTCTTATAAAATGACTTATTCAGAATAAACATTTTATTTGCACTACAAATTAGTTGCATAAAAGTGGAACAAGGTATCAAAAAATTTTTAAACTTTGAGCATTAGTTATATTTTATTGAGTCTAATCAAAATTTGAGCAACTAATCTATTTTACAAAAAATAAATAAATAAAAGCATAAAGTTATAGCATAAATTCTGAAAATTAGCAACATCCAAAGTAATAAGAAAGTGAATTTTTCTCAATTTTCATATTGAAATCTGCATAGTTTTAATTGCCAGATACTTATGCCAAATTTTCCTATGGATCTAGTTGAGCATAATATAATAAAAAAATTTAAAAATTTTAAATAATTTCATCTTAACTAAAATTTGCTACTCTTCTTAATAAGAAAAAATTTAATAACTACAAGGATATTTTTGTCAGGTTTTGTATTTTATTATAAAAATGTTCCAGATTCTTATGAAATATAAAACAAAATATGACGTATGAAGTAAAATTTCATTAATAATAATACAACAATGCATCATGGTTTATTTAAATATATTGAGCTCTTAAATATTCATGAGCAACAAATTCGTGAAAGAATATAATTGAGATAGGATCAAATTTTCTCCAATATAATTGCCAATAAATTATCGTGTCTGTGTTCTAACAAACTACAGCAAAACGTAAACTCTAAAAAATGTCTAGA
>CM075852.1:11856813-12296813 GCA_037975125.1 Latrodectus hesperus | reverse complement strand
AAGCTTTTTAAAAGTGACAGTGTTTGGAGCGCCCTGTAGCGCTATCTAATAGCCGAAGTGACACCAAACTTGGTATTTAGACTAATCAAAACATGGAAAAAATTCTGTAAAAAATATTTAGTTCCAAAAATTACCGCTAGGGCATTTTGTGGCGTTACTGTAGCTTACAATAACGAGAATTAGCATAAAACGGTATCAAAGCAAAATGCTAATGTAGTGTGATGACAGCGCCAGTAATAGGAGCTATAAAAGCAAGTAGTAGTTCCTCGTGATTTGTTACGTACGGCTATGGAGGAAGTTGTGCACAGAATGCACGGTGTTATTTCTGAGAACGGTGCTCACACATTGAATGTGGTCTAATTCCTCACCGGGGAAGTTAAGTAGTAAATAAACACACCATTAATAATTTGACTGTACGAATGTATGTGTTAGTATTTTTCTTATCTCACATTTTATACATTGCAAAGCGCTAAAAAATGCCTTAGCGGCGACTTTTGGAACAAAATCTTTTTTCCCATCTTTTGATTAGTCTAAATTTGGTGCTATTTCGGCGATTATATCGCGCTACAGGACGCTCCAAATCACTCTGTCACTTTAAAAAAGATCACCCTGTATAAGAGCTTTTAAGTCAATCAAAAAGGTATCAAGGTTAAGAAGGGAAATTAAATTTTAAAACGTTATTTGCTGTCATTTTGATTAACAAATTCTAACTTTACAACTAGGTAATTTCTTATACATCTGAAGTAAAATATATATATAATTCAAAACTTGTGAATGCAAACTTTACTGAAATTCAAATACTAGTCTCTGTTATAACTAATAATTTGGAATAAAAAAATATGACTTTGAAATTAGAATTATTGATACGATTTTGTAAACGGAATCAGTTTTAGAATTAAATTTACAATAAGGAAAAATAATCCGTATGAATATTTTCTCCAAAAATATATACTTGAAGAAAGGATTGTTAGTTTAAACAAGAAAAAATCATCCTTTTAGGACATTTTCCTGAAAAATTCGTAAAAGCTTTAAATAGTTTCCAAGTTATCATCAAAACCAGATTAAAAATTTGGTTAGCAGAAAATAAAAATTACATAATTGACGCTGTTTCAAAAGTAGCAAATAATACCTTAATTTTTCTAAAACTGATAAATACGTCTTTTCATTTGAATCCACCTTGAACTAAAGATAGGGCACCGCTTTTCAGGGAGAAATATCCTGGTTTCGATTCCAACCCCATTGAACAACGTTGAAAAGATTCTGCCGCCTGCACACAAAAGTCTGTCGAAGTTAAGGAAATTTCCCGGTTTCAACTCTTAATACGAGAGAATATGGCTTACTTTTTATGAGATGTCCTTTTGAAAGCTTATTATGTGGTAGGTGTTAAAATATTTTAAATCAGTCTTAGGACACGCGATTCATTCATTCATTCATTGTCGTGTGCCACCTAGGCTGGCAACAAGGGGTGCGCTGCTCCACTTTTCCAACTGAACCCTATTTTGGTGTGGAGTCCGACTTCCTCAGTACACACATGCCATAGGGATCCGTTTTATATGGTAGACAACCATTCACACCTCATTCATACAAGGAAAGGACAAAGACAGGATAGATAGAGAGAAAAAGTACATCCCTGCCCGAACCAGGATTCGAACCCAGGACCTCCTTATCCGTAGTCAGACACGCTGACCACTAGACAAATTGGTCAGCTAGGACACGCGATAAGCATTTCAAAGCACAGTGTCAGAGTATCTCCCATCAAATTAATTTTAATTTAAAAAAGTACCTTTAATTAAGATATTTTAATTAAAATAATTTACCTTTAATTAAAATAATCTATTACAGCTGTAATAAAGTACCAGTGACTCACTAGTTTCACGTCGCTTCCCGTTTCGTTGAGCAAAGCGAAGCATCATTGGCCGCGGTCAGTGATTGGAAGGGTGACCACGTATTTTTTAGTTAAATTAAACAAGGCAAGTTTGTTTCTTATGGTACCATTTTTCCTGAAAGTAGCATTCGATATTGCATTCTGTTTATCATCTGCTTAAAATAAACGCAAAATCAAAAGTTAAAATAATTAGGTTAATCAACAGTAACAAAAAGAGATCACTGGTTCAATAGATGATTTTTATTTACTATTAATTTATGACTTTTTAAATCTTATTTTGCTAAAAGAGTGAATCAGAACTAAACAAAAGGATACGATGAAAACAGTTCATATAATTTAAATTAATTTAAGAATTTTTATTTGTTATATAATTTGGAATTATACTTTGTTCTTATTAATATTTTTTTTATATCTTCAGCGATAAATAAAAGAATATAAGAGAAAT
Organism: Latrodectus hesperus; assembly: GCA_037975125.1. Lineage (NCBI taxonomy): Eukaryota > Metazoa > Arthropoda > Arachnida > Araneae > Theridiidae > Latrodectus > Latrodectus hesperus. The sequence goes on along the minus strand of CM075852.1, from coordinate 12,294,483 downwards.
TTAGTTTCTTTATTCACCTATATCGACAAAAAAATCAGTTTTTCCTTTTTTTTTTTCTAAGGACATTCACTGATATTGATTCCACTCATTTTTAATTTAATCATTCAGAGATATTTTTTAAAGATAAAAAAAATTTTGAAGATAAAAAACTTTTTTTAAAATTGCAAAACTTTTGTAGAAATTTTACTTATGTCTGTGTAGTAATGATAAATAAATAATATAAAAATTTTCAATGAAAAAAATATTAATCATTATTTAACAGGCTCATTAATAAATTTAATGTTACATATTTAATGAATATTTAAAGCTCCCATTGAACTCATTAAATAAAGAAAAATAAAGGAATCAAAATAAACAACGTTAAAAACGCGTAAATATCTTTTAGACAATGTAATGATTACATGGTTGTTAATTGTAATATAAAGTATTAGGAGTGATTGTGTTTGAAATTACGATGTGTTTTCTAAGACACTTAGGCTCCTTTCTCAGAAAAATTACTATTTTATTTTGGCTGTAATTACACCTAAAAAGATAAGTTATAAAACATTATGCAACGTTTTCAATCCATGATGGAAATAAAATTTACTAACAAATGTCTTGTCTTTCTTCTTGGAATTATTACCTTTATTTTTCTGTTTTTCCCATCTTTCATCTTATTTATGAGTGCTTAAATTCTTCTTAAATCTTCATTAAATAGTCTTTAAGCAGCTTTTTCAATCAAAGGAAAATGTTTAATTGTGAAAATTTAAAAAAAATAATTTTATTGTTCTTTTATATTACCAATTTTTTTGCACACAAGTATTTCAGTAATAAAATAATTCAAAATTATTGAAAGAATTTCATAATTGCTTAATGACTTGTACTATAATTTTTCTTAACTCAAAATTATGTGATAAATATTGGACTTATAACTGCATAAATGATCTACAGAAACAATATGTAATTTTTAATTGTCATTTTATAATATTGAATACGAGTAATATTTGCTAAACATTTATATACTTTTAAATCTATAATAGGAGAAAAATATTTTTTGATTATTTTTTTATATTTTACAAATTATGTTCGACATTCAAATTAATAAATTAACTAAAAATGTTTTTTCTTGCTTTTACTGAAAACATTTATTAATATTTTATAAATTATTCGTGTTATTCTATCTTGATGTAAAGTGAAGTGATTCTTTCTCAGCGGTGTAAAAGAACGGAGCTGTTTTTGTTAAAAATAAAATATAATTTAGTTACTTATACATTTCTTGATTCATTCTAATGTATCAACAGTTGTTAATCATCAAGATGGGCTAAAGCCCCTTTTTAGAATAGTTCGATTCCCCAATTATTAAATCCAAAAAATCTTAGTTTTTAATTTTTTGAAATGAAAACTTTTGTTTATTCTTATATTTACCAAAATAAATACCTATATATAACCACATTACTATTTTTTGCACTTAAAACATCGTTTTGTTGCATAAAAATAATTAATTTTCTTGAAATAAAAGTGAATTACTTGTCATACTGTAAGGAAATATTTTAAAGACCATTTCGTGACTTTTTAAAAATGCTATTTAGAACTTTTTTAAAAAAAACCTTTGGTGAAATTTTTATTGGCATTCTTTTAGCAGGTATATTTTTTAAGCTTTTTTATCATTAATCTAAAATGAAACAGAGGTTCTTACTTTTGTTTAATGGCTAATAATAGAATTTTTCACTGCATTTGTAATTCGAAAGCATTATTTTTATTTCCGACAAAATAATGTATTAGTATTTCTTCTTTGGAAGCACGTGATATTTATTAAATTATTCGCTATAAATTTCTTAAATAATTTCAATGATTGCTTAACTCCAGCCTCACTAACAAGATATTTTATGAGTCGCATTTCTTTGTAATCCATACACTATATATTTAAAATCATTATATAAAACAAGACCTTATTCTCTCTTTTTTGTTTATTATTTCAAAATGAAATTATAGAGTAAAATAACAAAAGATAAACAACTCGTGATAACTTCTTTTTAAACTTAAGACACTCTATTTTAATTCCAACCAATTAGTTGAGTTAAATACTTAGATATTAAAACATCAAGTATGTTTTGGAAGTCATGATTCGTTAAAGTGTAATTAGAACTGATAAAAATTTATGGATGCATTCAAAAGTTGTAGTAAAATTTTTTCGGTTGCTGAAAAAATAAGCTATTTGAACTTATGCAATTCGTGTCCTAGAAATAATATTTTTCCATTATCACGAAATGTGGAATAAATATTGATTATGCGTGAACGAAACTCTCAGATAATCGCTTAAATTAATTTCGTGCCTGTTTACTCAACTCGAGTAGAATTTTATAATGTTTTGTTTAGAAATTTTTTCTATGTTCTCATATTCCACCAAAGGAATATAATTCTAAAGGATTTAGATAAATTAATTAATATTTATAGACTTGTTCCTATCCACTGTTTATTATGCTTTATTATGAATATAAATTAATAATTTTTACTTAAATATTATAATTAAAATAATTTTACTCTTATAAAATTCAAAATATTTCAGTGTCTGAAGCAATATTACTTGTGATATTTTATGAAGCGAATTACAATAATAACTCTACTCTTGTGTGAAAAACTGTGTTTCTAAAATTAAAGTAAGTTTATTTTAAAAACAAGAAAAAAACTCAAATAATATTTAAAATATCTGTTTATGTTTAGTTATTTACTATAATGTTTAATATGTATAGGAATATATAATATCAAAAGTGTATGAAGATTAGAGTTTTTCACTCCTTGTATCAAATCCTTAAGAAAAACAGCATATACTCTTGTATAACCTCAACTAATATTGTTTAAATAACAGATAAGTGATTACTTTTTCTCTTATCTAAAAGTGCTTTCAAGAAAAATAAGAGCTGAATTCAGACAGAAATTAAGTATTTTTATAGTTGTTCAGTATTACTATATCTAATTGTAATTAAAGTGTTTGTCCTAGTGTAATTTGATTATCTATTCGATAATAACTTTAAGCATTTAGTTATGATTATAAATTTCAGACACTTTTCCATGACAGATTATAGAATCAAGAAAACATTATTCATTTTAACATGTATATTTTCACACAAGATATTTTATAATTATGAAAAAAACATTAAATAACATCCCAAAATATCAATTTTTATTAATAAATATTTTGTGAGAACAAAAAATAATTTTACTAAACATTTTCTGGAAAAACAATTAATGCATATAAAGTGAATAAAACACATTTTAGAAAATGTCTTATTTCTCACTTTAAACTCATGAAATTGATAAAATTATTATTATACAATAATTTTCGACCTGCAATTTATTAAAAAAAAATACAGATTGCAATAATTCATTGATACAATAAAAATATCAATTTTTACTTAACTCGAGATATTTTTCAAGGAAAATTGTTAAGCCGAAAAATATTTAAGGAATTTCCTTTCTTAAAAATAATATAACACAGTTACGAACTCTTAAATAATTTGACAAGATCTTTCAAAACAACGATCTATAAAAGCAGCGTGGGGATGTCATTAAATTATTTCCACACTTTTCTACTTAAAGACCACTTTCAGAGAAAGTCGTTTATTTTTTTTAACTCTTCTCTGACTTTAAATACATTTATTTCTCTTTTCTTCTATCAAAACAACAACAATGTTTCCATTAAGACGGTTCGGTTTCCAGGTGAAAAGACATTTATCTCTTCTTTGGGAAACTTCCTCATTCAATATTTAGTGGAGAAAAACGGTATTGAAAGTGAAACCATAACAGATTTCTCCGATCATTAAGGATGCCTGGAGTTTGGTGGAAGTAAAACAGCCTATTTAGGCCAAAATGTAGGGCATGCGGGGTTATAAAAGTGTCCGCCGCTCAACTCCGCGCATTTTGTCTCCTCCCTCTCATAAGCATGCTTGCTAAGGTGAGTTCGAAAAGTGGTTTTTCAGATTTTTTATTTTAATCTCTTGAAACTTGAGAAAAATTGTTCGCGTAATTAGATAGCAATATCGGAATTCCCTCAAAAATAAATAGGTTTAAATAGAATGGATTATCAGAAGTACATTAATCGCCTGAATTCGCAATTTGTAATATTTGATGAATAGAATTACTGTGTTTTACAAATTGGATTACAGCTGATTATTACTCAAAATGAAGTATATTATAATTTTGCAGAAATTTTGCAATTTAACTCTTCAATGGCGCTTAAATTATGTATGATGCTATTGAAATTTTGAAAGTGTTATATCATTTTAATTATGTAAATTATGTTTTTTTAGAAATCTTGCTTCTATGTCAATTTAGTTTAATAATTAATTCGATCTTATGATTTAGAAGTAACAATACACCATTATTTATTAAATAATGTTAAATAAATTAATATTAATTTATAAATGTAAAATTATATTTAAGTGAAATTTAAACCTTAAATTTACTTAAATTTGTATTAACATGTCATTTTCGCTACTTATTTTAGAAAAAAGAATTTTTACATTTCTTATAACTAAAATTATTTAGAGCTCCCTATTTTACATTTGTCACTCTATGATTTTTTCCTTCTGCAATTTATTTAAGTTATTTGTGTGATTATTCATAAATTTAATGATTTCTTTTTAAGAAAAAAAAATCTTATGCTATATCATAAAAATTTCATATTACTAAATATGTGTTCTTATTCAAAATTTAGAAAAAATATTTGTTATATAAATTTATATAAAAATTAACATTTTTGACGTAATTATTAGTAAATGATAAGTGTTGCATTTTTGTTTGAATCCAAGACAACACTCTGCCAGGAAAATAAATTCTAAAATTGCAAATTATAAAGGATTCATATTATATAAAATAAGTAATACTATGGTATAATTTTATTTAATAACATTGCATGAAAGTAAATTTATCTTAAATATTTTACCAGTTTGAAAGAAAGATTTCTAAAAGCATCCTAAAAGTCATTTTATAAATTTCCCATTGGCTATTTATTAGGACAAGCTAAATAAAAAATAAAAATGATAATTTATGAAGCACAGGATTATCATATTCGAAACAATATCTTTTTCATACATATTAACATAAATACGATAATATTTATAAAAGTCTTTAATTTTAAAAATTCAAGTTTTATTAATTTCTGTAAGCGAATATGTCCTCGAAATTAACGTACATTCCTTTTATTGCTTACATATAGTTTAATATTTAGCAAGAATTTTAACTTTTATTATTTCTTTAATTGAGTTATATAGCTAATTATATTTTAATAAACAGTTATTATATAATACTTAGAAAATAATTCAAGTTTTCATTGCCATATATATAATTTACAGATTCACTGAATTTATAATTTACTGAATTAAATATTTATAAAAATAATTTAATTTTAACTCTTCACATATAATTTTAAAATATAGTTCAACGTTCCAATAACAAATACAATGCATTTAAGGATTAGTAAATTAAGCACTTTTCATATTATCTTTCTTTAAAATTAAATTGAGTAGTCATTTTATTAAATTTATCACACTTCTTAAAAAGTTTACTTTTATGATCTTTTACAAGAATTCCATTTCTTCAAAAAATAATAGTAATACTACAGTCAAAATATGCAGATATAAAGTGAAAATGATAAGAAGAATTTACAAATAATAATAAAAAATTATTAAAAATATTTATAATTTTAAAAAAATTCAGAGTTTCTGAAGTTTAACTAGAGTATTTGTTATAAGTTTTTTTTTCAATTTATCATGAATCATCACTTTTGTTTTTAATACGAATTACTTTCAGATATTAATACTTTGTTTCCTTGCCACCTGTGTGGTGTGCAACCCCATCGAAAGTTCAGATGATGAGGATATTCCTGTTTACACGGAAAAAGTGTCACCTGGAAAACCAACGAAACCAGCCCGAATTCCAAGATTTGAATCCAAGAAACTTGCTCTAAATCCGAAAAAAGCTTCAGAAAATGGAAATCGTCAACAACCCAGTCTACGAGAAGATTCGCCTAAAGTGGAGTTAACGCAAAGAATTCCTAAACAAGTGCCAAACACAATAGTCGACAACCGATACCCAAGAGAAGGCAGAGCTTTGAGAAAGGATACTCTGTCACCAGAACAAAGTTTTGCCTCCTCCCCCACCTTGGGTGTTGAATACGCAGAAGAAGAGGTCACCCATAAGGAACACGAACCAGTGGCTGACCATATCCCACGAAAACTTCCACAAGAAGAGTCTTCCAATGGGAACCATGAGCTAGTGAATCATTATATCCCACGAAGAGTCCCACAAGAAGAAACCTCCCACAAGAACCACGAAGACCATGCATTAATAGATGATTATACTCCACGAAGACCCCTGCACCAGGGTCTTCCTGAATATGGAACTGCTGCAGGTAATGAACCAAAGCTGAGATATGTTCTGGCACCACAAAGATTGTATGCTGCTCCATCTACTCACAGAAATGACCACGCTGATGAATCTTACGAGGCTGAATCTTATGTAAGTAGCGTTAACAATACTTTTTCTTGCATAATTTGTGAATGGTAGCTAAAGTATAAATATTTTTATAGTTCACCTAAATATTTGCATAGTTATATACATGTTTTAAATCATAAAATACTTTAAATTGACTAAAATGTGCAAAATAAAGCGTTATTAAATACATTAAATTAAAAAAACGATTTATAGCCTTTAAACTAAATTAAAGTGTTTTAAATCATAAAATATACGCTGAATTATTATAAAATGTAAAATGAAAATTAGTTAAAATATAATAATAAAATATAAATGAATAAGTATAATATTAGTAATATAAAATAAAGATATGCAAAATGAAGAGTTAATAATTAAACAAAGATTTATAGCATTTAAACTACATTAAGGTAAGTCAAAAAATGCATGGGGCAGTTCGTTTTAATTGTGTTGTATTCCGATACAGTAGTTAGCGTCTTCAATAAAATATTTAATTAGTTAATAAACTCGTAACTTACATAAAATTTACTCTTCTTACATTTTCAAAAATTTGGTTTTCAATTTAAAAAATCTATTCTTAATATATAACTATAAATGCACTTATTGAATACACATAATATTCCCATCGTTTAAAAAAATAATACTTAAAAGAAATTAGTCTTTTGTTTTCAAACAAAAATGTAGGGGTTTTACATATACATGCAATTATTACATTGATTAATTAAAAGTAAATTATCTAGAAAATTACCTCTGTTGATATGTGAGTCGTATCGACTCAATAAATTATCAAGCAATTAAACAATGTATTGTTTTTCTAATTTTGAGACATTCATAATTAATCGAAACAATTATATCTAAGAATGGAAATGTTATTACTCAATAGTTATAATAGGTAAAATTTTATATAAAAACAAAATGATGGTTTAGTTTATCCTACATTAAAAAAATAATAAAATTAAATAAAAAAAATTTCATTAGGAAATTTTAATAGAAAAAGGCAAATAAAACCGAGGAATTTCACATATTAAAATATTCAATAAAGGAATACTTTCTTCTTTAATAAGCCAAAATGTATTTAAAACCTCTTTTTGAATAAAGAAATAATAATAAATAAATTACTCTTGCATTCTTAAAATAAATTTAACTAATAAATTAATGACAATATCTATTTTAAATTAAATACATGTTATAAGAAAAAAATTTTTATTTATTAATTAATGGATCAATATATCCCAATTAGAATGAGCAACCACAACCGTACATCTTTGGATATGAACTCAAAGATGAAAATGGTTCAACTCAGAGCCGCAAAGAACAAGACGATGGATACGGAAACAAACGAGGCTCTTATGGGTACACAGATGGACACGGAATTTACCGCCAAGTCGAATACATTGCTGATGCTCATGGCTTCCGGGCTGTGGTGAAAACAAACGAACCAGGTACGGAAAACCAGAATCCTGCTGATGTCCACATTTATTCGGAGTCAGAGAAGTACTATAAATCGCGGTAAATGCAAACAAAGGTTGGGATTATATGAACAGGTAGTTTTAAGAATAAGCAGTTCACAACAGCTTAAAGCAATTGGACAGCTCTAGGAAAAGGAACTAATCTGCAAGTTTTGGAATAAGAAATATTTATGTAAAAAAAAAATAATAATATTGCAAAAACAGCATATTTTAGTTCAGTTTAAATTAGGAAATGTTATTTTCAATGAATGCCGAATTTTATTTTTGGGAGCTTGCACTCAGTAAATATCTTGGTGGAAGTTTAAGAGACGTGTTCTTTCCTCACTGGAAGAACAGAAATAAACATGTTTAATGGTCATTTCATAATGGGATTTAAATGTCAATATTTAATATTTGTTTAAAAATATTTAGAACAAAATGAGTATTAATATTGTGCAGACGTGAAAAGTATGTTTTAAATATTTAATTCTAGCAATTATTGCAATTTCTATTGAAAAAAATATTCTTCTCAGGTTCTTTAGAGATAAGTAAAGAATTAAATATTAAGTTAATTTGAATATATATATATACGTTACCTACTTCAACTACTGCATATATATATACATATATATATATATATATATATATATATATATATATATATATATATATATATATATATATATATATATATATATATATATATATATATATATATATATATATATATATATATATATATTATATTTGTTATTTAGGTATATTATTTCTTTTTTGTTGAATGAAACTTACATAAAATATAAAAACATTGAAGCATATTTATATGTTATTTATGTGTATACATATTTAAAAAACAAATTTTACGTAATTTATATAAATAATAATTATCTTATGAAAATATAACGAGAATATTATTTATTTATTTTAAAAGTATGTAAATAAAAGAAATGAATTCATCATCATCACACAATATACATCTCTTTATTTTACATATATCACTGTAATTGTTTCTTGTATGTTTATGTGATGTATTTTGAATGAGTTAAATTATTTCGTTTTTAAATTGATTATTTTATCTTTGTTACGTACTATATGTTATTTATTTAATTTATTTGTTTTCTTGGAATAAATGATAGTTCATCTGTGTGTCAGTAATTTATTTCTAGTTAGATGTACAATTAATAAAATTAATAGAGGAGTTTTTAAAATAGAATATCTAATAACTATGAAAATTAAATATATATATATATATATATATATATATATATATATATATATATATATATATATATATATATATATATATATATAATTACAGAATTATTAAAATTTGAATTAATATTTTATTTTAATATCTGAGTTCAAAATCATCTTTTTCTTTGCTAGAACTTTTAGGCAATGAAACAATTTATAAAGTATTTCAATTAAAGAAATAAAATATCAAGATATTGATTTGTCACATCATTATTTAAAGACATTGAATTTGTAAAAAGCAAGACAGTTTACGAACAATTATAATTCGTAAATATTAACTTAATGTAATATTTTATTCTTAAATTTTTGATTGAAATTATTTTATAAAATCATGAAATATGCCAAAGAAAAAATTTATTGAATTAATAAAGGTATGAAACCAGCAATAGACTAAACTGACCGATATTAAATTCCTAACAGAAGAAAGCGATGGTAATACTTTTGCAGTTACACGAGTATTAATATTAATTTTAAATGTACTTGTATTTAGATATAATTACACAAGTATTTAGAGTTTCAAATATAACTCTAAATATTTGTGTAATTATTGACATACACTTTTACAAAAAGCCTCCTCATCGCTTACATACTTTTGCTTTCTTTATATAAATATATTTCAATAATTGAATATCAGTATAATTAAAAATGTATATATATATATATATATATATATATATATATATATATATATATATATATATATATATATATATATATATATATATATATATATATATATATATATATAATATTACTAAATTGTTATAATTATAATAAACAATACTTGTTACTACTCACAAAACGATTTGAATAAAATGTTTTGATTTATAAAATGTAAATAGTTATTTTTGAAGCAAAATCAGTTTTCAAGTGGTAACCTAGATTTTTAAACACTGTAATTTAATACATATATTTAATTTACATAACAGGTTATTTATAAAAAATACACCTTTTTTTATTCTTTTCAAATAAATTCTAATAATGCATTTGAACATTATAATGTAATTATAAACTACACATTTTGGAATACAGAATACAATCTTCCAAAGATTTTAAAAAACTAACATCAATATAAAATGTGATTTGATCTTGCGGATTCTTTTTTGCATACAAGGGCATGCTTGACCAAGATCTACGATTTAAATTTCATTCCGGAAACAAAGCTAAAGATAAAAGTATTTTTATGAGTAGAATATTACACTATAAAATGTTTTTAGAGTAAATAATCCCTATCAACGATCCACTGAAATGAAGGTCAGGTGTAGCAACCATTTATTATTTTATATTGCCAACATGAAATGAGAAATTTAATGGGAAAATAAATATGATCTTGCATTAAGTATAGCACAAGACTAAATTCACTGAGGCTATATGAGCTATATTTAAAATATTCAAAAAATTCTAATTATATTGTCTCCACAGCTGTTTTCAATCAAATGAAATGTTAATATTAGAACCCTATATCACATTAGCATTAAAAAACCAATTTACAAAATACAATATTTTCAAAATATTAATTAAAAATAAAATCAGGCCACATGTTGAATAATTCTCTAAATAAATAGCACACTTCAAACTAATTTTACTTTATTCTTGAAAACAATCTGAATGTAAAGTTTTATAATTTATGCGTAATGACTTGTTATTTTGAACCAATTTTTACTAATTTTTTTATACCAACAAGATGATGTAATTAAACTCGTAAATATTATCTTCATACTTTATTAGAAAATCCATAGACAAAAACTTTTTTTATAGAGTTATTGTTACATATTTTCGAACACATATTAAGGTTGGTATCTTTTTTTCTCAAAATTTTATAAATAGTTAATGAAGTTAATTCGAATAAATGTGAGCAAATTCATTCATAAAAAATTAATTTTATAAATTAATCTGATTGTATTTTCATTAAAACACAGCACATCAAATTTTAAAATGACTTAACAATGAAAAATGTTTTATCTACTTTTAAGAAAACGTAAAGGCCTGCTGATTTTATACTGGTTATATTACTGAAACCAATAACATTTCACTGAAAATATGAAAAAGTAATATTTATTTAGGTCCACGTATACAACATATTTGATTACTTTAACTTTATATTTACAACAAATTTGTATGAAATAAATATTACCAATTTTGTAAGTGATCTTAAAAACTTAATATATTTTAAGTAACACTTAAAAAAATATTTTTTTAACCAATTTTTCTAATAATATATAAATATTTTGTTTTAGTACTAAAGCAAACAATAAGTGAATTGGTTTAGCAATAATACGAAAAAATCACGTATTCGCAAATAACATTTCCAATTTTTTTTGTTCACAACGAAAGAAATTCAGAATTAAAACAGCCTACGTAAAGCGTACAAACTTTTAGCAATATAGCAGTTTTGGTATCCTTTGAAAAATATGGTTTTAATTTCAGCCACTGTTTTTTGTTAATAATGAGATACACAATTTTCTAAATAATTTAGATTTCTTAAAAAATTTTCGAAGTTTTTTTTAACTTTTTTATAAAAGTTTTAAAACAAAGATTTATATTTCCTATAAATTTTTTATTTATTTTATAACGCTACATAACATCCGTTAATTATGCTAAAAAAAGTTTTAAAAATTATTCCTACACAATTTTCTCTAATTTGCATATTATTTTTTCAAAAAATAAAATCACTCAGGTAGAAAATATTTATTCTTCGAAACGAAAACGGCTTTAAAATATTGTTTAGACATGTAAGTTATTTTTTTAAAATTCGAAATAACAAATTATTTATCAGAAAAATTATTAAAACTATAGATTGGGAATTCCAATAAAAATTTATCAGACTTTTTAGTACAGAAATTGAGGTAATCTATAAATGAAGCAATAAGAGAAGAATCAAATTGTCAAAGAAAATCCCGCATATGTTAACTTCCCAAATATCACAAAACCAGAAATTCATATAACATAGCAACATAAAAATTTAAATCATAGAACTACGGGCAGAAACTTAATATTCAAATTGTAGCTAAGCCAAAGCTACCTAAGACCCTGTTGCCATTATTAAAATGAAAGGAACAAATAAAAAAGTATTCTTTAAAATGAACAATTTCATATTATTTGTTCAATTGTATATTTAAATAAAATATTTGCGAATTGCATACAACATCGAAGGAAGCAGTACGTGCAGCTAAGCAAATACAAAAACATTGGAGATAAGATACGTTATGGCAACACAAGACAAGCTGTGTACACAAAGAAAAAAATGTTCTAAATCAAACAATGGGCGTAAAAAAATTCTAGCCAAAGTCCACGCAAAACGTGGGTCAATCACGTCAGGTGAAGGTCCGGTTGACCATATCTCATCGATTTTTTTTCCTTCTGAAATGACCTTGATCATTGCGAAATATATTCAAAACAAAGTTTCAATTTTTTAAATTGTATAAAATGAGCGGTTCATTTGAAATAAGTAGCTTCGGGAGAAATTTGTGAGATTTCTCAATGTATTTTCTCATCAATCATCTAACAAAAACAACAGATATGCCTTGAATGAGCGCATTAATTTCAGAATGAAATCAAATTATTATTTTTTTTTCAATTCCTCATTCATTTTGCTTATAATTGGAAATGGAAAAATATTCAGATATTTAGAACTTAAAACAATAATAAAAATAAGGAATTCTAAAAGTTTCACAAAAGTTCATTTTAATTGATATTAAAAAAGAAAACAAATCAAGTAATACAATTTTCATGGAAATTATTAATAAAAAAGTCACTTAAAAGATATTATATGGTAATGGGCAGAAAAATTTTTATAAAATTTTATTTAAAAAAATTTTTTTAGGAAATTTCAGTGAAAAGCTTTTTAGTTTGTTAAAGAAGCAATGGAAACCCCTCTCTCTATTTATTTCGTTAATCACTAAACTACTTTACAAAATTTTAATTTTAATTTTTTTTAGGTCAAATGTTTTGCAATTAATTTTCTTACATATTGATAAATTTTATTGCAGTCTCTAGTGTAATTGTAAAAAATCTAATTAACAAATAATTTGTTAATACATTTAAATAAACAATATTAAAAAAATGTCAATTTGTAATTTAGAAATCGAAACAAATAGCAAATTCCTAAATTAAAATTTTTAAATAAATAATTTTTGCTTTAATTTCATTAGAAAAATTGCTGCTTTACTTCATTAAATAAAACATATGGTCAAAACTGGTTTAACATAAAACATAAATCTTTTTGTATTATTTATTCTTGATATTTTATGCATTTGATTTGTTATTACATAAAATAAATGAAAAAGAAATGGTTTTTTGTTATTTATTTATTGAGAAATGATAATATATACTAATCATTATTCTTTTTCCAAATTTATTAAAGAGAGGGAAAATATACATTCAAATATTTTTTTAATTCTCTCTAAATATATTAGTACATTTTGGCGGTTCGCAATGGTCCTTTCTTCACTTCTACCATTTAAAATACAATGCTTAACAATTGATGCTGCCATCTAGTGGCAGGAGATATTACTGATAGAAAGTAATGTAATTAATGTAAAATATGTAATTAATGTATTTGGTGTTTAAGTACACTAATATTCATAGTCTATGAAGTTTTAAACTAAAAATAGACATATTATTAAATAATCAACTAAGATTTGTTTTAACACTTATAACTCTACAATTTTCTGCCTTTAAAATTTAATCTTAACATAATATTTTCATCTCACATTAGAAAACAATTTGTTTAATACAATACACGAATGTTACTAATTACGAAATTCAAATTTTTACTTATTAATATGCGTCTAACATATAACAACAGTTGAATGATATTTTATAATTTAAAATTATACTGTATCATATTAAAAAAAATATCCAATTGAAAATTATATCTCCGTCTAATGGATCTCATTTTTATAAAAAATAAATGAATAATATATATATGTATATATATATATATATATATATATATATATATATATATATATATATATATATATATATATATATATATATATATATATATATATATATATATATATATATATGTATATATATATATATATATATATATGTATGTATATGTATATATGTATGTATAAGTTTTTTTTAAAGCTATTAAACGATATAACTTTAACATCATTTAGTTTGTATTCATAACTACTTGAGAATTTCAAAACCTCAACTTCAGTATTAAGTATATTAGTAGGTATATCTTTTCTTAATAAATGGAGATACTATATGTAATAAAAAATGTATAGCTATTGGAAAAATTCTGTAATAAAGTATGCAAAATGTTAAATTAATTTACAGGAAAAGTATAAAAGACAATAATAAACAGAATGCATAACCACAAATATTTTTTATTTTAATTGAAAAGATTTAAACTTCAGTAAAAATATTTTTATCAATGTGGTATCAGCATAAAATTTAGCAATTAAGTTAATAATAGTTAATAAATATTTACTTCTGCTAAAATTTTAATTTAAGTGCTTTTTAAACATTTTGTATTAAACCAACATTTAAGAGGTTTTCTTTTTGAAAATTCTTTTTAAAATCTATTTTAAAGAAATTAAAAATTTTGTCTCTATATTTAATGTTAAGCATTCATAAAGATTAATGAACTTTCTCAAAGAAAACATTAACAAAATAAAACTTTTATCTTTTAAAATCATTTTCTAATTTAATATGCCAGTACATTCCTCATATCAAATTTTTTCAATAAAAATTTTTATTGCACTTAAAATTTAGATTAGCAATAACTGAATTATTAAATAACATAACAATGTACATAATGATATAAACTTACGAAGCTTTTATGGAAATTCAAAAGTTAAATTTTTATGTAAGTTATGACAAGTTTAAATAACATTTAATTATTATTTTGTATATATATATATATATATATATATATATATATATATATATATATATATATATATATATATATATATATATATATATATATATATATATATATATATATATATATATATATATATATATATATATATATATATATACATATATATATATATATATATATTCTTTTTTATTTTAAATGATATACTTCAAATTTTGTTTTATTATTGTTAATTTAAATATTCACTTAAATATAACTTACAATCGGAGCTTTTTACAGTTTATAAAAACGTATTTTTTTCACATTATGTAGCATAATCACATTATGTAGCATAATTGTTTTATTTTATTAAATATTTTCTGGTTATTATTTTTAAATAAATAAAATGAGATTTTCAAACATTTAAATAATAATTAATATAGGTAATTTTATGAAAATACATTTCTGCAGATTTATAAAATCTAACGTAATTTAGCAAATAAATAAATACTGGTGTTTCAAAAAAAATATGGAGCTCGAAATGCATGAAATAAAAAAATCTGTTAGCTATAAAAATACTTTTTTAAAATATAATAGTAATACTGACAATTTCATGATCCTTTATGACATAGTTTGAAAAATCATGTCAATCCAATGCTTCACTAGATTGATGCAAAATAAATTTACATAATTTAAATAATTTTTCATTTATTAAACTATTGAGCTTTTCAACTAAATTTTATCTGATTCTAAAAAAATTAATATACATAATGTAGTAAATACAATGTATAACCTACGACTGTTTATTAATTAGGAAAAAATCTATAACAACAACTCTATATTTGGCAACCCAATCAGCTAAATATCAACAAAAGTTAAATATGCCTAAAATATAGATAAGATGAGATGTAATTTGAAAATTCATTTAATACACAAATGAGATAAAAATTTAAAATTCAGTGACTAATAAGACAAAACCTTACGAATCAAAGTTAAGAAATTGAAAAATATTGGGACCACGTCATCATCTCGAAGGAGATGGTCAGCTATGCAATTAAAACTCTCTTTTCTGACATGGACGAAGGACAAGTCTAAAATACTTCGTACCTTTCCTCCGAAGAATGCACGTAAAGTACAATCGAACATCAAAGTAAACAATTTATCTAAGCAATATACACAAATCCTTAAAGATGTAAAATAATATAGTAAAATAAACAATATATGAAAGCAATTTACTTAAGCCCGTAGTAAGGAAAAAAGAATATCAAATACATCACATCAAATTGATTTTCTTTAATTGGGTTAAAGACACCTAGCTTCGAATTGGGCTCTACCAGTTAGATAGAAGCAGTTAGGTGGAGTGTTGTGATTTTGAAGCAGGTACCAAGCAGAAGACCTTCAATGCTTGACCTGCCACCCCCATAGGTATCATTTTCACTTAGATGACATTACGAGCACTCCCAGTTTTTACGTCCCCCAGCAGCCATTAGCGAATACAACGTATCTTTGGTCGGCCTGGATTCGAACTCACTACCTTCCGATAATGAGCACGATGCCCTAATCAACCAAGCCACTGTGACCTAGGCTTTCGAAGCTATTTGCTTTTAAATATCTGGAAGTTCTTTTAAATTGTCATTCGTTATGTTTCATACGTTTTCTCATTCATCATCTTTTATTTTATTATTTATTTATATTTAATTTTTTAAATCATCTTTAATTTTTTATGTACAAATTTCATCTGAGTTTACAATAAAAAAATCCGGGAGTGAAATTTCGGGCAAGAATGGGTTTCTTTCTTGAAGTTCATCGATGACAAAGTCATCATCTTTTAAATCATTCAAGGCAAATAATCTTGGCTTATTTCAGTTACGGCGGTTTCAAGGCAAAATGGCTTGCAAACGGACTGCAATATTATTCCCAAACATTGACTAATGTAATGAGCATATAATATCAATTTCATAAATCGATTCCGATTCATGAACAACAGCACCTTACGATATTTGACTAGAAATTATCGATCATATTCTAACGCATTTTTTGTAAGAGTTGGATGAAACAAGTGAAATTCCACTCAAATTGCTTAAGAATATTTCAACATCAGCAGTGTAGTCCAAAATTCGAAATATGAATGGCGGATAACAAACGACCCATGATTTTCATAACAACAGTTTTACGATTTTTCAATAAAAAAAACCTATCCAAAATTTTTATTCGTAAAATTTTAAAAAAAATGAATTAATCTCATGACAAAAAAAAACGCAAAAAGAAAGATGCCTGAAAATCTGGTCACAAAAAAAGTTTTTCAAAATTTTAGTTCCTTATTTTTAATTAAAATTATCAATGCGTCTCTGAGACCAAATTCGCCGAGCTGGCAGCCGAATGGTTAGCGCTCTTGCCTTCGGTTCAACAGTTCGTGGGTTCGAATCCCACCTTGGGCATGGATGTTTGTAGTGGTTCGGAATCCACTTTAAACCGTAAGTCCCGGTCTAATTAGCCCTCGTGTGAAAAAAATGACCGTTCGAGCGACAAACAAACCAAACCAAACCAAACTGAGACCAAATTCAGAATAACGGTGGTTTCTTTACCATCATTATGGTTAATGATGGTTAATATTTACCACTAATCAGAATTACAGTGGTTTTTTCAGAATTACGGTGGAACAGTCGCTTGTAAATTAAGCATTTTTTAAATTGGAAGTTCATATAAAAACGAGTGTCTGCTATAATTTGAAACATCATCATATTTCCATGGATTCAAAAATCTGTGATCCCATAGCAAAAAGTCTACGATCAAACACAAACTTTATGAATCATAGCGGACGTAAATTCTTGTAAACAATACCCAAAATCATTTTATGAATGAAGAAAAATGTCTTTCAGTGGCGAGTGGGTTAAATTGAGGAAATGCACGCAGCAAGAGGAAGCAATTTCATCCCTCTTCTGGGTGCGGTGGAAATAAATAAGAGAGAATTTGCTGTTTTAAAGCGTTTCTCATAAAATGCATGACACTGATTCAGAAATCTTACCGTAACTTTCTCCCAAATTTCATTTTCACCCACATACCAAGGGGACCACCTCCGATCCGTTTGACTTTATTTAGGACCTTGTGTCCCAATTAAATGGTACCCCAAGTCTAAAATGTCACATGTCTCTAGTAAGTGTAAGTAATTCAAATTGCCTTTTTTTTCAGAAACACTGTTTTAGAAAATGGCAATTTCATCTCTGAAATTATTTGAAGAAAAGAAAGTAGATCATATGCCTACAAAATATTTCGACGATTTAGATGAATGGATGCTGTATGACACATTTTCAATTTCCTGAATTTATTCATTTTATTCGAACAGTCTAATGCAGGGCTTCTTAAACTATGGGGCGCGACCCCAAATGGGGACAATTTAAATGGAGATAAAAATACAATTTAACAGAAGATGTTTTTTAACTTGTAAAATTATTGTTATAAAGATAAAATAACAATTATCGTAGATAAATATATCATAAAATCTTCTAGTTCGGAAAGATTGTTTGTACCTGCATTTCTATTAAGAGTATTATAATACTCTTAATAGAACTGCAGGTACAAACCGAAAAACCGAAATGATCCTGAAATCGAAACCGAAATGATCCTGAGAAATATTATCAACAAAATTTCTAGGTATTATTGCTGAAGAAACTATATAAATATTTCGTTTTATTCTCATTTAGCCATTGTTTGATTGTGAACGAAGTGCATGTTATTTCGAATTTGTCAGTTTAAAAAAATTTTTCCACTTATACTCGTATATTGTTGGATCTACTACCAGCCAGTTAATTGAATTTATTTTTTTATCAGTGAAAGTAGTGTTAAGAAAATACAAGTTGCTAAGGCATTTAACGATTTGTTTTAAGATTTTAAGTTTATTATTGTGTTTTTAATAAATAGTTTTAAATATTTCACAAATTTTTATAATAATTATCTACAACTACATAATTGTTCCTGTAGGACATAACAACCAGGTATGTATAGTATTAAATTATTGCTCCAAAAAGGTATGTTTCAAAACGAATTCTAAACTTATATATTTTTATATGTATATGTATATTACCTAATAAATAATCATCAAAAAATATTAATTTATTTTTCTTTTATATTTGTATGGGGTCGTCAAGAAACTCGCAATCATAAATGGGGTCGTGAATTACAAAAGTTTAAGAAGCCCTGGTCTAATGAAAAACTTCTTCTTATGGATCTTTATTTGAAAACCTTCTACTGATGCAGTTTTTTCAGTTATTTTTCAAGTAAATAGTTCAAAAAAAAAACGAGGAATATGTAATACTGATAATTCTTAATAAATTGTTAGTACCAACACACACATTCTTCGTATTTTACTTGATGAAAAGAAAAGTCGTTGATGTTTGATTGGTTTGTTAAAGGAAGTTAATTTCTGGAAATTATTTAAATTAAAAAGTATTTTCAATTAATAAATGTACTCAATTTTCTTATATTAAAAAATCTTGAATTAATAAATTTCAGATTATAAATTATTCGAATTTTAAGTAATAATTTTAATTTAATTAATACAATTAAACTCATACAATCAATTCAAAATGTTTGAAATGACTGAAATGTTTAAAATGAATAATTTAATTTATAATGTAGGATAATATAATTTAATAAGGGTATAAGTATGATATATCCCTCCAAGAGATATCTCACCAAATCTAGCGTCCTTTGTTTTAAATATAGAGTTACCAATTTGAGTTTTTTTTTTGACAAGTCTGATTTTTTCTCGTGTTTTATGTTTTTTTTTTGCGTCAGATGTATGTTTTTTAAAATTGGCAGCAATGTTCCAATAGGGCGGACTTTGGGAAATTTCCTGTTCCAAAAACATGTGTTCAGCTTGGCGATGAAAAATGGCGCAAAGTTGCCAATTGGGGAGATAAATTCTACTAGTACCTTAGTAAGTTTCTAATTCCACATATTGACATTGTCAAAGATTAAAATAAAAATTGTAGTATTTATCAACATTTTACACCAACGCTTTCTTTATCATAAAATTCATTTTAAGGTTTTCTGAAAATATCATCATATTTTAATTTGAATATAATATTCAAACATTCTCTGATTTAAAAGTAGAATGATCAGCTAAGAGATTGTCTAAAGTACCGTAGTGACAAAAGCTATTAGTAGTAACTTTTAAACGTGGAGTGATTTCTTCCGTGGATTCATTATGGTTCTTTATTACTTCGTGCAAAGAAAAAAAATGGTGATGAATTTGTATTCCAAGCAGCTCCTAAGACAGTGTCAGTATCGTGACCTTCCGTGTTAATGACACTCACTTCATTGAGTTCAGAATTTATTTCTTATACAGTGATTTATTGCTTGTTTCTTTGAGACTTTCACTTCATTTTTTTTCTTTGGCCTCACACTAACATTTTCTTTACTTGCTGAGCAAATAATGCATGCTTGAAAAATATGTTTCTTTCTTTTACATTGGGAATATTTTAAATCACTTTTTACATTAATGTCATTTTTTTCCATTCAAATACTTGGTAATTTATAATCTTTGGAAAGCAATGTGGTACATAAATGTCTTCGTTATTTTAAAACACATTTGAAATAAAGATTGACAAGTATTTTGTTCAGTATTCACTTCAATGATTTTGAAAGATCTTTATTTAATTCCTTCTTCACATTCAGTTTTTTAAAATCCACTCTTAAATATGAGTAATTTGAATTGTGAATTAATTCATTTCTGTTGAATTAAAGTTTCAAATTAAGAACTAGAAGCTTTGTAATGGCGAATATGTGCTCATGAATTGAGTGTACTTTGTAACCCTTTTTATGTAAGTCTTATCTAAATCAAAACATATTTTTGAAAACATTTTATCAACATATAATAATCTGAATTAACCGTGATTATTTCAATTTTTATTTTAAAGGATAGCTCTTATTTAAAAACCATTTTAATACTTTTTCATAATGACATACTCCTTAATACTTTTTCACTTAATCCTTTTTGAGGATGAGCATATTCAATTGGAAACTATTAAATTTCTTTTGCTCTAAAACTGCAAACTAATTACTAGTCACTAATTAAAAATGAATTTAGTTCGTTCATGAAGTAACTTTGCACTTTGTAACAATTTGTGTATACATAATATAACTTATAAGCAATTGTAAGCATTTAACCTATAATCTGAAATAAGTGTGAAATATCCAATTACTAAAATATGTAGTATTTACCTCTGAAACATTTCAACGATTTGGAGATGTTACTTAAATCTTTCTTTCTTCATTTCTCTTAATTACGAAAAATCTGAATTGGAAATTAATTCATTACATCTCGGTCATTAAACTAAAAATTAAGCACTAATATCTTTAAATTAATTTGTTCATACAGAAATTTTGTGCTTTTATTCATTTGTGTATGTTAAAGAATAAATTCATGTGAATTATATGAAACACTATTGCAAATCTTCTAATAATAAAAGTGGAAAAACATTAATCTGCCCATAAAATATTTTACATTACCTGTGATTCGTAAATTATTGAAATTTTATTAATTTCTACTTAATTAAATTTTTTGCAATATTAATAAGATTTAAATTATTTCAAACTATTGGAATATAATACGAATTAACTTTGTAAAATAAGCATTATTGCGTATTTCTAATAATATTTAGAGTGATTTTAATTAAAATAAATCAGTTTTGAGAAATACAATTCATTAAATTAATATAAAATTATAATTTTTATCACATGTAATATTTTTGTAAATATCTGTAGTAAAATTAAAAACCTTTCTCACATATCGTTATGAAGATATTCATTTGATATTAGTATATAGAAGCAAATATTCAACATTATACTCAAATTTATGGAATTATGTTTACATTTACAGTATAAAATACTTTAATGCTATATTATTGTAAAAAATTTTTCATTCTAAATGAAAAAATATTAAAAATGAAAATGCACATTTATTTAACAACTTATATAATTTTAGATAAAATTAAAAATGCATACTTATTTTTAAAAAAAATTGAAGATATTTAAGCGTTTTTGACATTATATTGTTCATTACTATACAGTAAGTGATTGGTTAACTTACAGTTTGGACTGCGAACAAATCAGACAATGAACACTTTAATGAACGATTTTTGTGTTAGAACAAGAACACATATTTGGATAACGAACTAAAATGAATTCTAAGAAACACTTATCGACTCTCGGAGCATAATGCAATATCCAAGGGAGAAAAAAATAATTTTTTATCGCTCTTGAATTATGTAGCTTGCCTATTGAACTTCAAAGTTCCATATTAAAAAAAAAAAATTTTTTATTCCCAACAGAATATTTACAGCCAAAGTAGACCATCTATTTCGGTTTTGATTTCATTTTGAGGGCTTCCCTCCCTTATTTATTCACTCTTCCTGATGTAGTGTTCAAGGGCAAATTCCAGAAGGTAACAGCGACAATGCTATTAGCTATTTCTTTGAAATCCTGTAAAAGAATGTAAGCAAACGACAGTGGACCTATTCTTTAACACCACATAAGCAAAAAATTAAAAGGACTGATTAATAGGCAAGACTATTCGTATGCATTATTATTTTAATACACTTACTAAGCAACGATACATTTTACTTTTAATTTAATTTCTAGGGTCTCTAGAACGAAATAACAGATATCACAAAAAAATCTATGATAAATCGAAGATCGGTTTGAGAACAATTCGGATAGCAAACACAGTCTTATAATATAGCATATTCATTAACCGATCCCCCACTGTATATATATATCTTCTATTTGATAGAATGCCGTAACACCTCTATAAGATAACGAAATATAAATTGTAATCTAAATGTATAATTCAATTTCCAAGTATTTGTAAATGTTGTCCAATAAAATTTTAACATTTTTAAATATAATTGTAACATACTCTGTAAAGAATGAGGAATTTAATACAATTGGCGTATGAAAGTGAAAAATGAAATGCGTAAGCGTCGAGGAGAAAGTTCTCGTGGTTTTGAAAAATAAAATGGTAGCAAAACACAATCATTTTCTTTAACTTATAACGTAGTTATAACAAAAAAATCAAGAAAGACAAGCTAAGTTACTTGCCACAGATGAAACCAAGTGTTATTTTAGATAATTAAAATAAATTGATTATTTATGTGTTTCGTTCTTAACAAAACTAGAAACAACAATTTAAAACAGTGATAACAATAAACCTTATTTTTATGGATATTACACTAATGATGGGATAAGAAATTTTAACGTATTAGAACAAAAGATACGATTGAATGGTAAAAAACAATCTGACATGAATAATACATAATTAAAAAAAATGCATTTATGCCTTACGAAAATTGAAGACAGGCTATTAGAAAATAGCACGCATCTTAAAACACAGAAACATTTAAACTAATTAAATAATCAATCAGTTGTTGGTTGATAGATTAAAAAAGTTTCTTTTTAATATATTTTAAGAAACGCAAGTACATGTAACTCATTCAGAAAGATGTCCTCGTGCCACTGAATCAAGTGCAGAGATTGTGTTTTAGAAATATTTGTCATTGGAAAGTGATTTCGTAAAATAATCAGCAAATACAGATTATGTCAGGGATTTTTGTAGGGACATTTTGTCGGTATAAAAGGTAAGCATGTGTGAATGAAGAAGGATGAAACACAAAAATGCAATTCGTGAAAATGACCAACTAATAAATCGCTTTTGGTTCTGATCAAAGGAACGTAAAAAAATTCATATGGAAAAAAAAGAGCGCCATTATATGCAATACAATTTATACATTATAAAGGTGATAAACATGTACTATCGGTTCGAATTTGGTAATTGAAAAAGTTTTGAGGATATTGTGTGTAATGAATCGTGCACTGTAAGTATTATGGAAAATAGTTTACATTATATTTAATTATTTTTTATTCCTTCTAATTCCACAACTTCAGATATTGTAAAAAATTAATTAAATATAAATTAATTAAGATTACATTATTTTACTTAATTTACGTTTAATTAATTAATGCAGATAAATTGAATAATCAATTAAAATTAAAAAATAATTAAAATATTAATTTAAAATTAATAATTAATTAATTATGATTAATTATTAATATTTTAATAAATAAATTTTATAAATAAATTAAAAAAATTTTAAATAATAATTAAATAAAATTAAATATAAATTAATGTTAAATAATTAAATTTAATTGATTTTTATTTAATTAATTAATTAAATATATAAATTAATAAAAATCTTTGTTTTAATTAATTAAATATGAATTAATTAAAATTACCTATTACTTCTTTATTTTTTTAAATCACAAGTCCCTGCCTTTATCGATGTGAGTCTTTTTTTTATATCAATATCGAAGAAATTGTAATGCGCTAAAATGTATTACGTATTAAAAATAATATTGCAAAATATTTTTACTTCACTCATTTTTTATAGATTGAATGCTGAATCTAACACTCATAAAAACATACAATGTGCCATATAGCTTGTCATATCTCTAGTTATGAAAAAAGTTTTAAATTATTTATGTTTGGAAACACAACGGATAGCTGACATCTGGCGTTGATTATTTACAGGATTCTGCAACTGAGGGCGCACACTTGATACAATTCCCATTGCCACTCTTTACAACGAAATTAAATATATTTTAATGTATAATTAATAAATATATCAATAAATTTCTCTAACGGTACACAAGACGTTGAAAATGAAAATATTTATAGAAAAAATACAATTTTTTATTTTCTAATGAAGAAATGATGTTTTTTCTTATTAATCACTTTAGTTACATTATCCTGTCTATATTATTATTTTACATATTTCTTTAAGAAATGTTAATATTTTTACTTATTACCGTAATTTATAAAAACATCGCTCAAATCCCAAATTTTATTAAAATTTGCTTAAAAATTTTTTAACACAAATGTTAATATAATATATATTAATGTAATTTCTCTTTTCTTTTTTTCTTAATACACTTATTTTCTGAAAAAAATTCTTCATTTCCTGCTATTTTACAAAAAATCTATTAGGTTTTCACAATGAATACTTATTAAAAATATAATTTTTTATTTTTATGAAATCTTTCATATGCTTCTACTATACAAAAAATATATAAAATAAAAATAAAAGCTATACATAAGAAATTAAATAGTAAAAATGATGCAAAACTGACAAAATTTAAAAAAACTATAATAAAAAAACTAAAAATTTTAATATTTAAATAAAAAATTAACAAATAATTTCGTAACTTAATTTTTGTATTCATATTTGTGCCAATAAATTTTTTTTGTTACATATTTATGCTGAAATTTAAATATATGAAGTAATATAATTAATTTAACAAAACTTTTTATTGTCACATTAATTGAACCTACCTACTCCTACAGAGCAATTTCCTACATTGCGGTATTTCGAATTTTGTTGGTAAATTAGTTTAGCTCACTATACATATAATATTCCATACTTCTGACCAATAGCATGACATATGAGTAGCATGACATTGCATTAGATCCTACAATATCCCTTACAGTAATTGCAAAAGCAACTATTTCGAAGAAATTATAAAGAAAACTGTGAAAATGATGTATATGATTAAAGATTAATGGCTATACGAATTCGATTATACCGTGAAAATGATGTGGAACTGGCACAAATCGTTCACGGATATGAACGGCAGCAATACTGTACCGAGCTTCGGGGTTTGTGTTTGATTGAGAGTCGATGAAATAAACTCTTTAAAATTCACAAGACTTTCATTCGTAGCAAATTGAACTAAATAAAAAATTCCTGCAGTAGAAATTACAATTCCACGGATCTAATGCAGCTAATACCACAGGAAACAGCTTCCAATTAATAGAAAGATACCTCAGACAAACAACAGCCTCTATGTCTTCACTAACTTCTCACTGCCGCAAGAAAAACTCAGAAACTGTCTCGGTCAATGGAACTATGGTATTTATAGCCTACTTGGCGTGGAAGCGTAGGTCTTTCTCCAAGGTTCTGGAAGCTTCCAGGCCATCTCGCTCAATAATGGCCCTAGAGCTTAGGTGGTGAAAGTATCCAAAACTATCTATTTCTCGCCAAATCTCGCCAAGCCGCTAGTTATCTTGCCAAGTTGTCGCCATGAATCTCACCAAATAAACCATAAATACCACTATAGTCACAAAGTTTGTAAAAAAAATATTTACAACTTTGTAACAATACAATAAACAATATAAAAACTGGGTAAGAACAGTAAAATAATATTCACAGTGGGTAGTTCCAACTTTTATATTTTATAACTTTTTCAATCAATAACACACACTGATAATATATTGTTTTTATTTCTAATGGCAAGGAGAAAAATACAGTAATATTCATTAAATGCAACAGAAAGTTTGTTCAACAAAATCCAAGAAAATGTAAGGATACAACAAAGTCATTGCAACCATATATATATATATATATTGTACCGAGCTCCACGGGTTCGTGTTGATTGAGAGTTGAATAAAGCAACCACTTAATGAACACAAGACTTTTATTCGTAAGAACTTCACTAAATAAACGAAATTCCCGCTGTAACAGTCACAATTATACAGCTACAATTCGTCAGATACGATAAGAAATAGCTTCCAATCACAGGTCTCAAATACCTCAGACAGAGAACAACTAGCAGTCACAATTAATCGTCTTCACTCACTGACTGTCTTCACAAAAACTCCCTCTACTCTATGTCGGGCTGCGGTATTTATACCTGACTTGGCGGAGAAATCTACCAATTTCGCCAAGGCTCTGGAAGCTTCTAGGCTATCTCGGAAAATATTGGTCCTAGAGCTTAGGTGATGGATGTTTCCAGAAGTATCGATTTCTCGCCAAGTCGCCAAAAATCTCGCCAACCGTCGCCAAGTCGCCAAGAATCTCGCCAACTGTCGCCAAGTCGCCAAATCATTAGGAAATCCGCTTTTAAACTACAACACGTCTAAATACCGCAATTTTTGCCCAAAATGTGAGAATTTCTGATCTGTCTGAGATATTTTAAGACAAATATAATCATTATTTATAAATTTGTAACATTGCCCCCCTCTCAAGGACTGCACGTCCCGGGCAGTACAATCCCCTGATAGGAGGCCAAATTTAATATAAGAGAATTTACATTTCAAGAGGATACATTACATACACAAGCAACAAAAAATACAAAAAAATAGAAAAGATAAAAAATTATCTATACTATTTACAAAGAGACCATGGTCTACTAATTTTTACTCTACATTACGATAAGGAGCTAATCTATCATAATGTACTACCTTTGGTTTTGAAGAAGATGATTTTCTTATACGAACCACGACGTCGTTCAGTCTTTTTAGGACTGTGTAGGGACCTTCCCAGTTGGCTTGCAACTTTGGAGAAAGTCCTTTACGTCGAATCGGGTTCCACAACCAAACTTTGTCACCTTCTTGAAATTCATGTCCTGTCGCTCTTGTGTCATACCTTGTCTTCATTCTTTCGGTCGTCAGGTTGATTCGGTCTCGAGCGAAGTTATGGACATCTTCAAGACGTGCCTGAAGTTCTCGAAGGTATTCCTCTGGCGATGAAGATGTATCCGGTGGACGACCAAACTGAAGATCACAAGGGAGACGAAGTTCGCGACCAAAGAGCATCTGTGAAGGAGTATATCCGGTAGTCTCATGGACAGCACTGCGATATGCAAGCAGAAACAGCGGTAGCTTCAAATCCCAATCTTGCTGATTTCTGGAAACCATAAGTGGGAGATTATTCAAGATGGTTCTGTTAAATCTCTCTACCATGCCGTCCGATTGTGGGTGTAGTGGCGTGGTCTGCGTCTTGTCTATTCCGAGAATTTGACACATTCCTTTAAACACAACAGATGTGAAATTTGTCCCTTGATCAGAATGGATTTGTAAGGGTGTGCCGAATCTGGAAACCCATTGCTGCAATAGAACCTCGGCTACTGTAGTCGCCTCTTGATCGGGGATTGCAAACGCTTCAGGCCACTTAGTAAAGTAGTCCATGACAACTAGTATGTATTTGTTGCCATTTGAAGATCGTGGTAAAGGACCCAAAATGTCTAATGCTATTCGCTCAAAAGGTGCTCCTACGTTGTACCGCTGCAACCTTCCTCGGCTACGTTTCTTCGGTCCTTTACGTGCCGCACAGTCATCACAAGATTGGCACCATTTCTCTACATCTTGTCTCGTTTTGCTCCAATAGAAGCGTTCTCGAACTTTCTGTAGAGTTTTCATTACTCCGAAGTGGCCTCCAGTTGAGCTACTGTGCAATTCTTTAAAAACATCTGAAATTCTTGATTTTGGAAGAACAAGCTGCCATTTGAAATTACGTCCATCATCGGACTCCCATTTCCTGTATAAGACACCATTTCTTATATGGAGTGAGTCCCAAAGAGCCCAATATTGCTTAGTAGCAGGACTGTAGGTGGAGATATCCTGCCAACTTGGTCTCATACTAGAAGATTCTTTCAATTCAAGAATTGGATTTATATCTGGGTCTTCTTTTGGGCTTCCCTAAGTCCTTCATCACTCCATGGGTCTGGTTTTGATGGAGGTGAACCAGTAACTTGGCGTACCGAAGTATTTATCAGCTGATAGTTCTTCTCTACTCTAGAACAGTATCGGCAGCTTTCATTACACGGCTTCCTTGATAGTGCATCAGCATTTCCATGAAGAGTTCCTTTGCGATGACGTATTTCAAAGTCAAACTCCTGGAGTCGTTGAATCCATCTGGCTACCTGTCCTTCCGGATTTTTAAAATTTAAAAGCCAGGTTAAGGATGCGTGATCTGTCCGGAGCAAGAACTTTCTTCCATAGAGATAATGGTGGAAATGTTCTATGGCTTTAACGATTGCCAGCAATTCCTTCCTGGTTGTACAGTAATTCCGCTCTGGTTTCGATAGACATTTACTCCAATAAGCAATGACATATTCTTTATCATCAATTTCTTGCGACAAAACAGCTCCGATATTTTCGTTGCTGGCATCCGTATCTAAAATGAATAATTTTTCGGGCTGGGGATATGCAAGAACGGGCGAAGATGTCAACGCCTCCTTCAGTTGTTTAAAAGCTTTCTCACATTCATCTGTCCATAGAAATCTCTGTTTAACTTCTGTCAACTTGTGAAGAGGTCTGGCAATACTTGAAAAACCCTTAACAAATTTCCTGTAATATGTGCATAGTCCAAGAAAACTTCTTAATTGGTGGACATCTTTTGGACGACTCCAGTCCTTAACTGCGGAGATCTTTTCAGGATCTGTTCTTACACCTTCAGCAGAGATAATGTGTCCCAGATAGCTTACTTCACGTTGGAATAAATTACATTTGCAAGGATTCAGCTTCAGGTTGGCCATTTTTAATTTCTCCAGCACCTTTCGGATGTTTCTTAAATGGTCTTCGAATGTGCGCCCTACAATAATGATGTCGTCCAAATATACCAAACAGGCTTCGTAGGAAAGTCCTCGTAATACTGTCTCCATCAGGCGCTCAAACGTTGCAGGTGCATTGCAAAGCCCAAATGGCATAACCTTGAACTGCCAAAGTCCTTGTCCTGTGGTGAATGCAGTCTTTTCTCGATCCTCAGGATGTATCTCTACTTGCCAATAACCACTCTTGAGATCCAAAGTCGAAAACCATTGTTTTCCGGATAAAGCATCAAGTGTATCGTCAATCCTAGGAAGAGGGTAACTATCTTTTTTGTGATGTTGTTTAACCGACGATAGTCAACACAGAATCGGGTAGAGCCATCTTTCTTCCGAACTAAAACAATAGGCGAAGCCCAAGGACTCTCTGATGGCTCAATAATGTCATTCTGCTGCATTTCCATCAGAAGATTATCCACCTCTTCCTGCTTAGCGAATGGCAATCTTCTCGGATGTTGTTTAATGGGTGGATGATTTCCTGTATTGATTCGGTGCTGCGTCAATTTGGTTCGCCCAACATCATCTGATTTCTTGGAAAAGAGATCTCCGAATTCTAATAATAAATTTCTTGCAGCATTCCTCTGTTTATCATCTAACTCTGCTCTCTGAAGGAGTTCATTAATTAGAGTGTCAGGAGGCTCAGATAGTGTGGCTTGACAATTTCGGTTAATACAGGTCACTGGAGTGCAAGTCGCCAGCACTTCTCCTTCTTTTATTAGTTTTACCTTATTGCTTAGATTAGCAACTCTTACCGGGATTACATTTCGTGAAAGGTCGACGAGGGAAGAAGCCACTAGTACTCCTTTAACGCTATTGTCGGAATCTGGATATTCAGTCAATCCATAATGAAAATTATTATCTTCTGAAAGAGCTCCGGAAACTATTGTCTCAGTTCTTGGTGGTAATGTTATTTCACTCTTTGCAGTTATATGATGGACTGTTTTAATATCTGAATATTTCGTCTTAAAAATCGCTATGTCTTCAGAACATGAGTGTAGTTCATTATTTTTAAAATCTAACTTGAAATGGTTTTCTTTGAGGAAATCCAATCCGAGAATAAATTCGTCATTTATATCAGCGACATATGCCATATGATGGTACACGGCATTACCAAATGCAATGTTTAGATTGACTTTTCCATGCACTTTAATCTTATCACCTGTCACAGTTTGGAGGGTAATGCAGGGCGGCGTCCAGATGAGTTTCTCACCAAGTTTGCGAGCCATATCTGTCCTAATGATAGTTACGTTGGCTCCAGTATCGATTATCATTCTGCAGGGAACTTCGTTGACATGTCCCATAACGAAGAGTCCGTTGTCGCCGCTACTTACGGAAGAAATGTGAAACAATTTGAAATGGGGCTTCTGACTCTCTGGACATCTCCGCCCCGCGAGATGGCCACATATTAGTTTCCCTGCTGTGGTGGAAGATCATTTCCACCATCTTTTCGTTTCGGGCAGTCTCTATGGCCGTGTCCGACTGCACCGCAAGTCCAACACTGAATCTTCATGTTTCTGCCACCTTTACTCAATTCTAAGCTACGGACTTTTCGCCGCAGATCTTCAATTTGCTTTCTTAGATTACAGTCCGTATCAGTAGCAGAGACGGCTCTGATTGAGTGCCGGTCTTTACGCGCGGCCTGCTGGGCAGCCTCTATCTTATGTGCGTATACTAGGGCAGATCCGATATCTTTGACATCGGCGAGTCTAAGTGTTTTCTATATCTCCGGATCCCGCACACTATCGATGAAGTGATGGAGAGCCAGATCTTCACGTGTCTCAGCTGGGCAGTCCGAAAATGCTAGATGGGAAAGTCGCTGAATATCGGCAGCCAATTCTTGCAGACTTTCACCCGCTCTTTGATAGCGGGACTTTAACTGTAGTCTGCTATATTCTTTAGTGCACTTATCTCCAAACCGCAGCTCAAGCGCACTCGATAGGGCTTGGAAATCGTGCCTCTGCTCCTCCGGAAGCGTCTCGAGGATGTCAGCCGCGTCTCCTCTTAAAGAAGCCGCCAGGTGAAAAGCTTGGGCTCGGGGATTCCATCCATTAGCTTCCGCTACCATCATAAACTGGGTCTTGTATACTTGCCAGGATGATTTCCCATCAAATGTTGAGAGTTTAATATTGGCTAGGGAAGGCACAAATGTCACGTTCGGTTCCTCATGTTTGTTTGATATTTGCTTCTCCAAGCTTTCAATCTTCTTATTCATATTGTCTAATGCTTCTTCAACGTTTTCTTCTATCTCCAGAACTTTAGTTTCAACTGAAGTTACCTTATCTTCCATTGCAATCATCTTCTCCTGAATGATGTTGGAGAATTCTTCTTTAACACTTACAATGTCCTTCTTAAGTTCCTTTTTAAGCTCCTCCTGTCCAGATTTTATCTCTTTCATCACCTCGGTTTTAATCTCTTCTTGTCCAGCTTTCATCTCTTTCATCACCTCGGTTTTAATCTCTTCTTGTCCAGCTTTCATCTCTTCTTGTCTAGCTTTCATCTCTTCTTGTCCAGCTTTCATCTCTTCTTGTCCAGCTTTCATCTCAGCCATCTGCTCCGCTAATTTTTCGAGAAGACTTTTCATTAAATCCATATCCATTTTTCTTGTGACACGCTGCATCAACTCTTCAACCCCGATTCTGACACCAGTTGTACCGAGCTCCACGGGTTCGTGTTGATTGAGAGTTGAATAAAGCAACCACTTAATGAACACAAGACTTTTATTCGTAAGAACTTCACTAAATAAACGAAATTCCCGCTGTAACAGTCACAATTATACAGCTACAATTCGTCAGATACGATAAGAAATAGCTTCCAATCACAGGTCTCAAATACCTCAGACAGAGAACAACTAGCAGTCACAATTAATCGTCTTCACTCACTGACTGTCTTCACAAAAACTCCCTCTACTCTATGTCGGGCTGCGGTATTTATACCTGACTTGGCGGAGAAATCTACCAATTTCGCCAAGGCTCTGGAAGCTTCTAGGCTTCTATCTCGGAAAATATTGGTCCTAGAGCTTAGGTGATGGATGTTTCCAGAAGTATCGATTTCTCGCCAAGTCGCCAAAAATCTCGCCAACCGTCGCCAAGTCGCCAAGAATCTCGCCAACTGTCGCCAAGTCGCCAAATCATTAGGAAATCCGCTTTTAAACTACAACACGTCTAAATACCGCAATTTTTGCCCAAAATGTGAGAATTTCTGATCTGTCTGAGATATTTTAAGACAAATATAATCATTATTTATAAATTTGTAACAATATATATATATATATATATATATATATATATATATATATATATATATATATATATATATATATATATATATATATGGGGAAATCTTGGAGTTATAGACAGGAAGTACCCTAAAGATATGAGGATGTGTGGAAGCTGCTTACATTTTCTCTAAGAGTGGGCAAAAATGTTGGACAAAAATTCCAATCCGGTGAAGATGCTCGTCTAGAGAATCATGATCAATGGGTAAATAAATCTACTGCATAGGAAATAACAATTACTTGAAACATATTTTAGCTCCAAAGTTTATTATCAAATTCCGACAATCAATGAAATAACCAATATCAATGAAATGTAAGAAATATCATTAATAAATCATTTAATTTAATCGCATCAGTTTCATTATATTTATACCATCCTTCACATTTTTGAAAACCTCTGAAAGTTTATTGCTACTCAAAAATAAAGTCATTCAACATCATTGAATGTGTTGTGCATAAATAACAAAATCGTAAATAATCTATATTTAGTGAAAGTAATCTTTAGCAATGCTTAAAATTGGACAATATTTTAATCTTGTCATCAGAAACATCAAATTTCAATTCAATATTAAATTAAAAAATTTATTTATTTATTAATTTATTTAATTATTAATGAAAATTATTGTGTCTCATTTTGTTGCTATTGTAATGCTAATGATGATGTATTATTTATAATACAAATGACCAATTGTACAAATTCGCCTTCATTGCCAGATTCCCTTTCAGCAGAATCACGTTCACTCACATCATCCATGCAAATAGCTTTAATTAGGCAAAATATGTTTCGATAATTTTTAATCATTCTTCACAATGTAATTCAAATGGATCTATTAATTATAATAGTTTAATCGCGCACCACTTTCATGATTTTAATTAGCTATAAATGTAAAGCTATTTCTTAAAAATAATTCTAAACCTTTTCAGCAAATGCTCTCATTGTAATTTTTTCCCAAAAACACCTAAATGTTATTTAAAAAAATATATATATATCGCTATTTATTCATTTCTGTTACTTTTTGGAGAAAAAACTCAAAAACATTTTTGAAAGAAAAATTAGAGAAAATCTAAATAAAAAATCTACTTTAATGCAGAAAAGACAGCTAAAAGTGCATTTTATAAAGTGGGATTTGAAAGAAATATATTATATTTTTTTGTCAGAATTTTTTGAAGATTTTTATTTCTATCAAACCACAAAAAAAGCTTTTTTATTTTGAGGTTTGAAAAAAAGAAACTCAAAAAAGCTTTTTTTGAGCTACCCAGATTTAGGAATATATATGAAATATGGTAAAAAATTACATAATTGCACTCATACTCTGAATTAAGAAAGTAAAGTCAAAGCTGCGCGCGCTTCTCTTATATTCATTATTAATTTTAACAATTTCAATCTCGGTATGATTTAGAATAAAATTTTGGATAACTTCAGGAATTTCAAAAAATTAAGCTCTGAAGACATAAGACCGATTATGTGTGTGACAACTGCATATAAGTCGCGATATGAATAATGACAAGTCACTGTTTCTATTATGCTTTTAATAGTATAGTTAGAAAGTAGAGCCTTCTACTTTCTAACTGTTGTTATGGTTGAAGCAACAGACATCCCATCGAATTCTCTAGAAGCTCTAAAACAAAGCCTAATACAAAGTTTATGCTTAAAAAACATTTGTGAATAAAAGAGAAAAAAATTTTTTGTATAAACAAACAAAAAGTCATGACATAGCCAAAACATAAGTTCTAGAATTTTTCAAATTTCAAAAATTATTTTTTAAATATGAAGGAAAAACAGAATAATTTACTTATATGTTAGCACTATATAAAATTCAAGTAGATAAAAACTTTACCTGTATTTTATATGGTACTAAATCTCATCATTAACGACATTTATTTTTTCGCAGATATGGTTGACAGGATAATACTCAAGTACCATAAAAGGGTGGATTGCAATTATCACATTTCCTTCAGATTTCTGTATTTTAATAAAGATAGACATAAATGGGAATAAAATTCCATGGTAAAATTAATTTTACTAAATAAATTGTTTTCGATACTTTATTTAATTATAAATTAATATCTCATTTTTTTATTTTTTCCAAAGCCAAAATTAAAATTTTTTGAATTCAAATTAAAAATTGCTTAAAAAATTTTTTACACCCATGATTTTTTAAAAAGCTTTGGATGTAATATAAAATTTCAATAAAAAAACTCCAGAACTAAATGTTTTTATTATTTAGTGTGTACATTGTCTATTTTTTAAATTAAAAATTCTAAATAAGATAAATCACAAGCTGTAAATTTGTATATATAAAAGATTTGAAGACACTAAATATCACATTTCCTTCTGATTTCTGTGTTTTAATAAAGATTTTATAGAAGAGCAAAAGGAAAGAAAATATCGTACGCAAAAATTGTGGTTGAAATTAAATAAATTTTTTTACTGAATATACTAAACAAAATATTTACAAATTATCACTACCATTCTTACATGACAAATGCCTGGTTTCATTTTAAATTCATTATTTCAAGTAGTTTTTTTTTCTATTTTTTACTTTATCATGCTCATGTCACAAAATTAATTTTACATTTGGTTTAATTATAAATTTGTTAGCTCAAGTTGTTTTTTTAATTTAATAAAAATTCGGGTAACGTTTAATTAAAAATTATTTAATTTTTTTTATATTCATGAGTTGTTTTAACAAGCTTAAATTAAAAAACTACAGAATTTAATTTTTTTTATTTAATTTGTGGATTGTCTATCTTTTAAATTTAAAATTCTACTAAGACACACAAATCACTAGCTCCCAATACAATAAATATCTGCAATTCGATTCTAAGTATAACTCGTGTATTTGAAAAAATAAGATTTTACTTTTTTATATAAGTGAGAAAATTTATAAATAATACAGAATTTAATACATTTTCTCAGTTATATGTACAAAAGATTTTAGAAGAAACTTGACATTTTATACACGAAAAATATGCTAAGTTTTAGAAAGGTAAGTTAAAAGAAATGAATAAAAATATTCTTAATAAGATAAACTTGCTAACCAGATAATTTACCTCATTTTACATAGCCAAATCAGCGAATCATAGCCAAAACCTTCTGGAGTCGACGATCAGGGCTCTATCTCGAGACACTAGTGAATGGGGATACCAACAAGAGCTGAGTCAGTCCTCTACCTCTAGATGCTCTGGTGTCGAGACTAACAGAGGCTACTACTTTTCCCCATCTATGAATAGGACATCCCTTTTTATCCTGATGCTAGATTTTTGGGGGTGTTTAAAGTTATGAACCTGGTCTACCGCTACTGTCCAGGGGGTCCATGCAACAACAACAGAATTGCCATAAAATATTTATTTTTAAAATGTTAAATATTAATGTAATTTTAAAACACTGCATGGTATGACTTCTGACAGTAATTTTTAATTATTTTTTAACTATAAATTATATTTTGTAATCTAGTAAATTTAAGATTGATACATGTTTTCACTCACATAAAACATTTTTCACTTCTCTCCTAGAGAGTATTTTTCTTACAGTCTATTAATAAAATTTTTTTCTCAATTTCCACTTCAAAAATTTGAAAGTAATGGGACGATTTTCACGAAATATGCAAATTCAATTTTTAAAAATTATTATTAATAAAATAGCTTTATTTTTATAAAGAAGAAAATATGTAAACCATTCAACAAATATAAAGAACATGCATTGTTATTATTATTCATTAAATAATTAGGAAATTGAAAAAAAAAAAGAAAATACATTTTTTTCTCCCTTTTTTTTCAATTTTGTCAAAAAAAAGTTGGGAAGAAAAAAAAAACATTTTTTTTTTCAATTTCTAGTTAATAATATTTTTTAAAAACTTGTTGATTTTTATGAAGTATGTGAAAAAAATTCAATTTTCAATTATTATTATGAGCAAAA
Organism: Latrodectus hesperus; assembly: GCA_037975125.1. Taxonomy (NCBI): domain Eukaryota; kingdom Metazoa; phylum Arthropoda; class Arachnida; order Araneae; family Theridiidae; genus Latrodectus; species Latrodectus hesperus. Next base: position 12,257,854 of record CM075852.1, on the reverse strand, counting down.
AAAAGTTGTACTTTTCAAGACACTGAACTGTTCAGCAAGTACGTGTCCGTCATTATTCTTCATTAAAATAAAGTGAGATGTTATTCTTCCTACTCTATTTTTATTTCTGTGTCAAGCGAAATATTTTCTCAAAAGTGTTCCATTAGCCTGTTTAAACAGTGCTTAAATAAATAATGTGAGCTTTTTGAAACGTATTAAAAATACTTTATCTTATCACGAATAAGTAGCAAACCTCTTTTTAATAAGTGAGACTTTTATTATCTAGTTCTAAATCCAGTCTTTTCAATGTTTATATTTTTAGCTGTCAAAAGATTAAATGTATTACTAATACAATAAGAGTATTTAAGAAAGAATTATATAAAATTTGAAATTTCTCAGTGGGTGGACTATTATATTTAAAAATAAAAATAGGAAGTGTAATTCAAAGAAGTATATTATATGTATTCCATTTACAAAAAATGTGGTTGTCGTTGTAAGAAAAAAAATGTATATTGGATTTATTTTTAAACAATAAATTCTCTCTTTTTTATTTTATAGCTCTTAAAAGGCTCCGGAAATGGAATTAAAGAAATTGCGTAAGTAACGTATAGTTTACAGGAATATATTACTTTTATCCAGGGCTAGGGAAAACATAAGGGCTGGCTCATCGCTTTGATGTATCGCATGCCGCCTTGTCACCGGAGAGGGGAAGAGCGTGACGTCACTGGGCATCCACTAGCTGGCATTCTCTATGCTAGCTTGTGTCTGATCGCAGCTTTCTCATTCATTTTGGCTTGTTTAATGTTAATGTTTTCATTTTAAGCAACAGTATTTTTTAAAGAGGAAAACATGACATCGTGTGCTGTTGCTACGTGTTCAAATATGTATCGAAATACAAAAGGAAAACACATAATAATTTGGAAAAAAATCGGTTTTGCCTTTTCAGAAAGGGATTATTGTTTCAATTCATTCTCTTTATGGATTATAAGAAGACTTAAAATCTATAAATGTATCTTATATTTTAACAAGTAGACTAACTCAAGATGCGCTCGAAAGCCTCTTCAGCCAAATTAGAGGTCTCGGGAGATTCAATGACCATCCTTCTCCTTCTGAAATAATTATTCGCTTAAAAAATATTGCTCGCAAATAAATTACCTAATTTGTCACCGAAAGTAAACTCTTTAGAAAATGGACCAGACGTTTATTTAACAAGTGAAATGTTAGACTCTGCATTTAATGTAAAAGAACGTCAAGAAATTATCAATTCTTTTGATTCTCAAGATGATGAATTAAATCGTGAATTCTTAATTAATCCCTTACCTTTATCTTGGGAAAATGAACTTGCCTCTTCCAATCCAAATTGTGATATATCTTTATTTGAAAAAGAAGCTATGGTTTATGTGGCAGGTTATATTGCTTATAAAATTAAAGATAATTCATTTGGAACTATACCAAGAAATTCAGTCGATATGCTCAATCATTCCGAGTGGATTAATTTAATTTCTGCTGGGAGACTTACTGTTCCAACAAAAGCATGGATGGAAACTATAAAACAAATGGACATAATGTTTCGCAAATTTCATGGCGACACATTTTCTAAAGGGAAAAATGTCAAAGCAACATTAATAAATGAAACAGAGTCTTCTTTTCCTACTGTAAATCGAAAGGCAGTTAAACATTTTTGTCGCTTGAGAACATTTATACGAATTAGGTATTTAAATAGAAATGCATCGATAGTATCTCATAATAAAGCTCAACAGAAAAACAAGAAATGGGCCAATAGTCAAAAAATCAAGATAAGCTGAAGCTAATAGGTAAATATATTTTTATATTGGTTATACAATTTTAAGTTAATTTCAATATTAATAATAATTTTTTTTGGGTTTATTAAATAATAATTGCAAATTTACTAAATATTTGAGAGGCATTTGTAGTTTTTTTTCACTCTGATTAAAAACAAAATGAACTTAGAAATAAAAAGTATGTATTTTGCTTAGAAACACCAGGCAGCTTATTCTCCTTGGATGCCTGACTACGTCATCAACGGCTATTTCCGGTGACAGTTTTGGGGAGCATTTGAGCCAGCCCTTCCCTAGCCCTGACTTTTATCTTCCTCAAAAACTATTTTTGAATAGCTACTATATCAATTACTTTATACAATGTGAAGAATGAAAATCGAAAATGCTTCCTTCCTGCAAAAAATGCTTGTAAATAGTACATAAATGAATATAAAATAAAAATTGTTAACTTATTACCACATGTCATAGTGAATACACTATCTACTCGAATGGTTGTAAAAGCTTTACGTTAGATGATATTGTGCAATTTCATCTTTTCCGCTTTGCTAGAAAGAAACCAATTCAATAAATGTTTTCATTGAATGAAAGAAAGATTTTGACGATGATGAAAATGCTAACAAAATCAGCTTCTTGTCAATTCCAAAAACAATACTAAGAATAATTTAAAATTTAGAATTTATAAACAAAAACGTAGTCTTTTGTCTGAAATTATGTTTTAATTTGCATTTTTCAGAGAATTTAACTCTGAACAATCATTTTATTTTTTTAATAATGAATTTATCTCCTTTGATATCTTTTATAAACAGATAAATATAAATCAATATCTATACTAAGACGAGTTTAAATATTTCAAAATATTTGCTATTTATGTATAAAAATAAACTGTGTTTCACGTTTCTTCAAAGAAATGACATTACGAGAAGGGTAAAGTAAAAAGAGAAAAGAAAAAAAGTAAGCGAAATTAAAGAAAGAGAAATAAAAGCGAAAAATATTTCTTATATTTCCCCTATTCGGTAAAGGATATAATAATCATGACATCAATATAATTTTTAAAAAAAAAATTTATAATTAAAATTCTTATCCCGATTGTTCGCAAAGTGTGAACATTACATACAATTTCATTTCTTCAAATTCGAATTTTGTATGAAGAAGAAGTACATCAAACAAATTAAAATAGTGTACGTGCTTTCAATTTAAATATCAGAAATAAATTTGTAAAAGTATATTGAATGACAATGAAAGCTATCAATTAAAAGTAAAACATTGCAAGACTGTTAGGAACTTTTTTGCATACATATCGTTTTTAATGCAATTAAATTTGCTTCTAATAAAATTTGGCGTGATTAACTTTACAAGATTTTTTCGTCATTGTCAGTTCAAAATTACATAGTCAGTCCATAGATTTTTTCAGAAGTGAAAAAAAATTGTTCAAATATATAACATATAAAATGTGGCAAGTAATCTGAAAAATTATGTAACCTTTCCTTGAGAATATTAGATATTCTATAGCTAATATTTCCAAGGTAGAGCTAAAATTTTAATTTTTGATGTATATAGGACTACATAATCTAGAAAACTATATATTATATAAATCTTGAGAATATTAAATATGCTGTTTTATAATTAGATTCATTCCATAAAAATATTGCTTACAAATTCCCTTTTCTGAGTATCTAAACACTTTTTCCGATTTAATTAAAATTTTCATTATCAGAAAACATAACACTTTATAACAGGAAAAGTGCAATATATTGACTCAAAACAATTAAATTATGTCTTTTATAAAATAACGGCATAAGCAATTTTTTGCATAAAACAGAAGAAGAAAGTAAAAATGGAAATTTTTAACATTTTCAGACTTCTCATTTTGGAAATTTTGGGTTTGACGTCGAAGACGACGTTTTATCGGCAGCAAATGAGATTTGACTTCCAACATAATGTAAAACAAAACGGAGAAGAATAACTGGTATTTAGTAAGCGCTTAGTTTTGATGATTGTGATGTCTCATTTGACCAAATCAGAAGCTTTTAAGGAAGTAATTTAAAATGATCAGAAAATGTTAAGGAAATTATCTAAAATATCAGAACTTTTAAGGAAGTCGTCTAACCGAATCAAAAACTTTTAAGAAAGTCATCTAATAGAATCAAAAGCCTTTAAAGAAACCCTTTAACTGAATCAGAAGCTTTTAAGTAAGTCATTTAATAGAATCAAAAGCCTTTAAGGAAACCCTTTAACTGAATCAGAAGCTTTTAAGAAAGTCATATAATAGAATCAAAAGCCTTTAAGGAAACCCTTTAACTGAATCAGAAGCTTTTAAGAAAGTCATATAATAGAATCAAAAGCCTTTAAGGAAACCCTTTAACTGAATCAGAAGCTTTTAAGAAAGTCATATAATAGAATCAAAAGCCTTTAAGGAAACCCTGTAACTGAATGAGAAGCTTTTAAGTAAGTCATTTAATAGAATCAAAAGCCTTTAATGTAACCCTTTAACTGAATCAGAAGCTTTTAAGTAAGTCCTTTAATCGAATCAAAAGCTTGGAGATTTGTTGACCGGTTAGAGGAGGCCAAATATAATCCAAAGTAGTAGAAACTATTAGAATTTCACGAAGTTTGATTTCGAAGATCTGAAACTTATTTTTGAGACTGTTAATGCATGCCGAAGACCAGGACAAGGTCATCCAATAACGCCTAATGATGGCCGTTACTTATGCTAAGGACTTGGAGATATCATAACATGACTGGACTCTTCTATCAACAATACGTTCTCTTGGCTACTGGTACCATAGTTTCAACACAAATTGTCCAAAACCACCCTCACACTAAAGAGGTGTATACGTGCCGACCAATGATGGGTGACAAGTGACCGCAAGACTCCTTCACTCTAGCAGGAATTGGGCAACAGCGAATGTGAACTGGAGGAGAAATGAATGGTGGAATATATTTTACTCTGACTAGTCCTGATTTTCTCTTCATCTTGACAGTAGGCGTATATTTATCTGGAAGAAAGGTGGCACTGAAAACAATCCTGCTTTCATCATGAAAGTGTCAATTTGGCAATGGGGGAGTGATGGCCTATGCTGCTATCTCCATTGATGACATATCACTCGAAATGGAGCTCTGCTTTTCACCGATATAGAGATGAGATCGTCAGACCCCATCTCTATATCGGTTGCAAGCAGAGCTCCACAGTAGTCCCTTAGCCTGCATAAATTAGAGATGACTTCATATTAATGGACGATTAGTTCAAGTCACATCGTCCTAACTTGGAGAATGATTTCCTTTTGGAAGAAGTAATCATATGATTAAAATGGGAAGCGTGTTATCTGGACATGAACACAATCAAGCATATTTGTTACATTCTAGGCAGACGAGTTGCTCAACAACCTGCCACTCTCAAAAACTGTATAAGAACTGAAAAGTGTTCTTCTGTATTAGTGGGATAGAATACTTTAGTCCCTCATTAATAACCTTATTGACTCGGCACTTCAAAAGTATTCATCGTTGGTGGCCCTAAACCATAAGCCAGAGAGACTAAAAATGATTTTCTTTTAAGAAAACACCTTTTTTTTATTTGATTTTCTTATATTTACAATTGTGTTTTTTTCTTTTGCACCCAAATTTCAATAAAACACATTTTCTGCCAATCAAATATCATTTTTATCTTATATAGTTTTTTAGTACGTTTGTTAATAATCTATCATTCAACTAAATAATTCTACAGGTACAAAATCAATTCATAATCTCAATATCATTTAATTGCTTTAACTAGTACATAAGTAATAATCACATATATATTCATGTAATTTATAATGCCAATTATTGAAATGTAGTTCTAAGTGATTTTTTTTTCCTATAAAGATAATAAAGTAGGATTTGAAATAATTAGTTAAGATATTACTTTTCTGCAAAATTATTTTTGGATAAAAATATATTAGACGAGCCTTTTTCAGAGCTACTCTTACTTTAATAATTAAAATAGCAGACGTCATTTGTTATTGAATTTTACTTTAATTAAAATCAGTTTGTCAAAATTGATTAAAAAATTTAATTCATACATACCAAAATACATATCTAAAGATTTGTAATATAGAGATCAATTTCAATAGAAGCATCATTATTGATAATAATAGTTTTCTTATGGTAATAATAAATACGATAAAGGAGAATTACTTTTGTGGTAGATTAGTTGTAGTTTATATTTTCTTGTTGAAAAGAAGTTAGATTATTTTTTTTAAGGAAAAAGATGATTTTCAATTTCTTCTTTTACTAAGAAAATTCCTTTTGACAATTGACTGCAAAGGTATAAAAATGCTCGAAATTGTAAATAATATGTTCTTAACTTAAACTGACATTCAATTTTTGATATTCAGATTTTTGTTTACATTTCTTTTTTATTTAGAATTTTGTTTCTATTGGTAAAACTAATCATGTACAAGCTATTAAAATCACAAAAATGTTTATTTTTTTATTTTTCATTTAATGTTTTCACAGTTTGCCTTAAAAGTTATAGTTCCTTTCATCAATTTCCTCAATGAAAATGCATGTTTTATTATTTACACATTATTATTCCCTCATTAAATCAAAAATATTCATTCTTTACATAACCATTCCCACATTGCAATTAAATTTTTTAGTTCATTCTAATAAACATTAAGTTAAGCATTTAAATATATGAAAACAAATTATGTATTGACAAAAAAGTATGTATTTAACCTAAATACTATCTAAAAGTATTATAATCGTGAAAAAAAATTTTATAGTTAAGCAGTAGCGTATGACGCCCATTATTCCCAGAGCTACTCAACCTAAGAAGAAAACGGCATTTTTTGGAATGTCCTTGATTAAAGGAACTCCAAACCAAAGTTCATTTTGAATGTCCATCAGAATATTTCACGATCTCTACTGACCTCAGCTGAGGCAATATGCGGTCAAACTTGCAAAGACATCTTCCTCCTTGGCAAACATGCCTTCTTACTTCTTTGACCCTCAGTTGACCATTGAAGGGGCATTTTTTAGGTGTGGACTATCGAGATAAAAAAGCAACGCCCGAGAACAATAACGAAGGTAAGAACTGGGACGAGTCGGCCCTTGCCTCGAGGCATTTGTGAAAATCGAAGATACGTCCTTGAAGCACAACTTTCTCTTTCTCTGGCGTGCTCAAGTTAAGATGTTTCAATTCCGCTTCCAGGAAAAACACCTCACTGTTTCGCTGCCGAATTGCCTCAGGACAAATGAATCAAATGACAGCAATACGAATCGAATTATCATATTGTTGCGAGACCGAAACGTTAATTGAAGCCATTGAGAAAATAGAACCATGTCCACGCTAGATGTTTTCGAACAGAGCGGAGAGCGAATTCTCAGATAAGGAAGCATTGTTTTTGTAATGATTTTGACACATTTAATGTCTAGTGTTAAAAAAATAACAACTTTTAATTGACATTCTTTTTGTATGATTACAACTTGAATCATAGCTTTTACAAATGTAAAGTTTCCATCTACTATTGTCATTTATATTTTCTTACGTATAGATTTTGCAAAATACAATTAAAATATTTTTGTTTTGTTTTATTTTCAATTAATCAATATAATTGTATCTCTTATAAAACGTTTTCTTTCTCATAACTTAAAAAAAAAGTTTGAAATATTCTCACCCTTATTAAAGTAAGTTATATAAAGCATCCATTAATTTAAAATAAAATGTTTCGTCAAAAAAATACTAGAGGATTAAAAACAGATTTTCAAAATTAGTTGCTATATTGAGAAAGTTATTGTTTTACAGTGAAAAATTTAAAGAAGCTATGTTAATTTTATAATTTACTAAATTTAAAGGGATGATTATTCCTTAATTAAATTGCAAAGATAGCTATCATTGTGACATTAATGAAGCAATAAATCGATAAAAGATCATGAAAGCATGTGATGATATAAAAACTGCTAGAATAATAACCGTTCAAACTTTCGTTAACAAAAAGATAATATTTTATACTTTTTTTGTTAACACTTTTCGTTGCCAAAAAAAAAATATAGCGTGTTAGTTTTATGAACTATAACTTTTTTAAACATCACAGAATAATTCCTATACATATATTTAATGTTAATAATTATACAACAATCTGTGTGTTTGAAAATTAAAAAGTTTCTGTCAACATTAAAATTTAAATAAAAGTTAGTTAAAGTTAATTTAAATCAAAGTTTTTTTTACGATTAAGAAAATTGAACTAAAATTAGGTTTGCCAAAACAGTTTTTAAACATTTTCTTTTTAATTTAACAAGCTTTTATTAATCGTATCTTTTTTTATTTCAATTCATAAATATTTATTATACTTATTTTGTATTATTAATTCTCCTATTTTTGCTTATAACTTTACTCGTGTGGAAAAAAAGAACACAGAATGAAAAAGAAATCAATTCGACATACACAAACAAGAGCATAAACCACTACAAACATTAGTAACTGAGTTGGAAATCAAACTCATCAATTATTAAACTCAAGGTCTGAAAGTTAACCATTTAATTGCCAATTTTACCCATGTTCACCGGGAAAGCAACTCATACACTTTTATAGTAATAAACAGGGAATTTTGAAGCACATTTTTGATTTTTTCTCTTTAAATGTATAATTCTTGGCGGGAACTCAAAAGATTTCCAGACAAAAGGAAGATAAATCGAGTCTTAATAAATTTAACATCTAATTGTTAGTTTAATTTGTGTAATCTATTACTTAAAAAAAGAGCTGTTTTGCTTCACATATTGTAAATAAATAAGAAAATGAAAAAAGACGATATTTATATTAAGTAAATGCTTAGAAAGAAATTCTGGATTTTTGCTTGATATACCAGATGATATTTTACGATTTAACTATGCCTTTTGCGATCTATTAGATTAATCGCCACCCATCCTGTCTAGTGGTCAAAGTGCCTGACGAAGAATAGGGAGGTTCTGGTTTCGAATCTTGGTTCGAGCATGGATGTACTTTCTCTCTCTATCTATTCTGTCTTTGTCCTTTCCTTGTATGAATGGGTTGTGAATGTTTACCTCCCTTATAAACGGGTACCTATGGCATGTGTGTACTCAAGAAGTCGGACTCCAGACCAAAACATGTTGTTTTTTAACATGAACAAAACAAAAAAAAACATAAACAGAGTTGGAAAAGTGGAGCAACGCACCCCATAATGCCAACATTGCTGGCACGTGACAACAACAACATTAGACTACATACAACCTCTTTTTCTGTATAATAAATATAGATATACTTTCATGATAAGAAAAGCATTCAAAATAATGCATATGAAAAAAATTAATTTTTTTAATTAAATAGCTTGTATAAATTATTAGGAGACGTCTTAAAAAATTTATATCAAGAAATTAGTTGAAGCAAATTACAATTCGGGTAAAATTTATAACTATATCCATAGCAATGTAATTTTGAATGTATTTACAAATAGCATTCGGCATCCTACCACTAGATCTAAATATCGTGATTAGCAGGTAGAACTACACTTGAGAAAATGAAAAGTCATAAGTTCGATCCTAGGCCCTGTTAAACAATAGGAGATGAATGTTGAGCTTCTATGTTCTACATGCACGTCTGTCAGATGGGTGCTCGGAAATTTTACGGGTTTTTGCTTTGCGACACGAAAATACACTCTACCATAGATGAAAAACAATTTGTGTTTAGAATATTGCATAACTTGCAACAGCTGCTTGTATGGCTTGGCGTTACAATGTTCTCGGGTAGGAGTTTTCCGTCATTCCTTCCTTACGAACATCAGTCTATGAAATCACAATCAATCTGTTCATCATTATTTGTGAAATCTCCATACGGAAGGACATTTCACAGATAATGGACACTAAAATGCTGTAAAGCACTAAATACTAACTGCAAATACTAAAATGGCTTAAAACAGTCTTAGATGGTTAGGCAATCTATTACATGGCATCAAAATCATTTTATTTTAGTCCACATGTGAGTACCAATTAGATAATGTGATTGCGTTCTGCAATTAAATGCCGTTCTGCATTTAAATGCAATGAAAAAAGATACTTAAGCAATTGGTAAAACAAATGATTATGTTACGTTTTTTACACAAAGCTGATCAGTCTTAAATATATTTACCACTTTAAGAAATTATTAAGGGGAACTCTTATTTCGTAATGTTAAAAACTACGTCAGGAGTATATATATACTTAAGAAAAAACATTCATCAGTACTCAAATAGGCAAATTCTACAACAAGGCAAATCTCAAGAAAAAATATCATGAAGTATAAATTTTCATGAAAACTTATTTATTTATTTTTTTAGTAGTTAATCATTCCAAAAAAATCAAAAGATTAAAAAATTTGAAATTTAAAAACCTTTTGCTAAAAAAAAATATTAAACACTTTTTTATTGAAACGAATATTAATGATCTGTCATGCTCTATCCTTATATTAGAGTAAAAAAAGGCACATTAAAATAGTTATTTACACCGTTATTTAATATAATAATGTTGATTGCTTTTGATAAACTGAAATTTATATTTCATGTAATAAATTAATAAGATTTTTAACAAACTTTTTAAATACATATAATCGAATACAAAAATTAAAATACAATTAAGCTTAAAAAACAATTTACTTTGAGCTTCAAATACAATATTATATATATGATGGGTTCCCAAACTTTTTTTCTCGTGGACTACTTTCAAAGTTTTACTATTTTCGGCAGACCCCCTGCTGCTACATTTCTACTGTTTTCCCAAAACTCCTAAAAAATATCACCCTAAATTGGGGGTGTTAAGAAGAAAAAAAAGTATCACATTTTCTTGTGTCCTATTTATTAAAATATAATACTTGTGGTTATACAAATTAATAAACTTTTATTATTAGAAACAATCAACAATGAACTCTGAAATGTGTAAATCAACAATAAAAAAAAAGTCCTACTCTTTTAATGAGATGGATGTACTTGATGAATTGACAGCAAATTATCAATATTTGGCTTCAGTTTTGTAAGAAGTAATCTCAAATCTCCCCGTTCTGTGATGTTCAATCTGCTCCTTTTTTGTTAACAGGAATATTTTTGAGTACCTACCTAGTATGCTACCTGCCTACGTGAGATAGGTAAATCCAAACCAAAATTTTTGTTTTTTATTATGAAAACCAGAAAATTTTTCGTGGACACCCACTTACAATTTGTGAAACCCTGTTTTCATTTCACGTCTCACGTCTACGTGGACCCCCTTACGATCTCCTATGGACCCCTGGGGGTCCACCTGGACCACTTTGGGAACCTATGATACATATTATACAATTTATTCAGAACTAATTTATTATTTGAAAATACGTCTTAGCTTACTTACTTTTGATTAGAAATATTTGTTAATATTACATAATAAGCATTACTAAGCAGTTTATTCTTTTTATTGTTTTAGAATTATCATAAAAATAGTATTTTGTTCATTATTATTAAATTAAATTAATTCGAAAGATATAAAATTTATTCTTATAAATATATTTCACACATAGGAAACTAGTTCTCGTAGACTATCTATATAACTATACACGTATAAGTTATCGCTTTTAATTAAGAGTTTGTGTAAGTGTGTGAATGAGATGAAAAACTTTTAATTAAATTATTCTAATTTTTTATTTTTTTGTAATTATAATTAGAAATAGCACAATCCTTGTAATGTAACTTAAATTAATTCCAAGGACATATAAATAAAATTAGTTAAAAGGATATTGAATACATTCTTAATCTTAAAAATACTTCTCATAGGAAACTATTTCTTGAATAATAACTATACTTGTTTGACTAATCGCTTTTAATTTAAATCCTATGAGAAGGCAAGAATGGGTGAAATTCTAAATAATTTGTCCTACACATTTTTTTTGTTTTACAATTAATATTAGAAATAGTATCAACATACAGTAGCTTTGTTTTTGATGAATATATTTCAAGTAATGAATTGGCCAGTTACTTCTCTAGATCTCAATCCAGTGGAAAATATATATTTAAAGCCATAAAAATACTTGTTAAAATGAATAAGAATGTAACTATATTGAGAAGAACTAAGATCAGAGTTTAGTGAATTAGTAAAATAAATCAATAAAAAAATTTCGATTAATATTTAAACTGTGAATGGAATTACATTATGAACAGAAAAAGTAATGGAATAACAATTAGTCTAACCCATCATTAATTGTTCTCCCTCTAATAAAAAATGAAAAAATTGTGTTGCCTATTAATACGTTTTGAAATATAATCCAGTTAATTTTTTTTACTCAAACAATAAAATGCTCTTTAAAGGCTTAGAAAGAGCTTAAAATTATTTTTAAAGAACCCTAAATTAGTGTCATATTACTTATATTAAGTGTATAAAATAATATACTATCATTTTTGAGGACAAATAAACTCGTTGATTTCGTCTAACAGAGGGTGAACACGGAGATTCGCAACAACAACATAATTACATAAAATATTCATTTGTATAATGTTAAATATTAATGTAATTTTAAACAGAATTTTTGAAGTACAGTAATTTAATTTCATTTGATCATAATTTTTGTAATCTCCGAACAAATATGTTGATATAGAGTATCTAAATGAAATTTCATTGAAATAAATTTTAAGCATTTTATGCAAGATCAGAAAAAACATATGTTCTAATTTTTTTTATGAAATTTAACTTCAGTTTGAAAGTAATCTGAAAATCTATTTACTTCGAAATGTCTTTCATTAAAAGCACACATCAATAACCAACTAAGAAAATATCAACGAGTGATTGTTTTCGACACCTTGATTAAATCATTAAAAATAACATATGTCGATATAATTACGTAATTATAGAAAGTATAAAATGATTGTTTTAGCACATACATTCAATCCTGTTTAGCATATACCACACTAAATAAATAATTTCTTTTATATATGAATAATTTCTTCTAGTTCTTTATTTTACTTTTTTCCTTAATAATTTCTCAATTAGTTTTGAATACGAAGAAGTGTTCGCTAAGATTTAGCAAAATGTCTATCACTTTAAAATAAACTAAAAATTCATGTGTTTAACTGTTTCATCAATGTTTTTTCATTATATTTTATAGTAAAACAAAGAGTGATTTTAGCAAGGGGCGGGTTAGTCAATTGAATTAAAAAGTCAGATAAAGCATATATTTTTTCTTGAGTAGGCAGAATAAAAAACATGCTATGAATAATTAATGGGAAACACCCCAAAAAGTCAAATTTTGTATTCAAATTAATTAAACGAAGAATAAAATACACACAAGCACACAAGCCTATATTAATTACGTAATTTGTTTCTAATTCGTATTGTGCGAAAAGTTTAAAACTCTTTGTTATCAATCTTCAGCCTTTGGCCAATGCTAAGAATGCTAACAAAGCAATCAACTTTGAAATGTTTAAAATTCTTATCGGCATTTTCGACGACATTGTACCAGTGAGAAGTGCATCTTTAGGATCAAAAATACTTGAGTGGAAACAACGGAATCAAAATTGCTCGTAACGGCTGGGACTACAAACACCATTCACTATTTTTGGAGCCTACCTTGTATTTTCACCTTTATTGAAAAAAACTATAAAATGTACTCAAATTTCTCGTTGTTAATTTACAGTAAGACACCCTGAAACTCACAACTGAATAAAGAAAACAAAAAAAAAATGTTTGGTGCAGAATGTCACCTTTCCAACGAGCTTAAATCTAAAATTATTGGATAAATATTTTAAGAGCTATCGATCACAGTACCAAAAAAATTATGAAGATTTCTTCTTTATCCCCAACCGACCTATATATATATATATATATATATATATATATATATATATATATATATATATATATATATATATATATATATATATATATATATATATATATATATATATATATATATATAAATATATATATATATACATATATACATAAATTTCGTGTCACGATGTATGTTCGCGATAAACTCCAAAACTACAGAACGGATTTTGATAAAATTTTGTAACCATTTATAATATGGTTCTACTTAAAAAATAGAATAGTTTTTATCCCTTAATTATGGATCTCAATATTTATTATACGACATTCGTGTTTATTTATCGGTTAGTTCTGTAAATTCATAATAGATGGCGGTTTAGCATCTAAGTTACACAGGTATTCGGCAGATGGCGACGTGTTAATTTTTATAGATTATACAATCTTCGAGAAAATTAACGTGCTCGCGCAAGCACGTGGTTGAATATAGAATTTACATATATTTTCATGATGTATAATCAAACTATAACAATTTTTGATGAATCATTTTCATAATTATACTTTGTATTGTGTTATTATTGTGCAGTGTTCAGTATGAATACTTTTAATATTATAAATAGTAAAGTAAAATTTTATTTATTACTGTTTTTCTCTACTAATTTTCATACCACCTCGAAAACATGTAAGTATTTCTTGATAGCCTTTTATTTTTTTTTATTTTTATTTTATAATTTGATAATTATTAATTTATTCAGCCGTACATTTTGATCTACTTTATTTATTCAAATGATAAATTCTTTTAATTTTTTTATTTCAGTATAATGCCGCGGAAAAAATCTATAACCTTAACAATCAGTCACTGATTACAAACTATAGTATAATATAAGATGAATAAAATGTAAATTCAGAAAGTGTATGTTGATTTGTGCTTAATTTCAAAACTTCGATACTTTACCTATTACTTTTAAATTTTGGCGAAACGTTTTATTTTTAATCTCATATGAATGAACCTATTTTAAATTTTTTAGAAAATTTTAATTTGATTGTACCAAAGAATTAGTAAAAAATTGATTTAATATATTATAATTACTCAGCCACTGCAACGCGTGGCTGGGTCAGCTAGTATATATATATATATATATATATATATATATATATATATATATATATATATATATATATATATAAACTTAGATACGAGCAAATATTTTAGTTGACATGTATCGCAATTAATTCAAATAACTAAATGAAAAAATCAATTAACGGAACATTCTAAAAATGAATACCTGAAAGCGATTTTCCTCGTAAACAGGATCTTACCGTTTTACGTAAAACTTTCACATTTGCACAAGAATTTCGTTATGATCGAAGATGATTTGCTAATGAATGAATGCTTTCTCTATTGAAGTTTAATGGCTTGCAGCTGAGTCTGAAAGATTAACAAGATGAAGAAATTTTAAGAGCTGAATTGAACACGTTTCACTTTTTCCTCATGGCTTACATGGTTTTTCATCACTTTGATTGCAGAAATAAAGAATCGCCAACGAACAGCTTGTCAAAAATTCAATGTTACATCAAAATATTTTTGCAGATCATACTAGATTTAAAGCCAAAAATAAAAATGTTGTTTGTATTAAAAAATTGTGATTTTTTTATATTCACCACCTGTTTTTACAATGTTCTTCCAATAAGAATTTAATTTCATGTTTGTAAAATTTCTTTAAAAAGAAAATTATATGCATATTTCAGCAGGTTTTTTGAAATCAAATTTTATAATTTTGAATCAGTCGCAAAATTAATAAAGGTAGAATTAAAAGTAACCGGTATTTGGTAAATTTTTAGTTGTCCAGAAAGAAAAATCACCTATTTTCAAATGACTAAATTAAAGCATCTATTTAAATTTTTACACTGGATGTACTCCATTATTTCAATGCGTGCATATTTCTTTAATAGAAAGAGTACAGAAAAGTATTTCTACATTATCCTTCTTTACTTTAAACAATAACTGATGGTTGTCAAACTTAAGAATATTGATTACTCCTAAATAAAATCATTTTTGTTAAATTTTTAAAATTTTATGTGAATAAAGTCCTTTGTAGGTGGAGAATCTATATAAAACACTTGCATGATCGAATATCAGGCCAAAATAACAAAGGAATTAGTTTTAAAATAATTGAAATTCGTTTAGGGTTGAATTCCCTGGCAAAATGCTTAAACAATTTATATAGGTATTAAAATTAACTTATAAATTATAAAAATAAATAAAGAACTCTCCAACATATTCCGTTTTTTAAAAATAATAATAATGATAGCTGAAACCCGATGTGGCGTAGTGGTAGCTTTCCGCGTCCTCAAGGCACGAGTTCGATTCTCGGGTTGGTCAAGGCCACAATTCAGCCTTTTGTCTCTTCAGTGGGTCGATCTAGCTGAGCACCAAGCATACTTGGGAACTAAATGTTAGAACCATTAGCATTCAGTTCCCGTTAGGCTGACCACCTAACCGGGACATATGCTTCACACTCTTGGGCCGCTCAAGGAAAAAGACACTCGCACTGCAGGCCTTGATCGTCCCACATGGGCTGCGGGCCTCTGAATGCTCTTTAGTCAATAACGACAGTTATGTTTCAGCTCGTAAAGAAAACTAAATTTACTTCTACAGCTTTCTAATGACTATCCAAATAGAACAAGAAATTGTATAAAAAATTAAATGTATTTATTTTTAAATATTTAAATAATATGTTGTTTTTTATAAGTCATTTTTCGACAATAACAATAAATAAATTTTTGTTGAAAGAAAATCAGAAATCTTTATATAAACTAAGTTAAAAAAATCTCAAGTTTAATTAAAAAAACTAAAAATTCGCATTGCATATACAAGAATATTGAAATTCTATTATTATTTGGACAGTTATTAAAATATTTTTTATAAACATTGTATATTATATACAATGTTTTTTAAGGAAATTTATATTTGTAAATACCCTCAAATAGTGTTGAATACATGCTATTAAAATTTATTGATAAAATACGCTAAGAAATTATAATCCAAAGCAATTAAGGAAGACGAAAAAATTAAAGTGTTACTTCAGAACCTGTCATTTTTTCATTGTCCTATAAATTTAATTCAAGCAATATCAATTTTTTTTTTACTAAAACATTTATTTCCTGGGGGGTACGTATTGATAAAAAAATTATTTCGAATTAGAAAATTATCCTCACTGAAAATTAAACAAGATACATTTTATCATCAAAAGAGAAACTACTTCGAAAATTTGAATTTTTTAAAAATATTTTATAATGCACAATTTCTTACGTGTTCTTCACATACATAGAGTTCCCGCTGTTGCAATACATCAAATTTGACCACGAGAACCGCATGAAAAATGAACCAAATTAAACAGCAAATTATTTAAATTTTGCGGTTGTCCTTTTTAATGGTGTTGTAATTCATGTGTCTTGAGTTTCAGATTGCTTAATATTAGATATCTATATTTCGGTACAGTTAAGTTGCGAGATTGTAGCTGTATTTTCATGAAGGTTGTATAAAAAGTGTAATTTGCCTCATAATTGAAGTAATAAATCAAAATTTAATTAAGTAAGCAATCTGGGTACTACTAAATGAGTTTAAATCTATAATTCAGCCAAGATTTTGTATACAATCCTAAAAAAATTATTAATTTATACAATTTTGATAATATTTAACATTTCATGCTATTATTCTATAATATTTCATATTATTACTCTGTCACAACCTTCAGGAAATCACTAAATATAACAGGAGATAGCAAATTAAGATAAAATAAATAAATTTTTTACTATTGCAGTTTTATTAATCATTGGTATTTCTTTAGATTGACAGAGGTTGGTTGGTTGAGTTTTTTGACAGAATGTCCAAAAAAGCTGCTTTATCAAGTTTGCAGAGGCTATCCACAAAAGTATCTTTCTTAAATATCTCTATAAATAAGATGCTTATTGTCTTTCATCCTGTGAATCTTTATCCTGAATAACTTGAATCTTTTTCCTGAATAACCTGAATCTTTGTCTTGAATGGTTTGTTGAATTAGGAATGTTAGAAAGGGATAAAAATTCTCTGGTCTATGCTCTAAGTTGAAAACATGAGCAACATCTCATTTCGAAATTTTGGTCACACCAAATGTATTACAGTCAAACCCAAATTTTTACATACGCTAAAGTTACACGTGCCTCGATGAACACTGTTTCCGAACTTGAACTACGAGAACGGAAATTGTTTTTCATTTTTCCCTAATAAAATCCCTCTATGTATATTTGCTGAGAACAGAAAGACAATTTATACCTCGAGTCTTACTTCTTTCTAATTTCTTAAAGAGAGTAACCTTGATTCAAAAAAAGTAATAAGAATCATGTTGGTTCACTTTTTATTTCACTTTAAAAAATAAATAATAATAATTTCGCGGCCAATCTGCATTAAAACACGAAAGAAAGAAGATTTTGATTCTCATAAAAAATTTTTTAACGTTTTCCTCACAGTATCTGCTATAATGCCGAAAAAGATTAAGTTACAAATCTGATAACTTTAGAAAAAAATTAAAAATACATAAAAAAATCAAATAATGCGATATGCTCAAATTTATTATTTAGTAGAAGCATTTTCTCGTATGCAAATTACTTACAACATTTAGAATTTACTATTAAAAATTTTAATAAAGTTATGCATTAATGAAAGCCCCTAATAACCTTATAAGACAATTGATTTGTGTATACAGCCTTTTAAATGTATCTCAGTACAAGTCTTTATTAGATGCGCATATATATACGATCATTCCTAAAAATTATTGTTATAACGCAGAATATAAGGCAGAAACATTTTACAATGTTACAATAATTATTGGGAATGATAAATAATAATTATGATAATAATAAATGCTAATTTGAAATGACTCAGTCATCACATCACATCATCGATTAATTATTACTTAGTTCATTAATGCTGTTTTCTAATTCCTTTTTTTCCAATATCTGTGTTTAACCGATTAAAATAAATTGCTAGAGTTCCTGTATTAAAGAGATAAATGCGTTACATATATAACAGTCATATTTTTGTAGTATTCGCTATTAACTTTCGAAACTAACACATATCTAACTACTACCAGGATATTAATTTCATCACGATAATCACCATGGAAACAAAATACAATTCAGTGTTGTGTCTCAGTTGCATCACAAATGAAAGTGATGTCAGACTGTAATTGTAAGGTAGGTAGCATGCCCTAAATGTCTATTTTCTTATTCCATCGTATAAGTTAATACAAATCATCAAATTAATTGATCGAACGAATTATGATTCTTCTTATGGATTAGATACATTCATGAATAAATGAATGCAATTTCTGTTGCTGGTATTCATGTATTAATATAATTAAGTTTATTGTTTATTTGTGTCAAGAAATATAAATAATTTAAAAAGTCTTCATTAGCTACACATTTTTTTCCAACTCGTATTCTGATGAAAAAGAAATTTAATGACAAAATGTGGTTAGTGAAAATTAATTGCATATTTATTTTATTGTAATTGTTTTTTAAATTAATGCCATGATTGATTTGGCACGTATTTTGTTGAACAGTCTTCAAGGGTTAACATTATCTGCCTATCTTTTATTTATGTTATAATTGCAAATGTACAGATAAATGCATTAAAAATTGATTCTAGCAAAATGAAAACCATAATTACTTTATGGGAGATTAGCATACCGGTTAATAAATATAAAGATTTCAAAACGAAAATATAAATGGTGTGTTGGATCTAAACCAGTCATCTAAGAAAATTTTATGCACATAATGTAAAAACAAATATAGACAAATGGATGCTAGGCAACAAATAAAAATTTTTAATAATTGTGTGCCGGACATCATTTGTCTAAATTAATGATAGTAATTTAGGCAAAGAATGTTTAACACACATTGCACAAAGGATGTCCCAGGATTACTAATGCTCTCTAATTGCAGGAATTTTAATCAATTCCTCACGTTGAGTGATCACTAATTCTAATGATATTGCCAACAGCAATAATCTAATAATATTTATAACCAACAATTGAGCAAGAGAGTTTAGACTCCAAATATCTCCAAAACAATTTTTATAATTTTCATGTTATATACCCCACAAATATTTTGCAATATTACACTCAGGTTTTAATGTCATATCGTTGAAAGGAAGATGGACTGTTCTAACTCATCTTTATGCTCTTAAAACAATTCTTGGACACATCTAGATGTATGTTCATTATTATTTTGATTGCGAAATTGTTCCCCAAGAAAAACATTTTGAACAAACGCATGAAATTCGTCGACAAGAATTCTTCCATTGTAAATGAGTTTTTTCTTCCCATGTAAGTTTATAAGCAAACCAATATGCTGCAAATATATCATACACAAAAGCTTAATGAGCTAACTTGGTGCTTCAAGTTCGGCAAAAAGACTCATGGTTGTATGGCTTATATTGTTGTTTAAAAGTAGATAAATAAAGATTCACTGAATCAAATAACATAAAATCACTATTATGGAATCAAACCATGGTAATCTGTGCACCACTGCTGTAGCTTACAAACATTTCGTGGTTTACTAATGGTTTTCAAGCTGCCGTTCGGGGATAAAATATTTTTATAATGTAGTTCCATTAGCACATTTCTGGTGTAAAAGAAATCCTGGAAATGTGTTGTTAGAAAGGATGTTACTGGGGATAATAACTATAAATATTCTCAAACCTCGATGCACCTCAACAGCTATTTCTATCAATTTTTCTGCTTAGGCTTCCATCCACTGTTTTATAGTTGATACCGTTCTTGACCTCTCCACAACACTTCCATCACTGAGGCTCCAACAATCATTCCTCTTTCTAAGTCCTTTATCTGATATTGCAGCTTTCTTAGTGCAGGCTGAGGACACATGCAATTCACAGGCATTTGCATATTCACAAATATGCAAATGCCTGTCTCTTCATTCCCACTAGGTGAACTATAGCCACCGTTTATTCAGTTCCTCGTATTATACCTATCTATCTATATATATATATATATATATATATATATATATATATATATATATATATATATATATATATATATATATATATATATATATATATACCTCGTATATTATATATATATATATAATATACGAGGGTTACTCTGAAATGTTTAAGGTACGCGCTGATGAGAATTTACAAAATAAAAATAACGGTTTAATTTTAAAGTACAAAGTATTTTAACACAGAAGACGATTTTTTACTGACTTACTTCAACTTGTTTAGCGTGGAATAAATTTTAAACAGAAGGGAAAATGGAGTTGACGCGAGAACATTTTCGCGCTATGATTTTCTACGATTTCAAAGCACGATTAAATCAAGAAGAATGCGTTCAACGGCTGCAATTAGCATTGGGTGACGAATCTCCATCTCGTGCTACTGTATTCAGATGGTTTAGAGAATTTAGAAGAGGTCACAATTTTCTTCAGGACGAAGAACGCACAGGAAGGCCGCCGTCGGCAGTAATCCCGGATAATATGTCTGCCATACGAAAAATGTTAATGGATAATAATCGCTATACCTATCAAATGATACAGAAGGAACTTAACATTGGATCCGCAGCCATACACAAAATCATTCATGAAGAATTATTTATTAAAAAAATAGTTTGCCGTTGGGTTCCCCATAATCTATCTGAGCATCAAAAAGAGGAGCTTGTCAGAATCAGTAAAGAAACTCTTAATATGCTGAATGATGGTGGCCTCCACATCATTTCTAAAATTGTAACATTTGATGAAACGTACATACCGTTTTTTGACGTTCGAACACGTCAAGAAAGCAAAGTATGGGTCTTTGAAGATGATCCCACGCCGACAATGGTGAAAAAACAACGCGCACTGAAAATAGTGAGGTATGCCGTTTTCTTCAGAAGTACGGGATTGGTCAAATCCATCAAGTTGGAAGGACAGAAGACAGTAACAGCAAACTGGTATACCACTAAATGTCTTCCAGAAATTCTACAAGAACTGAATGTTAGGGGACTAATGCTTCACCATGACAATGCATCTTGACATACAGCCGGATTAACAATTGCGTTTCTTAAACAAAAACAAATTAAAATGATCGAACATCCACCGTATTCACCTGATCTAGCTATGTGCGACTTTTGGTTATTCTTTAATCTAAAAAGAACTTACGTGGACGTCATTTTTTTTCAGAAGAAGAGATTTATTTGGCTATAAATGCATTTTTTTCATCTATTCGAAGAAATGAATGGCTTGAGGCATTTAATCTGTGAAAAATTTGTCTACAAAAGTGCATTGATGCTGGAGGAGACTACTTTGAACACACCTAAAATTTTGTAAGTATAACTTTAAAAACCTAGTTGTATCTCAAAAATTTCAGAGTGATCCTCGTATATATATATATATATATATATATATATATATATATATATATATATATATATATATATATATATATATATATATATATATATATATATATATATATATATATATATATATATATATATATATATATATATATATATATATATATATATATATATATAAACACACTTATTTTTTCATTTTTAAATTAAAAAAAAAACATATAAACCTATTTCCATTTTCGTTATATCAGATTTCCACCAGGTGGCTCTCTTGGAAGTATTTGGTAGAGTTCTCTATCTCGTATTATCTATTTGTGTATACCAAATGATGAAATCCCATAGAAACTTGTCAGTATACACCTTTAAAATAATTTATTGTTATTTTACACCGCTTTTAAAGTCTAAATGGTAAATTACAACAACAATAAAGCATTCCGGTTGGTAGGAAATACTTCATCTAGTTTGTGAACTAATATCAATTTTAAGTGATGTTTTAAGTGTTCTTGTGATAAAGTGCCACTCACTTCCATCACACAAAGAAAGACAATATAATAAAGAAATACATAACAACGAAATGAAATAAAATAATCTTTTAAAATAACGATAACATATTTATATGTACATAATTAGTCTTATTAAATTTTTATTATCAATCAGCATTTCACAAACTTGACAGAACTCTCCAGAATACAAATCATAATAGATCATTAAGACTTTATAATCAAGTTCTATCTAGATTTAAATGAGAACGAGAATTCATATTGCGAAGGGATATTTGAAGAAGGGGACTTTGAACAATTAAAGTTTTAACAAAAGCCTACATAAATTTTTAAGAAAACATGACAGATTTCTAAAGCAAGAAAGTTATATCTCTTTTAATTATTAAATATTAGAAACTTGAAACGATTAACATTATCATTTTATGTAGCGAAAACTTTCAATCAGAAACAATATCGAATCCTTTACTTTTTATACCCACAGACTAGAATAAATGTGTTTATATAAAAAATTTAAGTATGAATTTTCTTATTTTAAATTCAGCATATATATGGTTTTAATATAATGTTCTTCATTTTCACGCTCAAAGCTGCATTTATTAAATGATGAAGCAAAAGGCATGACTAATTGTTCAGAAATGAATAACATGCTTGAATTAGTTGCGGCAGGTAATTTATTTGAGTCAAGTTATTATATTTTCCAAAGGAAAAATTCTAATTAGGAAATTATCTTTTCAAATAATCACAACTTCATTTCTTAAAATTCATTGAAATGTTTCATTTATTCGATAATATATAATTCTCTATAAAATTTCACTCATTTTAAAAGATGCCAAATGACAAGAAATTTCTCACTTTGTGTAAACATCATTTTACTTTTAAAACAAAATCAATGTATATTTAAAAACAATGATAAAACAATAAGACTCAGTATTTCTTTTTACAGTTAGGCGGAAATTTTAGTTTTCTTCTGTCCGGTTGATAAAAGTTAATCAAATCAGAATAATCAGAATCAAAGAACAATATGAAATAATTTGTTGTTGTTTACTAATGACACTTGGACAAGCCAAGCTCGCTATGCCTTGGCCATGCGAATTTAAGTCAATTGGGAGCGTCTTTCGTTTTAATCAGAGCACCAAGAATGTGAAAGTACGACTTTGCTCTACACACATGCCATATGTACCCGTTTATAGGGTAGGCAACCAGTCACACCTCAATCATTCAAGGAAAGAACAAAGGCAGGATAGAGAGAAAGTACATCCATGCCCGAACCGGGATTCGAACCCAGGGCCTCCTTATCCGCAGTCAAGCACGCTGACCACTAGACAAGTAGGGCGGCATGAAATAATTTATTATATTTAATATGAAAGCTTGCGTAAATGAAATAAAATTTTAATAATTTTATCTTAAAAAATTTTATAACTTTATTTAAAAAACAAAAAAAATAAGAATATAAATTTCGAACACAATATTGAAATTTATTAATAAACAGTTTTAATGAAATATAGAATCAAATTTAAAAATAGCAGTATTTCAATGATTAGTAACAACAGTCTGATATCCAAATAGACTCAGATTCAGGTTTAATGCAAAAGAAAATTAATAAATAAAATGGAGTCACCAAATATATTAAATATTTCGTTTTTTATCCATAAAGTCTAAAAATAGAACAACAAAATCTTTCAAAACTTCCGATCTTCAAAATTCCTGAATATATTGCTCCAGAGATTTATATGGGAGTAGGAAAATCCAGAGAACTATGTGGGAATTTCGCTAATCCGAATAGACTTACATGGATAGTGGGCCATATTTAAGTATTGCCAGGGAGAAAACTCGGGAAATTCCTCAACATTTACTTCCACAAACATACAGGTAAAAATCAAAAATGCATACCTATATCTCTTTGTAAATTTTGCATCGAATCCGGAACTCTATCCACTTTGAGTGATAAATTTAAGAAGCTTTATTACTCCGTCCACACACAAATTTAAGAAGCTTTACTACTAGGTTAAGGTAAGCTTTCATAGTTTTTTACTGTAACTGAAGAAATATAAAAGACTCTGAGTTTATAATATAACGCATGAACCATGGAAATTATCAAACATGTTGGGAAAGGGATTCATAAGTAACTGTGGGATTGCAATACAAAAATTACAACACGGTGGGGAAGGATTCGAACACAAGGTTTCCTGATTTGTTAGTATAAAAATACATCAAATATAGATAATATAAAACTCATAATTATGCAAGTCAAATTCCAATTGAATTAATTATACAAGTGAATGCTTCATTAGCTTACTTGTTTCATCGCTTATGGATAATTTATTCCCTTTAAAATATCAGATATAATTACTATTAAAATAAAATTATTCGATCTAAAATGGATGTTCATAAGCTTTGAGATTTTGATTTTCAAACCTTGTACAAGATTTAATAACACGATGAATCTTTAACAAATTTATTTCCTTGATCTTAGGGACTTATCTATTGAAGGAAATGAAAAGTTCAAAGGTTATTAAATACAAATGTTTTGATGGAATACCTTCTACATAAGTATACAAATAACAAAATTCCTATTGATAAAAGTATCATATTCTGCAAGTAGTTAATTATATAACATAGAATTAACTCCAATAACGAACAATGTATTTCGAACATACAAATTTTCGAAAGTTTCGCTTTTATAAACAGTATATCGCTTTGCTTTCGTTTTGATAAACAAATATTTATAACCATTTCTTTCCAAAGTATGTTTATACGGATTTTACAGTTTTTCATTAATTTCAGCTTTTAATCTCAGATTTAATCAATGATATGACTGTTATGATACAAAGACAAAGAATAGTATACACTAGTTTATGTATCATAACCATCATGACATTTCAGAAGATTAGAGTTTGAACAAAATAGAAAAAATATGCCAAGAAAATATGAGAGATTTAAATAATTAAAATCAATAACGCGTTCATTTCGGAGCAAGTTTACACAAGCATATTTAAAAAATGTATTCGATGTAAATCATAAATAAATCAAAGATCTTAGTGGTACCTCTTTCATTATAGAATAGCGTATTCATGTTTACATTAAGTTAAAAAAAATTGAATACCTTTAAATTTTACAAAAACAAATATACTTGTTATCATTAACTAAACACCATACAAAATAGTGAATGATGTTTAAACATGTTGTGTATGTTATTTTGCAATCAAAATGAATGAATGGAAGTAATGTTCATTGCTTTTTTAACGTTTACTATAGATTATATCTTATAAATTGTGGAAATATTTCATAATTTTGCTTTGAATAATTTAAACAATTTTTAAACATGTTTTCGGCTATTATTTTTAAACAAATAAAATAAGATAAACGAATTTTTTTTTAAATTGAATACAGATCACTCCTTAGTAATTGTTGAATAATTCACAATTTCTATTTGTTATTGCAAAAGGAAGAATTTCCAAAAAAATTATTAAGCGTGATTACAATAAGTAATTTAAAAAAATGGCATAATTCTTTTTATTTTAACTTTTACTTTCACTTATTTAGTTTTAATATTTCAAGAATATAATTTAATTTGCAATTGCCAAATATCGAAAAAAAATTCGTATAGAAATAAAGTGAAAAACCGAATTTGTTTTAAATGATTACCTTTTATTGCAGTCTTTATAATTATTTCATTTCATTATTACTACTAATTAGGTTGTTAAGTGTGATATATTCTGCAATAACATAAAGCATCAATTTCTAATAATCATTGAATACTCATTAAACAAAAAATTACAAAATGAATTATTAAAACAAAAATTAATAATTAATAAATATCTCTTATCAGTAACATTATTATCCTTAGAGTCATTTTACTACGTTAAAAATTACGAGGAATATAAATTAAAACATTAATCTTACGGGATTAATGGAATAAATATCATAATGGTTTTAATTTATCATAAAAATAATATACACATAAACTTTAAGCAAAGGCAAATTTTTTACTGACTATTATAATTTCTAGAAATATCATAAATCAAGACTTCGAGAAATTAAAAAAAATGTCAAAGAAATATTATTGCTTGAAAATTGCTAATCGAAGCTAATATGATATTAGAGAAATTTTAAATGTCCTATTGCAAATAAAATCATAAAATAAATTTATAACGATTTAATTTAAACTGAAACAGTGCTAACTAATTACTAATTTTTGTATCATAAACTCAGAAATTCCAAAGATGTATCAAGTTACATTTCCATTGAAAAATGTCATTACCCTTTCATTTAACCTTTAAAACGTTTAATTCATAAGCAATTCATTTGATTAATTGATATTCCACTTCAATTTTAATAATCACACTTAGAAAAAAATTGATTTAGAAATTTCTTTTCTTCAAATGGCAATGGCAATCAAGGACGTCAACGGGTGCATTCATTCCTAATGCCAAGGTGAAGAGAATTAATTAATCAGAGCAATTTGTGACTATGTTTCAAACTTTATTAAAAAAATAGCTTTAATAATCTTGGGTTTCCTTATTTTTTGCTTGTATTTTCTTTCGATTCCACGCTGTGTCCCCGCTCTTTAATTTCAAAAAGCTGTTTCATCGGATGTGTGTCACATCAGAAACACTTTCGTTTTCTACCCTGCCCTGAGGGCAGGAACAGCCTTATTGGATTGTGACGCCCGGCAAAAAGTAGGTTAACACTCCACTATTTAAACATCACAAAATGACTCTTCGGGACACAGTATAATCTATACTCAATTCATCATGATCTCTAAGGTAAAACCATTTCTTTACCATTCCAGCATCTTTAACCACTCTAGCATGTTTGAACTAATATTTTCAATTTTTATGAGCCTGAGTTTAAATTAAAAGAAATTGTTTTTAGAAATTATAAGTCTGCAAATAGTTAATTTCTTTAAAATAATTTTAGGGATCTAACGTATATATATGATTTTAACATTATATATATTGTATTATATAAAATTTGATTAACTATATAAAAATATCGAAAATATATATTGAACTATATAAAATTTCTAAACCACTAAAATAATATGATATATTTAATTTTAGTACTAAAATTAAGACTACGAAAATTATATGATATATTTAATAATGATGACTTAAAAGCAATAATTTGATTTTAATGTAGTACATAAAAAAGTAATGATAAGTTTTATAGTTAAATAATTTAGTTTTAGCATTCATTAGCTAGTAAAATCTATAAAAATAGATCAACCGGTAAAAAATATTTGAATTTACATTTTTGAACAAATAATTGATCAAATGTTTCTGTTGCATTGATTTTCGTTATGATTAATATAAAAAATTTCAATTAAAATAGATTAAGTCTTAAATCTTTTCAAGTTTTAATCTTTTTAAATATATTTTTATATTATTTTATCCTAAATATTCATATATTATTTATTTATCATCAAAATTTCCTATTTTCTATTGTTAGAAAAATTGTATTGTTAAAATAAAAATAAAAATAAATTTTCTGATTTTTATAAATTTAAGTCTTTTTTAGAGGATATTAGCAAATATTATTATATTAGATAATGTAAAATATTATCTATAATATTATTTTGAATTGTTCTGAATGTATCTTAACTTTTCATTCATTTTAAAATATTAATAAAAAAATAGTAGTTGCTATGCTATATATATATATATATATATATATATATATATATATATATATATATATATATATATATATATATATATATATATATATATATATGCACTAAATAATAGCTATTAAAATATAAATAGTAATGTTATTATATATTACACAGATATATATAATAAATTAACAAAGTTTTTTTAGATAGAGTAAATATTTTTATTGATTTCAAAATTTTAAATGAATGGTTAAATAGTTTGTTATAAAAATTAATTTCTTTTCTTAAATCTTCACTATTAATACTTGCTTGATATCTGATATTTTGACACAGGTAAACTGAGAAACACATTTTTTTTTAATCAGAGAAGTTCTATTTTATAATTGTTGAAAGTTTTATATTTTAAAAAATATTTTTTATGTTGTAAAATATATACCATAACTCTCGAATGAAATATATTACTAAACTCGATATAAAATATAGTTTTTTGGTAAAATATGTATTTACTTTACTATTTTATGTGAAATATTCTTACAATGAGTTTAATACATAAACAGTGCTAAAAGTAAAAATAATATTTAAAGTTTAAATAATAAAATTAAAGATTTAATTCTAAAAACGAAAAGAAAATATATTTCATGTTTCAGATTTATGTACTCAAAATATATCCATTCCTGTAATTAATTTAGATGAAATTGTTGGATTTTAATGAATTAGATTATTTTATTTTTTGTTGAACAATTATTTGTATAAGTATTTTCATAATTTGAGATCAAAGTATATCTCTATTTTGAGTTATATAAATTATATTGCTTATAATTAGCAATGAGATTATATAAATTATATAATCTGGAAAAATTACATGCTTATCTGGAAAAATTACAATGAAATACATTTTTAATCATTAACTGAAATTATAAATTATTTAAAATGATTAAATTTAAGGAAATGAAGAATTTTTATTAATTTAACAAATTTACTATGATAAATTTTAATGTTGAAATTTATTTCAATACCAAATACTCAAAAGTTTAGAGCAAGCATAAAATAATCATTTATTTTTAAATTTTAAGTTATTTGCTGCTTTAATTGGAAGAAAATTACTTAGTTTATCTCTTCTTTTATATGATTTTTCATATTCTAGAACTATTATTTTTTTTTTACTATAGCCCTTATTTAAACGGACCAGTTTTATATAAAAATAATTCTTTTAAATAAGGTCAAGTATCCCAAAAATTATCAGAAATTTATTCCTTTAGGCTCATCTTCTAGAAATTTTCATTTTATATTATCACAAATATAAAATAAAACTGTATAGAAAATCAAAAGTTTATTTTTAGTGCTAAATTATACTACTATTTCTTTTAATATGCATTCTTTTATTTTGAAACAGGTTTTTGTCTTATGCCTCGCCACATTGGCTGCAGCCCAATATGGACCGAAGTACGGTGAACCTGCATACCCTAAGCCCTATGAAGCAACCGCTTATCCTAAGCCTTATGCTGCTCCTTATGTAAGATATATTTTATATATAAATGCTCAGAGTTTTAATTTAAATAATTATTTACCCTAATCCCTATGAAGCAACCGCTTATCCTAAGCCTTATGCTGCTCCTTATGTAAGATATATTTTATATATATAAATGCTTAGAGTTTTAATTTAAATAATTATTTACCCTAATCCCTATGAAGCAACCGCTTATCCTAAGCCTTATACTGCTCTTTATGTAAGGATAATTTTTATAAATGCTTAGAGTTTTAATTTAAATAATATTTCTCTATCAAAATAAATTCCTCATTTTTGAAAGCATGATTTTTTTATTTAAAATAAAGGTTTTTAATAAACCATTAAATTCCAGTATTATATTCATATAAAGTTATAAATTCAAAGCAAAAATATTTTGTAAAGGCTCAAAGCATTTCCTTTATTTAAACCTGTATCTTAAATATATTTGGTTAAATTTTCAACAATCATTATTTTTTTCCAAAAAACGCATCACATTATTGCATTTGATAAATTTTATAGCATATTACATAAGACTTAGAATAAATCTCGACACATAAATTTACGTAAAATGAATCATAAGAGGAAGATCAATTTTATTTCTATGCGAAAATTCAAAATAAAATTATGTCTATAGTTATGAATTATAAGATTAAAGTTAAAAAATAGAAATAAATTTACTTCTTGACACATCAAAATAAATTAGCTTGATGTTTTGGCATTTTCCAATTTATATTCTTTGTAAATTCACTTTTAAATTACTATACACTCTATATTTTCTCCTCTCTCTCTTTATATACATATATATATACTTAAATATGACTAAAAAATTCTCCTTTTTTAAACTACTTCTTCAACGTTTTCATAAGTATTATAAGTATTTTCAACTAAAAAAATGTTCAACTAAAAAAAGAAGAAATCTCAATGTTTGAAATTTTGGAAAAAATATAGAAGTATCAAAAACAACATTTAGGGTAAATAACATTAAAAAGAAAAAAAGACACGAGGAAAAAAATTTAACCAAAAGATAAGATAAATTGCCGCCCATAATTTTATATTATTTCACTTACTGTTTTATAATTGTTGCAGCACTTAATTTTATACTGATGCAAATTAATAATTTTTCAAATTAGTTTTCTTTCCCTTACAATTTAATGTTAATATTCTACATTAAACTACATTAAATATGCAAAGCGATTTGTAAAATTCTTTGATTTATAACCATTTTATTTGTTAGAGACTGTGTAATAGTCTTATAATATTACTCATAGCAATACGTGTGAAACTCATTACTTTAACTATGATTAACTATTAATAATATTAATTTAGCTATATTCCTCAAATTTTGTTTGGAATTATAAAAAGCTTACGTTTTATATTGACAAAATATTAGGTTGGTGCGTATGAAATGTCAGATTCTCTTTACATGCGGACGTTTTCCTCCCTGTTTTCGTTATACTTTTGTATTTGGCATAACCTCATTCATACTCGTATTGTCCATTGCCAGAGACTCATTTCAGCAAAATAGGTTTTCTCGAAGGTCTTCCCTTTTTTATTTCTTTTGAGTTTATTGCCGATATGAATTCTGCCGACATTCGCGTCATTTTCTTATATGAGTACAAACTTGGTAATAGTGCTGCAAAAGCTGCACGCAACATAAACCAAGCGTTTGGGGAGAATACGGTTAACGATCGGAAAGTGCAGCGTTGGTTCGAAAAATTTCGGACTGGCGATTTTTCACTGCAAAATGAGCCGCGCGGAAGACCCAAAACGTCTGTGAAGAATGATGACCTGAAGGCTCTAGTGGAAGCGGATCCAGCCGTATCCACGAGGGAACTTGCTATCAGGATGAAAGTTGACCATACAACGATATTGAGACACCTTTCTGAGATTGGCAAGGTTAAGAAGATGGACAAGTGGGTACCGCACGCACTGACAGAGCGAAATAAGCTGGATCGGTTAAACGTATGCTCATCATTGCAGCATCCACCCTATTCACCGGATCTCTCGCCGACCGATTTTCATTTTTTCAAGCATTTAGAGCTGTTTTTAAGGGGCAAACACTATGAAAATGAAGACAGTCTAAAAAACTCGATATCAGAGTTTATTAATTCTAAAGACCAAAATTTTTTAAGACAGGCATCTACGCTTTAAAATCTGGTTGGGAGAAGTGTATTGAAGCGAATGGAGCATACTTTGATTGAATAAATAGCTTTTGAAGAAAGATATGCAGTTTTATACAATCACTTAAGAATCCGACATTTCATACGCACCAACCTAATATAATTCATTTGTAAGCAGTTTAAGTATTTTTATGTGACTTTGACACAAATTAAAACTATAGGTGCAGGCTGTATGTTAAATATTCTACAAATTTAATACCAATCTTTTATAATTTTCCATTTTTGGCCATTAGGAGGAGAAACCTCAGCCATACAGCTTCGGATATGACGTTAAAGACGAATATGGCGCTACCTTAAACAGAAAAGAAGAAAGTGACGACTACGGTAACAAGAGGGGATCCTACGGATACACTGATGGCTATGGAATCTACCGACAGGTTGACTACGTTGCTGATGACAAAGGTTTCCGTGCCGTCATCAAGACTAATGAGCCAGGAACCGACAATCAGGATTCTGCTGATGCTGATGTCCATTCCGATGCTGCTCCCGTGAAATACGAAGCCGCCCCAGCTTACGAGAAACCTTACGCTCCTAAACCCTACCAACCTGCACCAGCAGCTTATGCTCCAGCTCCAGCATACAAACCTGCACCAGCAGCTTATGCTCCAGCTCCAGCATACAAACCTGCCCCAGCAGCTTATGCTCCAGCTCCAGCATACAAACCTGCACCAGCAGCTTATGCTCCAGCTCCAGCATACAAACCAGAACCTGCAGTCTACGCTCCTGCTCCAGTTTACAAGCCAGAACCAGTAGTATATGCACCTGCTCCAGTTTACAAACCAGCTCCCGTTTACCAAGCTCCTACTTACCAACCAGAGCCTCCTTACCCCGCTTACCAATCCGCTCCCTCTGCAGCATACGTTGCTCCAGAATACAAACCGGAAGTGCCATCAGCACCTGTGTATGAAGCTCCAAAAGATCATTACGCTCCTTACTAAAAATTGACGATGAGGCGTGTATTCTATTTATTTTATTTAAATATTGTTTCGTTATTTATGTTTATACCTTGTTGACTGTATTATACAATGTAAAAAGCATATTTTCTTAAATATGCACCAAAATGTCCAATAAATTGTTGTTTTCTTTTCAATAATGATTAGTTTTTTATAGACATGGTCTGTGCATTAGTTGCTATATAAAACTGTTGCATTTGGATGCAAATAGTTTTCACTGATGATGTTTTCATCATGTTTTCAGTTTATGATAAGTAAACTGACTAAATAAAACTAATAAGATGATTGAAATTCCAAATTTTTAATTGGAAATTAAAAATGTTTTTTTTTTTTTATAAATAGAATAAGGAAATAATTGGAATTGATACTAATACTGATACTAAAATGGATAGTAACCGGTACTTAAATAGGAGAATAACTGGAACTGATACTAGTGCATAATGTATACACACGGTTGGAAAATTGAAATAATCGGAAATAAACTGTAAATATATGTATATACAAACAAATTGGTTGCATAATTGTTACTATATAAATCTTATGTACCAAAATTGCTTGTTTGATAATTTTAATATAAATTCAGTATTAGCAAGTAAAAATCTAAATTTTTGTTTCCCATTTTTAACATTTTTATTACCTTGTTCGAAATGCATCAAATTGAATTTTACATTGTCATAAGGTTATGCATTCAAACGAAGTACTTTAAAATTAAAATGCTGCTTTGTAATTAAGAAATTGGTGTTTAATAGTTAACAAAAATTTTATAATAGATATAAAATGTAATAATATAGTATGAACTGAATCCTTAGAACTATATAAAAATATCCATAATTATCGATATTCTGAAAATATAAATTTTATGAGAAACTTTTCGCAATGTCTTAAGCGAATGATAGCGATATCATTTAAATCAATCTCATACAATCCAATGAAATGTCTAGACAATTAATGATGTAGAATATACTTTTTAAATTTCATTGAGATCTTTTAATAGAAAAAAAGGCTAATTGATGGTCTGAAGCTCTTTTATCATTTACTATGAAAATTATTTTCTTAGTGAATGACCGTTTTAATTAAAAAAATTTTATCAACGAGAATTGTTCGAAAAATATTTATTTATTATGTTAAACATCATAACCTTATTTTATTAATTATAATCCTGACTTATTTAATAAAAATTCCTATAATTTATTTTATTTACGGATACGAAAATATCACTTCTGAATGTTTTTCTCGGTTTTAAATTTTGTTCAAAAAAAGATAATTTCCTATAAATTTCCTAAAGGTAATTATAATAGGAAATGTGAAACTTTCAGGGTATTTTTCTTTAAATGAATTTATTTAAAGGAAAACACATATTTAATTTCGTACCATTTATTCGTAACTGATTAAATTATGTTTTATGATATTTTTCACCAAATTCATCGAATTACTTGTGTTATCAATCGAATAAAACATTCTCAGCAATTATTTTTTTCGGTAGATAAATTAAATTTAAATGTATGGTAATAAATTTTCAATTGAGAAAAGTTTCATTTAAAATGGTTTTATGCAAACAATACGATATTAGGTGGCACTTTTGTTCCATTTATTGATTTAACTGATTTTATGTATTAATTACAATGATTTACTATTGTGCATATTTCGATAAAAAAATATGATTTCTTCAAAACAATAAAATCCTATTTCATTCAATATGAATGTGAAATTTTGTACACGCAGCAATCACTTCAACATCAAAATTTGAAATAGCTTATTTGAAATTAATTATTATTTTCTATTTTCCAACTTTTTTTAAGCACATAAAATTAAAATTATTTATTTAAAAATTCAACTAAGCAAAACACGTTGCAATGTGACGGAAAATTGCATCCAAATTTAGATGATCTTCTGAATTTTTTAATTTTGTTTTTCTTAGGAAGATTTTCTCACACAGATAAATTAAATATTTTTAATAGAAATTAGTAACTTTATTAAAATAATAACTCAGATTCGGTATTATAACTGTTAAAAATATAAAAAAATAGCGACGAGACGGTTCGCACAGAAAATGCTATTAAGTAATAGAGTTCAAGGCTTAATCTGAAATAAAATATTTGATACAAAATTTAATATAGCTTTATTCTAGACGACCAATAAGAATAGAGGCAATGAATAAAAAATTAATTTTAGTACGTAATTTACTGAAATCAATAGACCAAATTATCTAGAAAAGAGATTATAATTTTTTTATGAAAAGAAATATTCCCTTTATAAAAATATAATATTAAATTTAAACTAAATCGAAAGTATTTCTTATAAGAAACAGCCCGCTTGAAATGATTATAAATTTTTCTATAAAAATTTACGCTCGTTTTTACAAACCTCTAATTTACATAATTTTTTTACGTATTTCTAATTTACGAATATTTGATTTTTTTATGAACTAATGCTTATTCCCTACCACGATAAATTTTAAAAGAAATGCATTATTGCGAACTTTTGTTTAAGAAAAATAGTTTTCTTTTTCTTCTTTGATGATCAGATATATTTTTAAATTTTCCATGTCATTCCTTTTTTTATTATATAACGCTTGAGAATCAGTTTCATTCTTAAAACAAAGCAATAACACGTGCAAGCATTCCAGATATTGTGGAACAATAGATGAAGACACGGGATATCAGACATTTGACAGAAAAGAACGGTGATGTCGAACTTTACATCAATTACAGTAACACGTGCAAGCATTCCAGATATTGTGGAACAATAGATGAAGACATGGGATATCAGACATTTGACAGAAAAGAACGGTGATGTCGAACTTTACATCAATTACAATAACACGTGCAAGCATTCCACATATTGTGGAACAATAGATGAAGACATGGGATATCAGACATTTGACAGAAATGAACGGTGATGTCGAACTTTACATCAATTACAATAACACGTGCAAGCATTCCATATATTGTGGAACAATAGATGAAGACATGGGATATCAGACATTTGACAGAAATGAACGGTGATGTCGAACTTTACATCAATTACAATAACACGTGCAAGCATTCCATATATTGTGGAACAATAGATGAAGACATGGGATATCAGACATTTGACAGAAATGAACGGTGATGTCGAACTTTATATCAATCCTCCTGATACGTGAGAACATGAATAAAAGGGGGCGGGGAACACTAAAAGTTTGAGTTCTCTTGTTCGGTAGTTGGTTTCGTTTTATTTGAACAGCTCAACTTACAAAGTTTCATCTGTCTAGACCAGGGCTTCTTAAAAGCAAAATTCTGGGGTCGCGAGAGATAAAAATACAATTTAACAGAAAATGTTTTTTAACTTGTAAAATTATTGTTATAAAGATAAAATAACAATTATCGTAGATAAATATATCATAAAATCTTCTAGTTCGGAAAGATTGTTTGTACCTGCATTTCTATTAAGAGTATTATAATACTCTTAATAGAAATGCAGGTACAAACCGAAAAACCGAAATGATCCTGAAATCGAAACCGAAATGATCCTGAGAAATATTATCAACAAAATTTCTAGGTATTATTGCTGAAGAAACTATATAAACATTTCGTTTTTTTCTCATTTAGCCATTGTTTGATTGTGAACGAAGTGCATGTTATTCCGAATTTGTCAGTTTAAAAAAATTTTTCCATTTATACTCGTATATTGTTGGATTTACTACCAGCCAGTTAATTGAATTAATTTTTTTATCAGTGAAAGTAGTAGTGTAAAGAAAATACAAGTTGCTAAGGCATTTAACGATTTGTTTTAAGATTTTAAGTTTATTATTGTGTTTTTAATAAATAGTTTTAAATATTTCACAAGTTTTTATAATAATTATCTACAACTACATAATTGTTCCTGTAGGACATAACAACCAGGTATGTATAGTATTAAATTATTGCTCCAAAAAGGTATGTTTCAAAACGAATTCTAAACTTTTATATTTTTATATGTATATGTATATTACCTAATAAATAATCATCAAAAAATATTATTTATTTTTCTTTTATATTTGTATGGGGTCGTCAAGAAACTCGCAATCATAAATGGGGTCGTGAATTACAAAAGTTTAAGAAGCCCTGCTAATATCGAGCCGATATTCTGAGTTCATAATTTTGAGAATTCTGCTTGCTTCTTTTTAACTTGAACAAAATGCAAGTATTTTATAAAAGCATTCAAAATCCTTCAAAAGATGAATTATAAAATTTGAACTATCATAAAACGAAAATTAATATCTAAATGGATTCATCTAAAGCACTCTTAGGGCGCATTCTATTTTTGTGTTATATATAATATTATTATATATATAACAAAATGTAAATGTAATGATATTTTATTTTTATAATATCATAATCCCCATGATCGGGTTATAAAATGAATGGAAATTAAATGAAGGATTATGCAACTTCTAAGAGCATATACACAAGATGTATACATAACACTAAAAGAAACATAGAATTATATATGACATTAATTGTTTCTCATATTAGAATAAATTTACACTTCATTTGGTCAATATATGGTATGAAGTAACTCTATTCACTGTGTTTAGAAAGGCACTAAAGAAAAAATCTATAATATATATAAATGTTATTTGGTGAGAAAATATCTAAATTTTATATCATTTAAAATGGTGAATTATTTATTTAAAAAATAATCTTAGTATTATAAAAATAGTAAATCTTATTAAATTATATAGTGTTTTTTAAGAGCAATTTGTGTTAACTTTTAAAATTGTATTATTGCAATCTAAATAATTTTATTGGGGCACAAGCATTTCTACATTCTTTTCTTAACATGAATTTTTTATGTTCCATTGCCAGTCAAATTGTGTCACGAAATTACATGAAATATAATTCATGATTAAGGAAAAAAATTCGTAAGGAGGTTGTAATAAACAGATATTTTCAATAAATGTTATATTTAATTTTTGCATGAAAAATTTAATGAATCAAATATTATGATAGTGACTTATACTTCAAAAAGGTTAGTAATTCCATTTATACATTTTTAATGTTATGTTTTAAAATGCTTTCATTTAGTAACAAAAGTTCGAAAAATAAAATAAACATTCGATGTCAGTAATTTGTTCAATGAGATAATGTAACTGTCTGTCTTTGCAGTTGATTCGGAAGTTAGTAATTGCTCGATGATTGTTGTGCTTACACAAAATATATCCTTGAAAAATTACTGTCTTCCAATTCAAATGCACCAACAGAAATAAGAAGTTATAAAATATTTTAAAGATAATTATATACATTTTGATTCTCTTAGTATTGTTTTGCCATTACTTGTGTGTTAACAGGAGCAGAATAACAACTCAGAGTTTGATATAAATTATTTATAAGTATGCTTTATTGTAAGGCATAAAAATCAAAGTGATTAAACATTGATGTAACTACGTTTTATTAATCTCATGTGCAGTAGAAAAGGTCATCACTTACTACAATAACATGTATCTTGGCAATAAAATTAATGGCAACAGCAAACACTTCGTTTATTCCATGCATGTGGTTACAGTGACAGATAATAAAAAGAGTTTAAAATATCACTCAGTCAATTGACCTTATTTTGCTCAAAGATATAACTTGCTAATCTTTATTTTTTCAGTAGGATCAATATCTGTGTTAGTAAACGAGTCAAAGAAGCATGATGGTCTCGACCAATAACACATTTCGCCATCTTAGGTGTGGTTGAAGGCATATTTCATGATTCGTGGCACTTTCCCAACTTTATTGCATTGTTAAGCAATATAAAAAAGCACATTATTGAATCTTCGTGGGTACATGACTGAATAATCCTTTGTAAATAACGAATTTATGAGCTTGTCACCAATGATTTGGAAGTCAAATCTGTTAAAGAAGGTTGGAATATTTTTTTTTTAAAAAAAAAACACCTTGAATATTTTACTTAAAAAATCTAAAAAAACATTTCTTACTCTTTTGAAAAAAAGCCAAAAGTCTACAGCTTCCTTATTTCTCAAATATATTCAAATAATATAGAATACGGAAGAATATTGTTAGTTATATAACCTATATGGTATATTTTAGAAATAACAGTTACGTGAATAAATTCGGTAAATTCTCTGTAAAATAATCTTGTTTATTTAATTTTTTTAGGTAATTTTTAAATTTTTTTGATATTTCTTTGTTAGTTTTGACTTTATAAAAACAATGGAAAGTTTTGACTTGATAAAAACACTTGTAAAAACTATTTAGTATACACTACTTAAATCATGCAACACCTTCAGTAGTGTCTTGTGCCGCTCACTTTATTGGCAATATACTAATGTAGAGCCCTCTATACGAAACATTATGAAGTGTTTGCATGTGGTAAAAGTTGTTTAATTAATCTAATCTACAGTTTCTTCATTCTGCGGGCGTGAGCACTCTGGAAGAATGGCGCGAACATATCAGAGAGAAAACATTATTTAAAAAATTGATTTACGGACTTAAAGGAAAGCATACACATACAAAACAAAATACATTTTGACATAATACTTAATAATTAACGTATTAAATTGAAATTACTCACTAAATTACTTGAATTAACCTACCAAATAAAAGCTTATTATCTTACATAATTTAATAAGTTTTAATTAAGAGTTTAAATAAACCCATTAAATTAAAGAAAAACTTAATTAAGAAGTTAATCAAAATCTAGTCAATTAAAAATGAATTTAATAATACTTTGGGCCTGTCTTGTAGGGTAAAGTTTTTCGAAGGATAATTTAATATTAGGAATAAACACTCTCAGTCTTTTTCTATATTTAGTTGAAATCTCTACTTTGTCTTCAAATAAGCCATCACAGGAAATCAGCTTCTCGAAAGTAGGATATTGATATAATAGAGAGTGCGAAATGCCCTTGTTTTCAGTGCAGAAAACTCATCATCATCTACTCCTGCCCAGTATTCAAAGACCGATAAATTACTCAATTTTTTTGTTCTTGTACTGATAAGATAAATTTAAGTATTCTTGGGACAATCTTCTTGATTATATTTTCCGAACGGCGTTCATCTATGTACTTGTTAATGCTTGTCTATCATCAAATTCTGGCTTAAAATTCCAGCTTAAAAATTTATATCTATGTTTCTGAATAAATCTTGTACCATGAATATATTTCCTAAAGATAGCTGCAATAAATACGAAAACATGTCACATAGATATTCAGATAGATTCGATAGCGATAAAAAAAACCCAACTTGAATGAAACTGCTAGGAATTGAAACTAGCATTATCAATCACTGCTCTCCATATGAGAAAAGACAGGCTTACTTCTGCGAACAATCGAGACGGCACCTTGTCGATATACCAGAATGTTCGCGACAAATCAGAATTTCTCTCAAAACTACGAGAATATCTGACATGGTAGACAAGAAGCAGAATCCGGTACAAAATGTCACCGGATTCTTGTTTTGTCAATGCTGAGAATCTGTGTTGCAAAATGTAAAAACAAAATTCAGTTTTCTTGGTAATTTGTAAGGTTTAAATTTAAAGTCATACTGTAGATGTAGCGTTAGGAGGGGCGGGGTTAAAATTATAATTGAAAATTGGGCTGCGAATATACTGAAATGCTGAGAAACGTTGTAGTCGATAAAAAAAATCACTTTAAGTACTTGGATTAGTAATTTAAAGAAAAACACCTTGCTTCACATTTATTCATGATTTTACATGAAAATATTGACGAATTACTAATAAACAATGTTTTATGAAGTATAATATAGGACTTTGATTAATGCTTTTTATTAAATAAATTGCGATGAAAAGCTAATCTTATCTACTGATGATATAAAAGTGACGAATGATAAGGCTAAGGTCATTGCGCTAATTAAAGTAAAAAAAATAATAATGAGTTTCTGTATTATAGAAACACATATGATACCTTGAAGAAAAGCCCTATCAGAACTCAGTATGGTGTTAAATAATCTCTTAAAATTATTAAAAAAATATTATTTATCAACCCTTTAAAATACAACTCAATCTAATTTCCAAATACATGATAAACTTCCATTGATTTTTCAAGCAAGATTACTATTTTGAAAATCAAAAACAAATTTACTAACATTACTTGCAGTATTAGCATTTTTTTCATTAAACATAAGGATTTTTATTTGTGCAAATTTTCTTTGATAAAGGTTAACGAGGAAAATTAAGGCTTTTAGTTTACATTTTTATAAAATAAATGTATACTTTGTTTTAACATCAAGAAAAATGTTTTGTGATGGAAATAGATTGGTGCTCAAACAAAACATATTCAGAGAGTTTTGAACAATCCGGTATGAAATAAGAAAAATCATATACAAAACATGGTATTAAAGTTGCTATGTTAAAACTTCACATGATATTTTTCGGAATTTTTTAAATCTAATCCTTTTTGTACTGTGATATATATAGTAAAAACTTTATTCCAAGTGAAGTCCTATAAATAGTTTCAAATATAATCCTAGTATATATTCTTAAAATTGACAGTGAAAGTAGTCACATCACGCAAACTGAATTCATTGTATTAACCGCAAAAATTATTCTTTTATCATTATATTATTTATCTTATTAAATTTTGATGTGCATCGAGAGTAATGTAAAAAAGAAATATTTTAAAAAATTTCAAAATATTTTTCAATGAAATTATTTTTATATGAATTGGTTAATATTATTTACAGATATTTTTCCCTTTATTTTTCTTGCTCTGTTTATATCCTCTTCAAGAAATATGGTTCTATATGTGGCAAATGTGTTTCCATTGTTAAATTTACTCTAAAAAGAATTTCATGTATCTTATTCTTGATTTATTGAAGACGAATTAATTTGCAAAATTTTAAATCTAAATTACAAATTTTTAAATACAGATTAGAGCTCCAAATTTAGTTTACAACAAAGCTACATAGAATCTTTGATTCTTGAGGAATGTAAAGAAAGAGTTTCAGTTAAACATATTTTAATCAACAAACGAAACTTAAAATTTTAAAGGTAAATTTTCAAAATAAACAACCTATGATTTACAAATCATTTTCACACCTTATGAGTGATAAAATTAAACACCATGAAATAAACTTAATTTATTATTAAATAAGTTGATTGTAATTGTAAAGTTAAATTTATTTCCCACTACTTTTTCTGTTATAATTTGCTTACCGATCTTATCCATTTAAATGATGTATCTCTTAATTTAATATTGTAGCCAGAGAGCGAGGGACATAAGACACATTAGTCATGAACCCCGATAACTTATGAATACCAAATCGAATAAAAAATTTATTTTACGTTGTCAGTTGAATAAAATAGTTTATCATTTCGAATAGAAAGCTTCTTGTTGTGAAGCAAGGGGGGTCCCCATAGAAGTTTTTACCAATTAATTTTTCTCAATTATGCCATGTCGGGCCCTGATTGCAGAATTAAATTTATTTTTTATTTATTTCATGAAGCATAGCATTCTAACAATTAATATAATGAACTAGCAGGACAAAGAAACACCTAAAGTTGTTCTACAAGAGACGATGGCCAAGCGCGCAAACTTCCGTGAGTTATAGCTTCGAAAAACCAATAGATACTTGCATATGACGTCATAGTACCCTCGCAGATGAAAACGTTTGCTTACTTTCTAGAGGGATATTGAAAGTAAATATGAGTTACGATTCACCTTGTGAAATGCACACAGTAATTCTTGATGAATTAGTATTAATCGTTTGCATATTGAAATGAAAAAGAAATTAGAATTGCATGTGAATACAGACTTGTGGTAAAAATCATTTCTATTTATACATTCAATTTTTTTAGTTCTCAAGAAGTCTGCAGGAAAGTATAAAAAGCATATAAACAACGTTTTCCATCCTCAGCTGCCTTCTTCTTCTCGAAATGAGAGTATCTCATTGTGATTTTGAAAAATAACGATATTTACTATTTCTGAGCGATATTTCTCAAAATTCTGATTCGCACTACGAAATGAAGGCTCAGGTTTTGATTAGTTTAAAAATCAATTTAATGAAGTTGAAATTATTTTCTAACGCTTGAAATTTTTTGTATTGAAAAGGTATTGAATATTGATGTTTAATTCTTGACATCCACTTTCCAATATATTTCCTAACAACAAGGGGTTGGGATATAGGAATAACATGAGCACATTTACTGAATTAAAAATAAAATTTGCTTTCAAAATCAAGAAATAAGTAAATAAGTAAATAAAATGATAATAACAAATAAAAATAAAATTATTTTCTTTAAAAAATGATATAGTGGGAATGTGAAAGAAAGTGGATCAGAAACCTACATAATTTTCTTTTACCCCAACGGTTAGGTATACAGGACTTAAATATAGGGAAAAGAAGCACAAGACTCCACCATTGAAGCTAACTATAAATCTGAAATGGTGTTCCATCGTTTAAATTAATTACATCGCAATATAATCAACTTTATTGTGAATTTAAATCTGAGTGAAATACGGCTTAAGTTAATTATAAGGACTGTAACCAAAATTTTCAAATTGAAATAGCCAAGATTTTAAGTTTAAAAGAAACTAATAGCCTGGTGTAAATCTTTATCGATTCCGTGCAGCTGCTTTCAACTCAACCCAAAGCAAATGTTCAGCAGGAAAACAAAAAAGATTTTATTCTTATATTTATCACTGACAAAAAGTTTTACCCACTCTATTTATCAATAATGATACAAAGTACATTAAAGACATTTTGAAATTCAATTTCAAACTTGTACATTAAATTTTATTGAAATGTCACTTAACTAATGGATAAATAGAGGAAATTTGTAAAAAATAGATTTTCTGAAATATTTATTTGAATATTTATTTCAAGTAATGTAGATAAAAAATATTATGACATAAATGCACGAAAATTAATAAATGATTTAATATGTGAATTAAAGATTAGCGAAATTCTCTATATAAAAAAAGAAGAATTTATGCTGCTCTTTCAAAATGTGTATACTAATTAAGTCGTATGCGGATATGTATATTAGCAAAGCTTTTTTATAATAAAAAATTGAATAGCATAATTAATATAATTACATATCGTTTTAATAAGAATTAAAAATCAAAAATGTAATTACATTTTTTAATTTTAAGGATATCTCGCTTCTTTTTGTAATATTTGGCGTTCCTTAAAATATTTTTATATGTGTGAATTTCGGATGCATTTAATTAAAACATTTGATCTCATTTAAAGCTAACAATTCAAGCTGTCAATTCTTACTGTCTAAACTTCCATGGTAAGTCATATATAATATACCACAGCAATTAGGTAATTGATCACATAAAAACAATTTCGACAATGTTAAACTCCATTTTAATTAGTTAACAAAGAAAAAAATTAATTCAAACTTTCATTATATTTTTTAAGATACTTTATTTAAGTCTGAGGGATAAACATTTTCATCGCACTACAAAATTGAGTATTAAAGGAAAGGAATGAGAGAGAGAGAGATTACTTATTTATTTGAAATATTGTAATTGCTATCGGCTTAAAATAATTCATATTTTTTAATTTAAAAACCGAATAGTTAAATAATAAATATAATACATGGGTAAAATAAAAAAGCAAATTATTAATTTTTTTCTAAAAATAAAATAATAAATTATTCTAAAAAATAATCCCTTATTT
This sequence comes from Latrodectus hesperus, assembly GCA_037975125.1. Classification (NCBI taxonomy): domain Eukaryota; kingdom Metazoa; phylum Arthropoda; class Arachnida; order Araneae; family Theridiidae; genus Latrodectus; species Latrodectus hesperus. The sequence continues at coordinate 12,213,563 of CM075852.1, read as the reverse complement.
TTTATCAGTAGATGGCGCCACAGTATAATGAATTGCATGTGCAGTTCCAATATATAAAATTATTCTGCTACACAAATCACAAAACAAATAAATGGTTTCTTGACAATACTTCCTATTTACATGAGTTAACTCTGAAGTAAAAAAAAAAATTTAACCTCAAATTTCCTTTAAGACTTTTTACATTCTTGGTTCTAATGGTTTTATTTACATTTGTATTTGCCAGTAAATTCTGTGTGCAAGTCATTATTTGAATAGCACATTCTGATTAGTGAGTTTTCTTATTATTTCGTAAACTAAGAATTATATTTAAATTTTAAAATTTACAATTCTTTCTGGAAAAAAATTATATAAAATTATAAAATGAAAGTAATGAAACATGATAAAATTAATAAATATAGTAAAAATCTTCTCATAAAAAGATTTTGAGAAACGCTAAAATTATTTTACTATTCAATACAACTTTGCACATTTATTCATCCCTACTGTCGAAATTTTCATTAAAAATTCTATAATATTCATGAAAATCATACGAGGAATAACCAACTATACCCTCGTTATGGTTGCCTCTTATGAGCTTATGGGTTTCCCTTGTGTAGTTATCGCCGCTCTGTTGCTTATCAGCTTTTCTTGGGGACTAAATCCCCCACGTAGGTGAAGACCCGTGTCCCTGGAAAGGAGGGTCCTGGTTATTAAGGCCCACAGAAACCAAAACATTACTTTGGCCTCTGCTTCAGGTAAACGGGAGGTGTGCTATAGTCCTCAGTACATGAGTCGGCATTATGGAACAAGCGATCGGTTCATCTACTAGATGACTGGTTAAGGGTAGAGGCCATCTCAGGGGTGTAGTACTGCATGCATCATTTACTCCAAAATATTTGCGGTAAATAGCATGAATCACACACACACACACAATAAATTTAAACGTCATTTGAATACGCGGCACAGGTGCGGAATTCTGAGATGGCGATTTTTTGGCGGATATTCATTTGTATCTGGCAACCTGATTATTATTACGTCATACAGAAGAAGACGAATGAGAATTAAGGTGAAAATTCAATTTTGACAACCCTAATGTTTACGTCATCGAGACGAAATTTAGAACATTTTGTTCCATTTCAGCATTTTATTAAAAATGTTTGCGAGTTAACTTAGTAAGATTTTTTTTAGTGTGTTTTACAAAATTTGCTTTACTTTTTGGATAATTAAATTCCAGGTTGTATTGCTCTTTTTTATTACTTTAAATATTTAAATTGAATTTAAAGTTACTGTTTAAAATTGTGTCGACACATTCTTTCTTTAGTTTATTGTATGGCATTTTTATAATTTATATTATTACTGTAAAATACTATATAATTTGTATATACATTTTTAAAATTGTTTCTGTATTTAATTTCTTAAAGATATTCTATTTAACAGTTTAATTTGTACTTAATAATTTATATTTATTCTTTTCCGAATGTTGCTTTATTTTTCATTATTATTCGTGTTCGGATTCGTCTGGAATTTTCGTTAGAATTCGTATTCCGATTTTTATAAAACTGATATTTACTTTTTCGAAGTTCCCATATTTTCCTTATTCGCATTCGTTTCCGAAAAAAATTCCGGAAACGAATAAGAATATTGAAAATATTTTAATTTTCTAATGTTTCACTTCCTGTTCCAATGTTTCATTATTTTTTAAATCTTATTATTTCAATAATATATATTCACGTTCTTTATTTATCAGGTTTAAATTTAATATTTAGATATTTAAAGTTTTTCAAAAATGATTTTAAAGTGCAACATATTCGCGCGGCATTACATCACAAAGACGTCATCTGGGCGACATTTCGTTGTCGCCAAAAAAACTCAGAATTGGTAACCATAGATTATACGGCACCTGTGCCGAAAACGCTTCATAAAGAGTACGTTGTAATGTCTCACCATCGCCACTTTCGATTTTAAGATCCTATGTTTGTTTTTTTTGTTTTGATTCAGAGAGTCTCTCGTTGTACGCGAAGCATGCGAGAGAGATTGTCGCGAACCCATACATGACTCCTTGTAAAATTTGTTCTTTTTTTAATTAAATGTGTATGTTTCAAAATTGGAGTCATTTATTTGTTTGTTTGTTTCATAACAAACTTATGTTTTTGATGGCAGCGGTTTGATGCTTTTTTAATGCTTTGCATTAGCATCCACTATAGAAATTAATTATGTGCACTATAATGGATTACGTGCCAAAATGTTGGAATACAGGTAGGCCATTTTGATCAATCTTTCTCTGGCTACTATTGAAAATAAATAGTTTGGAATGTTATATAAATTTATAGAATATTTAGTTCTAATCTTATTTACGTGGTTTTCATGTTATATCAATTAATTTTGTTTATAAGTTTGTAAATGGTGTATTCCATATTACAAAAGCTAATTTCTGTATTTCGTGTATTCGAATTTATAGTGTAATATTTTTTATAAGAAAAGTGTATCTTATTATAAATTTGCATTTCATAATTATTATGTGGTTGATGTATTTCAATTCACGTAGGAATATGTTAAAATAACTATGTTGTTATAGATTAATGTGTAAAATCGAAAGTACACTTATATTCATAATTTTTTGAATGTTTCACTGAAAGTAGATTTTATGAAAGTAATATATACTTTAGAAAGGTTTTGATTTCGTTATGTGAAAACGAAAGTACATGATTACAATAGGTTTGAATTTAAAGTAATGTGAGATTTATTCTGATAGTAATAATCTGATAGTAAGATCTTGTAAGTGCTTTACCTTCAGAGATATCTAACATGTTAGCTAGAGAACCCCCAGAAAGGGCTGATGATTACGATTACGTGAAGGAAATTATTCTTAAACGATTCAAGTTAAATAGCGAAAAATTAAGACAACTGTTTCTTAAACACCAGAAAACGTCAGAAAAATCATGGAGAAATTATGCACAAGAATTGAATAGTTACTTTACGGGCTTACGGAATTAGAAATAACGACATTTGAACAGCTAAAGGAACTAATGGTAACAGATCAATTGAAACGTCGTGTGCCAATTCTAATTAAGAAACATTTTTTGGCGGAATGGCTTAAAATAAATTCGCCGTATGATCTGGCAGAGAAAACAGATGAATTTGAAAGTTTAAGAGATAGTTTTAAGACGAAAGATTTTACAAAACTCCCTCGAAATAATTTTGGTTTTCGTCAACAAAATGAAAACCGTGCCTTTAAGTTTAATGAAGTAGTTCGGAATCCTAAATCTCATGTTCCTAAAAAAGTAGAGAATAAAAATTCTAATTATTCACATGAAAAGGGATTTGAAAAACGAAAACAACTCCGATGTTATGAAGGTGGTTCTTATAGTCATTTGCGGCCTCAGTGTGACAGCATAAAAAAGAACTTAGAATCGGTAGCATCTAACGAAATTGCTAAAAGTACATTTAATGAGTTGATGGCCGCTTACACTTGTATTGGCACTGTTAATGGAATTCAAATGCCAATCTTAAGAGACACTGGAGCAACTCTTGATTTGATTTGTGGAAAATACGGGAAACCTGATATGTTCACTAAGGAAAAGGTTTGGCTAAGAACACCTCTTGATGAAACTTTAGTATGCTTACCTATTGCCGAGGTTGAAATAAATTGTGAATTAGGTCACATTTTGACAAAGGCAGCAGTTCTTCGAGATTCTTTGGATCAAGGAAGATATTTACTGGGAAACAAAACAGCCGCTTTATTTGAGGAAATTAAAAAGCATGAGGAGGTGAAAATACATATGATAAATGCTATAGAAACTCGAGGTCAAAGAAGACGGAAGGAAAATAGCATGAATAAAGAGATTATTGATTCTGAAATAGAATCTTCTAGGTCTTGCTTCCAAACGAAACAAAATGAAGAATTAGCGCAAAATACAATTTTGCCACCATTAGAAACCGAAGTTGAAGGATGGATTTGATAAAGACATCTCCAGAAGAATTTGCTCGGGAACAAAAGGTGTGCGAAGATTTGAAACCTCTTTTTGAGCAAGCTAAACGACATTCTTCAAAAGACAATAAATATATTATAATAAATTAATTGTTGTTTTATAATAAAATGGACAATGATGGAACTGTAAGAAGATTATTAGTTGTGCCCAAGAAGTTTCGCAACCAACTAAAAGGGATCTGCCATGAGATAACTGCAGCTCATTTAGGTATAACTAAAACAAAAGATATGCTGTGCAAAACTTTCTACTGGCCTAACTGCTTTAAAGAAATTGAAAATTTTGTTAAATCTTGTGACAAATGTCAACGAGTAAGAAAGCATCAAGATAAGAAAAGGGCTCCTTTGAAACTGGTTCCAGTAATTCCGGAAATATTAACAAGAATTAATGTTGATGCATGTGGTCCTTTACCTATAACTTCCTGTGGTAACCGGTATATTATAACAGCCATTTGCATGTCATCCAAGTATCCAGATGCCATCCCAGTACCAGATATACGTTCTACTACTGTGATTGATGCTTTTGTTCAGATATTTAGCCGCATGGGTTTTCCTAGGGAGTTGCAAAGTGATCAAGGAACATCTTTCATGAGTGTCCTGACATCAGAATTTTTAGAAAAATTTGGTATTAAAGTTGTGCATAGTTCCGTTCAGCATCTCCAAAGCAATCCTGTTGAGAGATTGCATAGAACTTTAAAGAGAATACTGAAAGTCCTTTGCTTAGAAAAAAGTACAGATTGGGAGAAGATTTTACCTCAGGCACTTTTTTGCTCTTAGAACTTGCATTAATGATAGCACTGGATATTCTCCTGCAGAATTAGTCCATGGTCGGAACTTAAGAACACCCGTAACACTATTATATGAAAATCTAACTGGTAAAACCATTGAAGAAGATAGTGTGATTGTTTATGTTTTTAATCTTTTAAATAGAATGAAAAGATGCCAAGAATTAGCTATGAAAAATATGACAGAGGCTAAAGAAAAACAGAAACTTTGGTATGACCGTAAGGCTACTAAAAGAGAATTTAAAGAAAATGATCTTGTGTTAGTTGTTGCACCTTCTAGATCAAACAAATTTTCTGTTCATTGGATAGCTCCAGGAAAAGTAGTAAAACGACTATCGGACACAAATTACGTAATACAATTTCCCGATAAGGAAAAATTACATGTATACCATGTAAATATGTTAAAACCTTATTTTCAGCGTCCAGAAGATGTTAATTTAATTTTTACCTCTAATTCTGATAATGAAGATATTGATTCTGAGAAAGAAGATATCCCAAGTTTTGAAATTAATTCATCTACCCTTTTAGAGACTTTTCCTGAAAGCTGTTTTAATGAAAAGTTAGAGGATGAGCAGAAGAAGCAATTGAGTAGACTTTTGATTCAATTTATTGATATTTTTTCAAATGAACCAGGTTGTAAAGAACTGGCTGAACTGGACATCGAGTTAGAATCTAATAAACCTATTATAGCTAAACCATATCGAATGTCCCCACGACAGACAGAAATTCTGAAATCGGAAGTAGACAAGATGTTGAAATTGAAGGTGGTGGACCCAGGGGAATCCGATTACACATCACCTTTAATATTAGTTGAAGCTCCTGGAAAAGAACCTCGTCCGTGCATTGATTATCGCAGGTTAAATGAGGTTACCAGAACGCAATATTATCTACTACCAAATATTGAAGAGCGTGTTGAATCCGTTTCGAAAGCGAAGTTCATATCTTTATTAGACTTAACACGAGGTTATTGGCAGATACCTTTGAGTCCTAAGGCTCAAAGATATGCTGCATTTACGACGACATTTGGTGTTTATAAACCTTTGAGAATGGCATTCGGTTTGAAGAATACTCCTTACTATTTCAGTAAGTTAATGGCTGATTTATTAAAAAATTGCGAACATTTTGCTGTGCCTTATTTAGATGACATAGCTATATATTCACTTACCTGGTTTGATCACATCCAACATCTTAAATGTGTTCTGGAAAAGATTCGATTTGGGAAATTGACTGTAAAACCCCTTAAGTGCAAATTCGCTCAACTTCGTGTTAAATATTTGGGACACTTTGTAGGACAAGGACAAGGTCAAACAAGGTCAAAGAACACCAGGTGATATTAAAGTGAAAGCCATTACCGATTTCGAACGTCCCTCAAGCAAAACCGAAGTACGTGCTTTCCTAGGTCTTGTTGGGTACTATCGCAAGTATATACCAGAATTTTCGGTAGTTGCTGCGCCTTTATCCGACCTGTTAAAAGGGAAGTCCAAGAAGGGAACTGTAATATGGAATAATAACTGCGAAAAGGCATTCATACAATTAAAGAACACTTTAATAAAGAAGCCTGTACTTTACAGTCCAGACTTTCAAAAACCATTTATCATTCAATGTGATGCCTCAAATTTAGGAATAGGTGTAGTTTTATCTCAGAGAGATCAAAATGAAAATGAACACCCTATCCTATTTCTGAGTAAAAATTTTCAAAATCTGAGAAAAATTATAGCACTATAGAGAAGGAATGTGCAGCAATAATTTTTGCTGTTACTAAATTAAAATATTATTTAGATGGTCAGTATAAATTTATTATCGAAACTGATCATAACCCTTTAGTTTGGTTAAAACCTCATACAGGATCTAATCCCAGACTTTTAAGGTGGGCTTTGGTGCTTCAAAGCCTAAATTTTGATATTGTTCACAGAAAGGGCAAATTACATCAGAATGCCGATAGTCTCAGTAGAATGCTGAATAACCAAACTTAATTATTTTCTTTTTTCTCAGATATTAAATTAAAATGTTTTTTTTTAATACAAACTTCCACTGTTACATGTGTGCATAATAAAAAAATGTTTTTATAATAAAAATGTGTCTATTTGTAGATTTAGTTAGTGTTGAAAATTCTGTTGTGTTAGATAATTATTTTGTGTTATTTTGATATATTTTTATTTTATATTTAATATTATATAATTCCATATAATTTTGTGTTTCAGCCAGAGTCCGATTGATCAGGGCTATCTGTAATATTAAATTTTGCTCTTTGTTGCTTGTGTGTTTTTTTTTCTTTTTTATTTGCAGGTTAATTTCCTTAGAATGAGAAGAAAAAAAAAAAAAAAAAAAAAAAAAAACTCCGGGGAAGGAAGGAATAATTTAGTCTGTAATGTCTCACCATCGGCACTTTCGATTTTAAGATCCTATGTTTGTTTGTTTTTTTTTTGTTTTGATTCAGAGAGTCTCTCGTTGTACGCGAAGCAGGCGAGAGAGATTGTCGCGAACCCATACATGACTCCTTGTAAAATTTGTTCTTTTTTTAATTAAATGTGTATGTTTCAAAATTGGAGTCATTTGTTTGTTTGTTTCATAACAACGTCAACAAACCTTGAGAATTGTTTGACTCAAAATTAAAATCATATGAAAAGTAAAAAATGATATTTTTAAATCTTTTTCTGCGAATGAAAAAGTTTTCATCGCCTCTTACAAAATATATTCTAAAATAGTCAGATGTAAAGAGTCTCCCTCCAATTGTACAGATCTTATTTTGAAAGCAGCAACTGAGGTTATTGAAACTATACTTGGAGATAATTTGGAAAAACAATTGCAATCCATATATATTTTTCAAATAATATTTTTGACTGTCGAATTGGTGATATAGTGGAAGATAAATAGTTTCATCTTCCCTTGGTGTTTTCTGGCAAATTACTTTCAATACATCTTGATGAAACCACAGATTGTATAATAAAAATGAGCTCATTTCATTGCCAATGATAGTTTTTGTGATGTATCAAAAATAGAACTACTATTTTCTGAAAATTAATAGAACTCAAAGCAAAAGATCATTTTTTGCTGTCCTAAATGATTTTAGGAACGTGGCAAATACATAGAAAGAAAATTACACTGCAATAGATACAGATACACTGCAATAGATTCTTGTAATGAAGGGAAGATTCTAAAGTACTTATGAAACTTTGTCTAGTTACAACGTACTTTGTAAATTGTAAAGATGGCTACATTACAATCGGAGTTATTTTATTGCGAGGCAAGATGATTATAACGAGGGAAATTTTTGCAACGTGTATATGAATTAAGATATAACCATTTTACTAGGGAAAAAAGAGATCAGAAGCGGACAATTTTTTGTTCGTGAAAACAAAGATGGGCACTGTACGCCTTGGCTCAAATGGGCTATCGTGGCATAGAGTTTAGTTTGGTGTAGAGTTTTAGCCTTCTTAAATTTCTTTTGTCATCGATATTTCCGTTTTTTCTTCAAAGTATTCCGGTGGCTCTCATTTAGTCCAGTGTGTTTGGTACTCAAGTGAATCAGCATAGAAAGATTCATTGCCTCATTAAGATCGTCGCTGCAAACTAAGCAAAGGATTTCAGGGCAAGGAGTCACCTGTACCGATTTCAAGTAAAACTCATCTGCTAAAAGTTAGAAGTCACTTTGGTGTTCAAATCTCTCTTCAGTGGGCTTTTTCATTTCCTCAAGGAAACTTTTTGACAAAATCATTTGCATTTTTGCTAATTTGTTGGTTAAATTTGAGCAAACACAATATTTACGTACACCATGTATAGGTCAACAAAGTGAAGAGCGATACACAAATTCAATTTAGCAAAGCTACATGACCTCTGCCGCTTTCAGATCTCAGCTACACAAGTCTTCTAAAATCCTCCATGATATTTCTCGACTGTTCAGCATTAGTGCAGTTGTAAGTGACAACCCTCAGCTCCCAGTTATCCTCTCGTGTATGGAAAAAGTAGAATAGATTCGAAAGAAATACACCACACAGTAAATAAAATTGAAATAATTTAATGTTCCTGGAGCAGCATGTTACCATTTGATACAATTAGCGATCCGCAGCCCAAGGGTTGGGGATTATTGCCTCTCATTCCAAAGACCCAAGTTCTAGAGCAATGAGAGCTGGGTTCAACATTGTGCAGTGATTACTCAATCCTTTTTTATCACTTTAAGAATGTGTAACATCAGCAGTCTGTTTTTTTCCGAGATTTTTTCAACAGTGGCTCTTATTTATGCATCACAAAAAAAGAAACTTGGCAGACTTTTAACCGACCCCCGGCATACTTGCATGCAGAAGACAAAAATACAATATCTATTTCCCGTTTTTCTGCAATGGCTTAGAACAAGCCCTTGTGCTTTCGCAGGAAAAGAGAGTGCTGTCTTATCACTTGACCATGGTAAGCATTTACCAATCTCACTTAATTTTGTATAGGAATTCGGAACAAACTTTTATTTAGAGCAATTTTTCTCTAATGCGGTTATTAAAGCGATGCAACCTTTCTTCCGAAATACATCGAATAGCTTGTTAAGTGGACATTTTATCGCATGGAAAATGAAACTAGTAAAATAAGTAGAGTTTTCCGGGATACTCCCCAATGTAGCTAAAACTGAAAGAATTTTATTTTATTTGTGCTTACTGGTTGAAATATATTTATCCTCGGCATCCTGAGTTAATGAGTATTCGAAATTAGAAAACTATATTCGGAAAAAGAAAAATGTCATTAATAAAATAAAATTATCCTATGAATAAAAGAATTCTTATCTAAAAATTTTATTTTCTTCTTTACTAAACAATATTTGTTTATTTCTTTCAAAGCTAACTTATTTTAAAGTATGCATTTCAAAATTGTTTTCTGTGAACTGAGTATCATTGTAATCCTTTATATATACCCATTATTGAAATTTCCCCTTCCTACCATCTCATAAATAAAACACATATTTCTTCAATATTTTGATCGAGTTTGCTTAGAATGATTCGCTCTTGTAAAGAGATATTAATGTTTTTAACTTCATTCTTTTAGTACTAAATTAAGATGAATTTCAAACCACTGCTGTGTGACAATCTCTATATATGTATGTAATTTGTTAGCAAAACATTGCTTATACGTTCAATTATATACAGTTTATTATACGGCAATTATACGTTTTTCAATCCCACTGTAATATCAGTCATTGATTGTGCCAGTGATGGTGTTTTTCACTTATGGAGACGACACAGATTTCTAAGTATTAGATACCGTAAAATGATTGATCTCACTTATCACCTATAAAATAATATAGTAGTTCATTGTAATTGAGTTAAATAGATTTTTAATGCTGCAGACAGATGTTTATTTTATATAATATGTTTAGTGTTTGAATAAAAATATAGATGTCATAGTGAAAAAATGAGCATTGATAGTAAGTATGCATGCATTGGAAGAAAGGAATACGAATGAAAAGTTTATTTTTCAAAAAATAATGTTTACATATATTTTTTTTGGAAAAATGTGTGTAAATGTAAAAGGCACAAATTTTTATTTATATTATATTACACACAATTTTTTGGGATAATATGTGTAATGGGGAAAATTTAGTTAAGTGAAATTTAGAAAATGAATTGAGAAAATTCAATTAAGTTTAAAGGGACTATAAACCTAATTATTTCTTATAACAAAAAATATCAAGTAGAAGTATAGCTGAATAATTCATATTAGTATATCAAATGGCATGCACAAACTATTCAATTTCTGCTATATTTTTCCAATAATGATAGTAGCTTCTTGTGTATGAGTGAATAAGCATCGAAGCTAAATATGAAATCCCCATGTTGAGTGAAAGGGTTGGGCACAATGTAATCTTCCACGATTGACTTCAATTCTCCTCGAAGTTTGTTGACATCAGTTGGATCACCAACTGGATCATTCTCTCCAGAAAAAAGTGCCACGGGTGCAGTGATTTTCGAGAGATCATAGTCTGGTGGAGTGTCCTTTTGAAAAATTATAGAAGTTTATAAATGATAACATAATCGTAAGCATCCAGAAAATGTATAGAAAACAAGAATTTTAAATAAAGAAGGAATAATTTTCAAATTCTCTAAAACATTTATAATTTTTTATAATTGTAAAATATAGTTACTAAAAAATATATATTTAAAGTGATGTATGTAATTATATTGCAAAAATTTGTAATTAAGGAAAAATAAAAATTTAATATTTAATTAAAACTAGGAAAATTATTTAAAAAAGTAAAATTGTAAAAATTATAAAAGCAAATATATATATATATATATATATATATATATATATATATATATATACTTACAAAACTGCACAGCAAAAGGATAACTAACTTATAAAATTCCTTACTGAATTTTATATCAAGGATACTTCAAAATAACTAATTTAATTCATTTAATATATTACTTTATATTTTTATATTATATATTTTGGAAATCATAATAAAATATCCCGAATTATTGTTCAAGAATAGAGTTTTGTCAATTTTTTGAACGAGATTTAAAATTTCTGTAATAAATTGATGTTATTAATAGTAATTCCAAAAATGAAAAAAATAAATTAATACTGTTAATTTTTACATTTACAAGGACTTACGAATTAAAAATATAGGAAAGGAATTCGTATTGTTTTCTAGAAATAATTTTTAATGAGAAACTTTAAGAGTAATAAATTCGAGTTCTCTTAAAGTCGCATTGAAAAATATTTCAAGTAGTTTTGAAGTATTGAATTACTGAACCATTTATTGATAAAAATTAGAAGATTTTATATAAAAAAATATATAATTAAAAAAAATTGACATAAATTTCTAAAAAAATAAAACAGATAAATTTATATTTTTATTTTATTACACAGCGATAGAAAATTTTTCTGCTCTTCTGAAGAATTTTTAAATAAATCGATGAATTTTGAAAATACTTTTAATGTTAAAGGAAGAACAGTGTAGGTGAAAATATGTTTTAATCTATATCACGATTATTCAAGAAATGAAGATGCACAGACATGCCCATGTGTGCGTGTGTGTGTGAAAACAAATCAGACTGAAATTGTCATCATTATGTATCAAATATTTCAAAAATTTAATAACTAAAATAGATGTTTATAATTTTATACATAATTTCACACGCAATCTGTATTTTAAAAATACCTTAAGAACTATTTTTAAATGTTTATATTTCTAATAAGCCGACCGATGGCTGAGTGGTTAGCGTTCCTGACTCCTGAGCTGTTGGACCCGAGTTCGAATCCCGGTTCGGGCATGGATGTTACTTTCTTTCTCTGTCCTTTCTTCTGTGTTGACGTATGAATGTGGCCCACCCTATAAACGGGTTTGTGGGGGTGTGGCGTGGGCAACGCTACTCGCCTCCGTGACGTGGTTCACAGGTGCCCGCTGGGTAACGACCAATGAGTAGCAGTTTCTTGCCTTGTTGTGGCAGAGGGTTTGTCACCCAAGTGCCCGCCGTTGAAAAAAAAGTTGTTGTTGTTGTTTACTAATGACACTTGAACAAGCCAAGCTCGCTATGCTATGCGAATTAAGTCGATTGGGAGAGTCTTTCGTTTTGATCAGAGCACCATGAAGGTGAAAGTATGACTTTGCTCTACACACATGCCATAGGGACCCCTTTATAAGGTAGCAACCATTTACACCTCATTCATACAAGGAAAGGACAAAGACAGGATAGATAGCGAGAGAAAGTACATCCAGGCCCGAACCGAGATTCAAACCCAGGACCTCATTATCCATAGTCAGGCACGCTGGCCACTAGACAAGTTGGTCGGCTAAAAAAAAGTATTTCAAATAACACCAACTTTGTAATATTTTACCATACATTATGTCTAACCTTTTAGCCAACCGATAGGGGAGTGGTTAGCATCCCTAACTTCAAAACATCGCGTACCAGGTTCAAATCCTGGTGCGGGCATGAATGTTCCTTTCTCTCTCTGTATGTGTTTCTTTATCCCTTCACTTTCGGGGCGAAGATGGCTCAACCACTGAGTGCCCCTCTCTATAAGATGCCCTCACATTCGCCTTTGTTGTGCTAAATAGGTATATCCTAAGTGCAACCGGCCCTACGAAAAAAATATCTAACATTTTATCTTTTTACGCAATCGACGTTTTTCTCGGGGGTCGCACTCTTTTATTATGAGGAATTGCCTCATCTTCATTCAGAAGTTTTGTTTTCACAAAATGAGTACTATTTTGGAAAAAATAAAATAACTATAGTGCGATCTAAAATCCTCGAATTTTCACTTTCTTCTTTTCTCTTGAAAAAGTGAAACACGGTATGCAAATATATGAAAATCCATGATTATCGTCAGTACTGAAGAGATTTCTGAAATACCTAATTGATCATTAATAATTCATTTTCATTAGAAATAAGTGAAGTATTTCTAACATTGATTTATATATTTCCTGGTTTTTTTAAATTTTTATTTGTTATTATTCCTTAAAAACAAGGATAGGGAAAGTTTAGAGGAGACTGATATTTTAAACATAATCTCGATACATTAAATAGTGTAATTCTCTTAATATTTGATTTGTTTTCAACGACTTGTCATACACAATGAATCTTTTCATTAATGCAACACACTTTCAATATAAATAATTCTCGTTGAGAGGAAGAAAAGCATTCGTATTGTCTATGTTGATTTTTCACATTGTTTTTTTTTCCCCCGATGTTCAAACGCAAATATACAAAAAATAAATTATTTTATATCATTTTCTTCCATTGTTCTCTCTTGATGGTTAATGTGTCTTAATTTAACATTTAAGAATTTGCAAAATTATGAAATTCTTTCACAGACAACACGTATAGACACGAACTGCGACGAGAGAAATATTGCAAATCGAATAAATGTCATTAACACTTTTGTGATTTTTTAAAATTAAATGCTCCTTTTTTCACTTGATACGAGAAATATATAAATAAAAATATGACATGATATTACATATAATTTGTTAATATTTCTATGCCGCTGCAATGAAAATGAGTTTGATTTAAAAAAGAAAGCCATGAATGTATATTCCTTTTATTTTTCTCCGCATTTGCTCTGAAAAAACATCTTCTTGATTCCAAAGTTGGAATTAGTGTTTTAATTGATTCCGATACAAAAATAAATTCGAAATTAATATAAATGATTTGTGAATAAACTTGATCCAGAAATTTATTAATGATTTATTAATAATCTGAAGAAAATGTAAGTACTTTCAAAATATAAATACTAAATAACTTTCATTTTTCCTTTTTTTCTCTCAATTTTGAAATTTTATATCAAATGCCCATATACTCTCTCAAAAAATATGTAGGAGAAATGACATTAAATTAAAGGCATAAAAAACTAATCTAATCTGAAAACTTTTCAAATGTTTTAAACATGAAAATTAATGACGTAAATGCGTAAAATAGAAATTTATGTTGAAAAATATTCATTTATATATATATATATATATATATATATATATATATATATATATATATATATATATATATATATATATATATATATATATATATATATATATATGTGTGTGTGTGTGTGTGTGTGTGTGTGTGTGTGTGTGTGTGTGTTTAATGGCTATGTTTAATGGACTAAAAGTAAAATAAACTTTTATTCGCAAAATTGAGTGTACAATTTTAAGGAGAAGTATTGTAAATTGTTTATATTTTTGTATGAAATTACTAATAGAAAAATAATAATTTATGTCTAGAAATACAATCTCATAAAAATATGCTTTGATTTATGAATCTAGATTTTATGGACCGAAAAGAAAATAAATTTATATATGTAAATTACAAACTTTACATTTATTTATAACCTAGGAAAAGTATTAATTTAACACTATATTTCCACTTACCTGATTATAATGTTTTTGATTATGACTAAAATAATCATACATTCGGAATTTTCCGGAGTTCTTAACCTATAGAAATGTTACAAATTTAATTTTATGGGCTTTATCATTCCTAAAACATTTATTTAATGCATTGTAACATTTTTTTTGAAAAAGTGTTATTTGTGAAAAATGTTAATTATATGTACCTGGGAAAACTGTATAAGAGCTTTTGTTGATTCTCCTGCAACATATTGATTAAAATAGACAGGAAGTCTTGTCTGCAAAACAATAACCATTGATTAAGTTTAGTTGATAAGCATTGACATATATATACCCATATTAAAGAGAATTTAACGCTATGAAGAACGACTACAAAAGGTTTATTCATTTTGAAAAGACAATTCAAAATATCATATATATATATATATATATATATATATATATATATATATATATATATATATATATATATATATATATATATATATATATATATATATATATATATACCAAACTCGCCTAGTTTATATCCTCTACAAATGTACATTATGTGCGCCGTTATTCTTTGGTGATGTCTATTTGGATGCATTTGGTGACCCGACACCGGTACTAAGTTCGAATTGCCACACCCAGTTCGGAAAGATACAGTGGACAATTTTTTCTACCAAGAATATGCAAGGAAACTTGGTGAGTTTGTGGCTCCTTACACACACACATCTCTTATATCCGTTACACACATAAGAGATACTTAGAAAATATGGACTTTTTTAAATGAATAAATCATTTATATTAGCTCTGTATTATTAAAATTTGTACATAGTCATACAGAACATTTGATTGTGAATCAGGGCTGTCTACTATCTTATAAACAACCAAAAAGCCATATATATTACTCTGATGCCTTTGATGAATCGTCACGAGCCTTGTGTTAAAAATATGGGCGGTTGGCGAAACAATCAATGATTGCACAATGTGTTCGAAATGGTTTGCGATTATATGAGTTATGAGATTGGCAACCATGAATTTCATTACTGCTTCACAATGCATCAAACAAAGAAGCGCCAGCATTAATCGAATCAGTGACAAATCAGGAAGCTGGAATGGCTTTACATCGTGTCCTAGTTCTGTGTTTAACATGATGGCCGTTATAACAGTGTTTGGCGGTATTGAAAAAAGCATACTGCAATGTCATACTAACCCATATCGTCATATTTTTTACATCCCTGAAATGATGTCATTGCGCGCACAATTTGGTTATTTTTTTTTAGAACTAGAGGAACTTAAGCAATTTCTATAATATTTTTATTGAATTAAAAGCTCTGAGATTCCAGCTTTTATTTCAAGTATTCGGAACATTACATTTCATTTTCGTAACTTATGACCGCATATTACCAGTAGTTACCTTTTCCCAATAAAAAACGACTGATAATGGTTAATGAACAGGTCGTCGTCATAGTCACTAAAGTCAATGAACTTTGGCATTAATTTAAAATTTTATGGCCAGTTATACTTTTACATTTATCGAATCTGTTGTATTTTATGACAAGAAGTGGAAATTCTCCTATCGTTTCAGAAAGCGATTGTTCAAGGTGCTGATTTCTATGGGTTGATATTTACAAATATCTTAAAAAAAAAAAACCAATCACTTATAACATATTTGTCCAATAATTGTCATACATGCTTTTTTTCATTAGCAATTTTAATATCCAGTAATCCTAAAAGATAAAAATCATAAATATGCCTTTTATTCACATTCCAAATGATTTAATCATGATTATATTTTTTACACCAATGAATTCATAATCTATTCAAAAATTTTGCACTAATAACTTTAAGTAAGCAATAAATTATTCGAGAATATCTATTTAACGTGAAATACTTAAGAAAGTTTTTTTAAATTTCTTTGCTTTCTTTGTTTTCCAGGATTTGTTAGACAAAATGGATATATATATATATATATATATATATATATATATATATATCCAAAAATGTTTATGTGAATATGATGAGAAAAATATAGTAAAATTGAAACAGAAGGGGTAACTTAAACTGAAAACTTTTTACAATAATTTCTTCCATTCTATCAGGAATGTTAAAAATTCAACAGCTCAACATTGAAGAAATTGCCTATATTTTAAAGAATATAAGAATTTATTCTGCTCCCCGATGATAGCATTCTATCTGAAGAAGATGATTCCTAAATTTGAAGAAACTAGTTCATTTGATGTAAAATGTGACTATAGAAGTAATTTCTTTGACTCTAATGGATTATGGGGCTTCATGTAAGGTTTTAGGAATATAGGGGAGATGCCCAAACTTTAGCCATGTCCATCGGAGTTCGTAAAATATAACGAAACATTCAGCAGTGTTACCAATTATAAGTTGCTGATGTTCAAGATCTGCTTCATGTTGACCTCCAAAAGCAAGAAATCTCCATCTCGAAATTTGCACGAATAAAAGAGGTTAACGAGAATTATAATGGCCATGGAAATACGAAACCAATTTGCAGAAAAAAATTCTGTCAATAATTGAAATTACAAAACTTGTGCTATGAAGAAACTCTTCTAAATGTATTCATTGCTTCTTCATTTTCAAAGGTCACTGTATGGTATGAATTTAAGGCAGAATGTTTTACCCTTTTTTTTTCGATGAAATTGTTCCTTCTGATTTTGAAAGTTGTACCATCAATATGGAACTCTATAAATCCTTGTGGAACTATTTGCTACTATTTTAGTACTAGTATATCTTTGTACTGTGTTTTAGTACTGCAAATGTGGATGATATGTGGATAGAAGTATGCACGTGTATATGCATTGGCGTATTTTTCTGCACCAAGCCAACATTTGGGTTTCGCTAGTAAGTTGGAAGTACTGAATGGATCTCTTGATAACTTAACAGCAGGGATCAAACAAAAGATCGCAATACTTGACCTGTCCCATACCCTGATGTATCATTTCTCTTGGGGAACATTGAAACCACGCCATAATTAACATGTCTCAAACGCATTTAGTGAACAATATTCAGTTTCGATTTTCAGTTTAGTAGAGATTCAAACCTACTTCACTCCATTAATGGAAATGACACCCTAATAAACCAGACCATCGCTTCCTCAAGGAATTTAGTGCGTACTCAGGGAGATGGGGTAATTTAGAAATATGAAAAATATCAACACACAAGAGCAAGAAAACTGGTACAAGTGTACCTAAGTAAATACAAAGCTATTGAACAATGCGAAACAATATACAATATGGGTGTATGGTTTATAAAAAAGCTGTTAGAATGGTTATTTACGACAAAATGACATTTTATTAAAATGCTTATAACTTAAAGTCTGAGATTATTATCATGACACGAGAGGTAACATCTCCGAAGTACCGATGATATTTAGATTTTTATGCAAGATTACTTTACGAGTATAACAAGAAAATCAACATTCAGTTAAAGCATCAACTCAGACAGTGGTGGCAGGAAAACTGCGTCATCAATGATTGACAAGAATGCTCAAGCGAGATCGGCGAACAACACTTCCTCAAATTTCTATGGATTTCCAACAAATGTCTGCGAAGAAGCTGTTCAGCAAACCTAAGAGGAAATGCGTTTACCAAACCGAAGATTTTTATACCTTTCTTGGTGCATCTATATGTTTGTTGATAGTACAGCACAAGCATCAAGCCACACATTGTCAAGCCAAAACCGCACTTAGGCTATTAATTATTGGGGAGAAGAACACTGCAATAAACCAACCTTCGAAAACTGCTTCCGAGTGATTCTAAGATCATTCTTCAGATTTCAGAAACTTCTGTTACCCAGTTAAAGCTCTAAATATAACTACTATACAAAATAATTTAATTGTTTTGCAACATGCTGTTCAGAAAAGATGCCCCTCTTTTTTCAGTCCTGAGGAAATCAGAATTACCCTGCAGGATTCCTGTTGCGCAGATGTTAAATACCTCTAGTATACATTCAAAGTGGTTGCTCGTGGGGCCTTACAAAATATTAGATTGCTGTGTCTGCTTTTTCTGGCATGTATTACATATAAAATATGCATGCGAAATGCATATTTTAAAATAAATAGATGAAAATCATTATGTTCTTAAAATTATTTACGTGAAAGCAAAATTTCTGCAAAATGTATAATGCGCCCCACATCAATAATCATATACATGGCAAGGAAAACTTTCACTTTCGTAATTAATTGCTGTGAAAACATTTTATAATAAACAAAAATATATTTAATTCTTTTATTCAATAAATAAATATAATTTAAATAACACCTATTTGGAATTAAAAGTATTTTAAACGAAAAACACCAGTACAGTGGTCTATTTATACAGCAATTGTCATGTAAAAACATCGGTTTGGAATTTTACATAATCTAACAACGATCAATATTCAGTGACAAAATAATCAGTTCTCTATTAAGATAATACCAGAAAAATCAATT
This sequence comes from Latrodectus hesperus, assembly GCA_037975125.1. Lineage (NCBI taxonomy): Eukaryota > Metazoa > Arthropoda > Arachnida > Araneae > Theridiidae > Latrodectus > Latrodectus hesperus. The sequence goes on along the minus strand of CM075852.1, from coordinate 12,194,535 downwards.
TCTTGATTACAAAAATCCTTAAAGGAAAAGAAACATGTGTAAAACTCACAATAGTTCCAATTAAAAAATTTAAAAATAACAGTTTTTTAACACCTAAACAGTTTCCTTTTATTACATTAATAGTTATTTGTAATTATTTACAGCTTTTCCTTTGTAAAAAATTAATTAGTTTTAACTGCCATTCCAACGGTCATTTAAACAAGTTAAAATTAAAAATTCTTTAGTAATGTGCTTGCAAAAATTTAGGTATGCCAAGAGATAAAGTATTAGCTACAAAAAAGATGCAAAAAAAGAGGCAAATAAAAATATTTAAAATAAATATAAAAAGTACCCACTATAAATATGAAATAAATTTGACTTTATTTAGAGAAAGTGGGTTGTCAAATTTTAATTATTCCTTATAATATTTGCATTTTTAAAATGTGGCATAATAAAGTCCCTGCTTTTCTCATTTTTATGAACAAAGACAAATTTCTGATAATTTTTTTTCAAACAGATTGATACGTTTCTTATTTACAATAATACGTACATGTTACTCTTACAGTTTGAAATCCGTTACACGAGATTTAAATAATTAAAGGTCAAGTAGAAGGTCATCGGTGAATGACAATGGAGAGTCTGGTAATCGGACGTTTAATAGGAAAATTAATCTTTAATGGTTACCCTTGAAACAAGCGTTATCAAGAAGAGCATTAATTTAAGTCGTTATGCCACCAGAACTTTTAATTCTTCCTGAAGAAAGGAAGAGGGCTACACACCCTTTCCTTTGTAACAATTTAGATGTTTTTGTAATTAGGAGGAATAGAATAGGTCCTATTGAAATAAGTTTAACCCCCTAATCAATAGGCAAACCCCCCTTCAATAGGGGGTTTGCTACCTCCTAGAGTTGCTTATTTAAAGCTCTAATTAAATATTTGTGACACAGTTAATTGGATGATATTATCAAGATAACACATGAAATGACGATGTTGTGCCGTTTTTAAAAGACAGCATCTGCTCTGATTGGCATTCTCCGTTACCAGCATGAGTAAAATGCTGCTTCTTTTCCGTAGAAATTTACATATGTTACATAGTCCTAGGAGTTGTGCTACGTATGCAGGTATGAAATGACGTCAGAGGTGATGACTTGTAATGCTAGATCATACAGGATTCTTGCTTTAAATGCATTTCTACTTGCCTTTTTCTGCCTCACAAGATGGAATACAACTCAGTGTTCTATGATAATTAATGCACATCTGGATAGAAACTATTAACCTTTTTAATTTGTAAAAGCAAATTTGAATCATCCTGTACACATTTATATATATTATCAACTTCAGAATTTAACGTTTTCACGTTTAAACTGAAACTTCAACTAGAATCCTTTGAAACCTTTACTTTTAATTTTCTAATTTTTTTTTTGTTTTTAATCTTTTAATTATCTCGATTTTGTTTACATCGATATGAGTACGTGTATGTTTGTTATACCGCCATTTTCATTGCACTAGTTTAATATTTGTCTTTGCAATTCATAAGTTAGTGGACTTTCTGAAATCAAGCTACGCGTTTTCTACTTTTAAACCCTTAGCTAAGTACATAGTAGGTCGAATATGAACCTTAATTTCAGCGAAACTATCAGCGGAAAATTTAAATAGAACAAATTGAACGTGGTATATTTATCTTGCATTCGGATAAAGATGGAAATATAAAAAAACTAAAAATATTCAAAATATTAATGCTAGTTTATATATTAATAAAAATTTATTCTGTTTAATCAGTTTAAAAACTTGATTTGACTATCGGCATCCTTAAATTTTGAGAGATTTACCAAACCAAAGTAAAAACACAGCTGAAGACTCACTTTATTCAGTTGTGTAGGATCATATCCGAATAAGCCATAGTAAATTCCTGCACAAATATCTCGTAAAGGAGATCCACAGACATATTTGCTGAACAGTTCTATCAATTTGGAATGGGGAAGGAATTCAACTAAGCCAATTTGCTTGTAAATGGGCTGTTTAAAAAAGAAACATAAGGCTCATACATGAAGAATTTGTCTGAAATATAAGAAATGAAACATAATTGTAACATATTACTTGTATAAAAACAATAACATCAAATAATAGTCCAAGTAATCCTCTCGTATGAGCAGTGAAAGCGACGGGGCCATAAGCGGCAAAAAGATTAATCTAGGAAGAGGTGAAAAAAAAATTAGTATTGTATTTAAGCATAAATAAACGTATATGTTATAATATTCAAACATTATTTTCATTTTTCAACATAATTTGAAAATATTAATCGTTAAAGCTAATAACTCTGGAATCTTTAACATTCATTTGATGTTGTTGAAAACGCTGATTCTGGTAACAAGCTGTAGTTTACTAGATACGGTCTTAGTTCTCTTGCTCTTGTAAATCATTTTTCATTTGTTAGGGTTTTGTCGACATTAATGGATGATAATGGTGGTGTCGTATCCATGGAGTACGTACAAAAACCCTAAATGTCCCCGAAGCTGTCGAAGGCAGCCCTGTCGATCTCTACAGCTTTATCTGTAAAAAGAAGCTCCACAGGATCCTCTGTGCAGATGTTAAAAGGCTTGGCCAGCATTGCTGGACAGCTGAAGATGTGTTGTGGAGACACTTGGATGTTATCCAGGCAGTGAGGACAAAGCCTTGTGTAGCTCCTTTGTCCATCTATTCAATAATAATTAGTAGTTTTATATGATAAAGCATTATGTATATTCTTTCTCTAATCCAATTTTTCTAATAGTTCTCATATGATAATGATACAAAATATGCTGAAGCACTTTTCATGTTAATTCATTAAAATGGCAAAGATGTTAAATATTATTTTTGTTCTATCCGCGCAAAATAATTATTACCTCCACTACTTCTACACAAATTGTAACTATTAAAACTTTGGAATTTATATTGATGAGAAAATCAATCTCTAAGGATTTTCTAGGAATTTGGTATTTTCTAATTACTTTATTACTGTAAAAAACGTGAGGAAAGCAGAACAAAGACAAAAAAATTATAAGAAAATAATCATTCATTTCGGAAAATTCAGTCACATACATCTCAGGATTATTTAAAGATCATAATAAGGACAATTACATGAGCATGTTTTGATTTTTATATTAATCTAACTTTTATAAAAGCTACACTTATGACAATGAATTTAAGCATAATTCAAAATTCTTTTTATTAAAATTGAGATAAAAATTTAGAGATTGAGATAAAAATTGACATAAAAATGCTATTTACATTACACTTAATATAATTACCTTTTTATTATACTTTGGACTTCGGGAAAGCAGAGCAAAGGCCACAGAATTACCTTCGGAATACCCTACGTAAGCAAGACTTTTCTGTTGAGTTTGCTTCAACACGAAGTCGATAATTGTAGGCAGATCAATATTGGCTCTTTCATCGATACTAGAATAATATAGTAATATTTTTTTAGTAAATACTATAATTTTCTTTACTTTTTCTACCTCTTATATGATAACAGAAAAATAATCATTATTGTCATACTATACCTCCCTTAAATATATAAGAGGGACCACTCAATGTATAATTTTTTTCTGAAACTCTTAAAAAGAGTTCCTTATTAATCTATTCTGTATGTTTTAATACAATATTATCAACAAAGAAATTGAAGTTTTAATGTTGGTTAGCACAAAAAATTATAGACGTTTTACACAATTTCAGTAAAAGTTCCGTGCTGAAAGCATACTTTTTACTTTATCAATATGGAAACTCTAAGATCACTCCACGTGAGAGATAAACGTTAATGGAAGATGTCGGAAGTACAGAGATTTCACCGTCAAAATGTTTCCAGGGTATATCACGTGGAGGTTTCTTTGTCATACCCCTACTTTTTCTTTGCTAATAAATAGGGGAGTATCTACACGCATTGAAATTTTTGTCCAATATTTTTGCTCATTCTGTCATTTTTGAGAAATTATGAACTAAGAGCCCGTCTTCGTTGCAATAAGGTATTTTTTGGCAATGATTCCGATATCTTCCATTATATTGGCACGCCAAAGATTGTATAAGGCAATAACTAAGGTCATTTTTCACTTTGATGTATCCTTTATCTGGGGTTTTGTTATATAAATTTTCTGTTGTATTTAACTAACATTGCTGTATCTTGCTTTTCCATTGGAAATTTAAAATATATACTAATAACGATACAAGAAACCTGTTAGAGATATAGTATTAAAACAAAGATTAAATAGTTAAGATAGTAGATGAGCTAAAAATATAATATTTAGTCTTCAAGCAAGTTATTTCGATAAATCGACATCACTTTTTATTGTGATATTATTTTCAGTCTAGGTTTGTATGAATCCATTTTTAATGAACTGAGTAATTAGACAAACGTTAATAGTTTTTATTCCTTAATAAACTTATAAACAAACTATCATTAGGGTACATTCAGTGTCTAATGAACTTTAAAAAATAAATTTCATACCAACACTAAAAGAAAATTATTACCCGTCTATATTAAAGAAGAGTGTCAGCAAATTAAATAAATGGAAAAATTTTATTCTGAAGCTTATTTTACCAGCAGAAATTTTCAAAACACATGATAAATGTACAGACTTTTTGCTGTGAGATGCGTTTGTTAAACTATATTCACTGCTAATTTTTTATATAAGCTGAACAATTTTTGGCTTCTTATAGAAATTGTAGAATGCTTATAATATAATAGAGTGATTATTACATTAATTTTTGAATAAGAAACATGAAAAAAATATTTCCAACAAATTTATATGCTGCATACCTAAAATCCCAAAATTCATTCTGCTCTGGTGACAGTCTGACATTACGCCTCGAATAGGTGTTGCCTCTTAGATTCCCCATCCACACATCATAACCACTGTCGGGCAAGAGGAATCCTAAATAAAATATATTTCTAAAATTGAATAACGAATGTAAAAATATCTTCCTCATATAATAAACTATACCGTTCATATTTTTCTACAAGAAATACTTATTAATTTGCATGCAAAAAAATAACCGAATACTAACATTTATTCAGGAATGGTAAAGCATTTTCATTGAGGCTCTCTCTCTATATATATATAAAAACATCAATCTAACTAACTTCATTGATTAGCATGGAAATTTTTATTTAAATTCACACATGCACAACTAAGAAATGCAAGATACAATCCGCATTATGCAGACTTTGTGATTGTGGATCGCCTTCCTCTGCTGATGCGGAATATCCAATTCGGGAAATAGAAACTCGTTTTCTAATATTTAAAGGAATAAGCCATCTATATTTCACTGAAACAAGAAGACGATTTAAGAGCTCTAAAACTGATTTTGCTGCTATTGTCAAATCTAACTAACCATTAAAAATCACTCATGTGAAAATAAATGATATAATCTCTTCAATCCTTGCGAAATTTGAAGAGTCAATCAACAAACAAATCTCAGCAATTTAAACAAAACAAAAAGCTATTTTCTGAATTTTGAAGAAGCTGTTAAAATAATTTTGAAACTAGAGGTCTTCCCCGGTTAGAAGAAAAACCCTTAAAAAGCACACAAAGTCAAAAATAACCATCAACCCCGAGTAAAAGTAATACGCAATTCAATCCAATATTATCTATAAGCACTGTGTTTAATTTTGGAAAATCTTCAAAAATTCAATTGGAAATAATGGAAAATACTAAATTTAGAAAAGGATCCTTAATCTTTCCTAACAATGAGTGCTATCCTGACTTATCATCCATTAGATGCTAATTTTTTTCTCATGTTCTCGTTAGTTTCATGAAATCCTTGTAGCGTGCTCAGTAAGTGCCCATAGATGAAACTTCAGTGTTTTAATTCCGCAGATATTATTACGGTACAAGAAAGTTGGTTAAGAAAATTTGATAAGATACCTTTCTTCTTCTTCTTCTACAAGTTGGGTTTGTATGTCATTGGCACCTCTGCTTTTATCAGCATTTTGTACCATTAATAAGATACCTTTACTCAATAAAATAATGTTGTTGTTGTCGTGTCCATAAAGGTGCAAAGTGCAAATGAATTCTATATTCCTCCAAAAGTCGACGAGGTCAGCCAGTTCTGGGACCTGGAAGCCATAGAGGATCTCGATTAGTGGCGCTCTAAGAAGAAAGAGGGAGCGGATTATGGCTTGACAGTTAAAAACATGTTCCGGCGTCAGTTGGGGTGGAGGACAATGCTTGCAGTGGGGATAGGATTTAATACCAGTTGGTGATATTTTCACGCCCTTAAAATGTCCAGTACATAGCCGAGCTATTGTAGAGGAGAGGTTTCTTGGGCTGTCTAGGTCAGGGATTGTTGCCTTGCCAAAATGTTGGTTATAGATCAACATAGATATATTATAGACCTGGCAGCAGCTTTTGCATCTGTACATGTGACCGTTCGGGGTTGCTCTTCATCGCGTGCTTCCTTAATAAAATAATCTATTGTCAGAATAAAGATAACGGTGGCGATCTTCTCTTAGTTAAATTTAAATTCACTCCAACAAATCAATTTCACCCCATCAGTCTCTCAGTTGATGGTAGAGAACTCTTCGCTGAGAAGATCACTCTGTGACAACTATTATAATATCGATTATTAATCATATTATTCCCCAAAGCAAATTTTCTTCTGAGTGGCTTCATAGAAGAAGAATCAGCTTCCTTATATCCACCTCGGAGATTTCAATGTAAGACATACATCATTTGGAAGCTGTTCCAACTCAACAAACGCAAATAATTTTCTTTAATGGATGTTGAAAGAGGATTTCTGGTTTCTGAATTCTGAAATCCCAACTCATTACTGTTCATTTCATTAACCTTTGCTCATTGATTTCACTTTTGCATTATTAGAAACCACCTAAGTCATATTAATACTCTTCCGAATTCTTTTGGTATTGATCATTTACCTTCTAAAACCCGTATAGCCGTTGGAGATATTGATCATCATATAACGAGCTGATCACGAATCTTGTGGTCGTACTTCTCTTCTTCAATCAATACTCATCGCAAACTTTCTAATATTTTTCCGTTTACCAATTCAACTGTTTCTGCATCAATAACCTTCATGAATTTTTACAATGATTATCTAAATCTTATCACATGATGGTCTTCTAGATGTAGTAATCTCCAATCACAAATGCCGCAACTTTTTACATTTTTCAACTGGAACCGGAATTAAAAAATACGAAAAATTAGTCGTAAATCATTTAAAAATATTCATTGGTAATGATAATATATTAAAAATGAAGTATTTTAAATAACTGGAGGAAATCGCAGTATAATTATGAAAGAAAACTGAAAAATGTGAAAACAAAAGTTCAATGCAATGTATTTATTTAGAATATAAAGAACATATATATATATATATATATATATATATATATATATATATATATATATATATATATATATATATATATATATATATATATATATATATATATATATATATACAGAATTATAAAATACTTAAAGGATAGACAACCTCAATGAGTGAAGAAACCTCTGCTTACTTCGAAAATTTGATAATAAATCTTAATTTTTAGAGATTTCCAGTTCCTATAGAAGCAGAAATTTTTGAAATACTTTTTCAATCGTTAAAGTAAATTTAACTTTTTACTAACTCAGCAGCTAATTCATCACGAGTACTTATTGAAAATTTTGTGAGATTTGATTAATTATTGCTTTATTCGTTTTGAAAAGAAATAGTTAATTCGTTAAAACAAATGATGTCATCAAGGTAATTTGTTGCTTAATTTAAAATATGTGAAACATGTAATATTAGGCATCTATTCAATATATTTTAATAAAATAAACCATATTACAGGTAATTATACTTTTTAAATTCAAATAGATAAGTACTTTTAGGAAAACAAAGATTTGAACCAGTTACCTAAGCTTTGTTTCGGAGAATTCAAAACAAATGATGCACTGTCACCTAAAGCACCATGAATCAAAAGCACCACAGGCCGTTTTCCGTTTACATTTGAGTCTTTTTTGCCATGAGGAATCCTTTGTAACGATAACAAGTACCCATCGGGAGTTTGTACAGTATACTCTTGCACAGGATATCCTTTCGAAGATATCAACTCAGACTGTAAAACATGATATTTGAAAATGAAGGTTTTTAATATATATTAAATGAATCAAATTTAGGTCGAAAATACAACATTTTTATAGGTTAACATATATAACGTATGGAGGATCCCCTCCACAATTTGTTGTTTCGTTTACCAGATATAATGGGAAACATGTAATCCAGTGAAAACACAATATTATTAATTCAATAGAGTGCTTCCTCTGGTTATGAGAGTATTTAATAAGAAAGATTGCTGATATAAGAGATTTTAACAAAATGAAGATTGCGAAGGCCCAAAAATACAAAATGCGTTTTCCTTGAACTAAGCGGTTCATCAGCTATTCAGTGATGTCTCAGCGAGTATCAATAACAAATCAATTAAAGATGGGGAGATGAATATCAAATAACACACAGTTGAATGTCTAAACATCGTAAGTGACACAGGATGTTGGAAATTGTTCTTCTTCATAAAATTAGGCGGTTGAAAACAGTGATAAACAATAAATCCGTACTTGCCTTGAAGGAACACAGCTGCTTCGGAGGATAAAATGATTTAAACAATGATATAATAATAATTTTAAAAAAAATTGTACTGTTGGCGTAAGCAATGCATTAGTCTTAAGATTTTAAAGTGATAGTTAACAAATTTTGCAATTATTAATTTAGAATTCCATTAAGAGTTCCAAAAGTGTACTGTACAATAAAAAATATTTTATTAAATGATGATTTTTTTAAAAATTTAATTCGTCTTTGCATATTTAAACTAACCATAAAGTAGGTGTTTTGTCTTGTCTTTTTAATTTTGCTTTTTGTTCTGTTTATAACCAACATATTAATGGCTTGAATCAATAGAAAACGACTTTTCAAATCGATGCTTTGGTCTTTAAATAAAAAATCGTTTTATTAACAAAATGAGCTTTGACAATATTCTTAGACATTCAACGGTGGACTTCGCTTTTACCTGCCGCTCGAAGAATGCGATTTGAAAACAAACAGGAAATTCGTTAACCAGTCGGACTTACAATACCGTCTCAATACGATATCATAATTAATTATATATGATGTAGATGAAACATTATCTGAATTTCTGGTTATTTTAAACCAATGAGAATTGAAATAAAGTGATGTAGCCATAATCTCAACTGGAAGCTTATTCCGCCCTGTTGATGGAATAGTTGTTTGTATTTCCCCTGTAGACCGTTAGGCGGTGCAGCGATCGATCACCAATATTTCGCAATTCGCACTTCTTGATCGGCAAGTGCACCTCTTTTTCTTTGCAACTTATCAGCAGGTGTTTGCGAGTTGACTTTCATAGATAGTTAAGAATGTCAGTGTAAATTTCTTTGGCTATATTACAAGAAATAAGTAATCGGATAAATTCAAGAAGTCGGCTAATTTATATGAATAGAGAAGATCCATTACTCTTCTGAATGAAGATTTTATAGATTATTTTAGGTTAAACAAACACTTAGTTGTTAAAATTTATACCGAATAATCTTCACTACTCCACTGTCGAAGAAAAGTAGCGACCTCACTGTCAGTTGATGTTAAAATAATGGTATAATTTTTCAATTTATCAGAGAAAACCGAAATAAGAGTAATATATCTTTAGAGCAGTGTAGCATCTTTGTAAAATGATTTTAATTCAAACTTTGGACTATAATTATCATTTCTTTGTTATTACTGTGCTTACCAATTCTATGTGGTTTCGTTTCACAACTCTATTAATAATCTTAACTAACATAATTTAATAAAATAATATCAGAAAAAGAATTTTTCTCATTTGTCAAAACAAAAAAAATATTTCTTTAACAAAACATAACTAATTTTACGTTCAAGTTTCGGTTAATAATTAGAAAAAATTTTGAAAGCAAATAATGAAAAATTAAATTTTCAGGCTGTGGACACTCAATTCAAAATATAATAAGATTTTTATAATTTTATTTATAAATACACGAAGTATCATGCATCATATATTTTACTTTGGAAAATAAATAAAAATTAAATTCAAAGATTTTTTTAATCTTTGAATTTAATTAAGCTTTTTAAATTATGGTATGACACAATCATAATGTCTCAAAGTCAGTTTATTCACAAATGATTATATACATATTTAAGTAAAATATAATTTCATATATGAGAAATTTCTAAATAAAAAAACTTTCTATTTGAAAACTAATGATTCCGCGGCATATTTATATAATCAATTAAATACTGACTGAACTTTTTGGTCAAGCTGTAATGTCATAAAATGATTGACCTGTGTCAGTAGAATTGTAAAAATGACATCACTCTTTTTTATTAAATAAATTTATAAAATTATGCATTAATAATAAACATAAAATTAGATTACATTTATATAATATAAAATATTCAGTCAATACTTGACAGTTTGTTCCTTCTTGAATTTTTGAACAATCATTATTCCTTTTTGTTAAATATTTTCTCATTATATAGATAAGATTGCTTTTAAATTCAAAATTATTTTCAAATTGAAATTATTAGTTTCTTCTATTTAGTAAATTTGTTGTTAAAAACATCATACATATTAAAAATTAAACACGTGACAGGATTGAACTTTAGAATGTCTCATATTTCTGGTGCAAAGAAACATTAATAAAAATAGCAAATTCCTGAGGCACTGTAAAATGCATGAAGTCACAAATCAATAAACTTTATTAATAAAAATTTGATACAATTTAATTGCATTTTGAACATGCTAAACTAAAGTAATCGATAGATTTTCTAGATTAAGTCACGAGCTATATATTCACAAATTTACAACTGAAAAATATTTACTTGCATTTACATTCATAGATTAAATTTAAGATTTCAAACTTAAAGCCAAATTTGAGATTGTAATTTTAATCTAAAATTTTAACTTTAACTAAAGTTAACTTTCAAACTTCAGATTAAGCTTAAGATTTCAAACCTATCTATGAATTCATTTTATATTTATCGGAAAAAATTTTGTGGAAAAAGGAACAAGAAAATAATTAGTTTAAGTTAAAATTATGTACACAATATATATGTGCAAAATCATTTAGTATTGTTAGTTACTACACAAAATGCAATTCAAGTAAAATAGATAACTTATGCTAATTCCTTTTTCCGTACTTTTTGACCGATAACTTCATCATCTAATCAGATGATTAGTTCGTTTCATAATCTTTTTCTGTTTAAATTAGTGAACTTTTCTGTTGATTTGTTCTGAAACCTCTGAAAATTTTTTTTCAAAAACAGGCTAAACTTCAATTTGATTTGCAAAGTTGCGTAGTGCCATTTTAAAATAAAATATCTAGAAGACTTAAAACAAATTTTATAAAGCACAAATTATTAATGTTTCCGCTGAGAGTTAGTTGAGTTGTAGGTAGTAATATTCTTTAAAATGCTTGCTCTCCGATTGGTCTAATTCTTTAGCATATTCTAAGTACCTTACACCCCTCTTAATTTGCGGAAATGGTATCCTTCTTCCGGTGACCGGAAAACGAGATGGCACACTACCATTAGTTGACTGATTCTGTCACAGTTGTCAGATTCACCGGATATCATTTCTCTATTGATGTGGATAAGCAGAATAAGTACCCATGAAGTTTTCGTATAATAAACAAATACTTTATTAAAAAATATATTGGCCGTTCTTTTTTGTTCCATGACCTCTTGCGTTTGACGCTGTTGTATACAACCCATTTTTTGTCCCCAGTGATGTTGCGCTTCAAAAACGGATGATTTTCGTGACGTTTGAGAAGCGATCACAGACGTCAATGCGGCAACACAGATTTCTTTTTGTGAGAACATGGGGAACCATCGAGCTTCGAGGATAATCCCAGGCCTTTCAAGTGGTCATAAACTGTTGTTATTCGCCGGTTCGCATCAACTAATGCCTTTATCAGCTTCAACCGGCCTTCCCGAACGTGGTGCATCTTCGACATCAAAATTGACGGATCAAAATTTAGCGAACCAGTTCTGGCACTGGCATACTGTCAACACACCTTCTCCATACACATCGGACAATTTCTTTCTGGCTTGAACAGCATTTTTACCCTTTCTGTAGTAAAACAGTAAAGCCCGCCACAAACGATAGGATTTTTCCTATGGATTTGTTGGACGTGAACAAGTTGTACCATGTGTGGGGAAGTTGGACAGGTTCAAGAAAATTCAAACAAGGTCTGATTTTTCTTCCAACACAGGAAGTAAGCAATTGCTTCCCGTTGTCGCGTGTCTGTCTCGCAGGGTTGCAAATTATTTCTTGGCGATACTTGGGGAAACTAATATTTGAAATTTCTCATTTACAGAAACTTAGATTCACGTTTTACAAAACGTCACGAATATTAGACCCCTTTTTTAAAAATGTCCATGAAGCAAATATTGCAGGAATTTATTGAAGTCTATAAAGATGAGCCTTGTTTGTGCCAAATAATGAGTGTCGATTACACAAATAAAATAAAAAGAAAATTAGCTTATGAAAAATTATTGGAAATATACAAAAAGATAGATGAAAAGGCTTCAATTAACGAAGTAAAGGAAAAAATTAATGCCCACTGTAGAACCTATAAAAGAGAAAAATCAATGAATCGAAACAAAGTGGTGTAAGCACGGAAGATGCATATGTGTGCCGACTTTATGGTACTTTAAATATATATCATTTCTGGACGAAACTGCAATTCCCCGAATTTGGACACAAGTTTTGTTGAGAATGGTGATGAAATAAGTAAAATAATTTATTTTGTAAAATTATTCTCTATCTGAATGAATATATATATAATTACACATTTAACGTAAAATTTAACTACGAATTATTATAATAAGCTTTATTAGAAAACAATATATTTTTATTTCAGAATGCTTACAAATCTTCAAAATGAACATTTTAAAATTTTAATTTTCTATATATTTAAATATGAATTAAGTTTAAACAATAATATAAAGGTATTAGTTGAGATTATTCTGTTGTTTTCTTTAAATATTCTTTATACAATTAAACAATAATAAAATTAGATAATTAAAAATAATAAATTGATAATAATATCAAAAGAAAATTATTCACCTTTAAGCGAAATTGAAAAGAAATGCAATTTCAGTTATTATTTATCATTTGGTAAATGTTAATTTGTTTCCCTTTTATTTAAAAATCATTTAAGAAAATATTATAAAATCTAAGAATACTTGGATAATAAATAACAAATTAATACTTGATTTTATATCTACTAATAAATAATAATAATTAATACTCGATAGATAAACTTTTTGATGTACTAATGGGGCTCTTTAGTTAATACCGCTTGTCAGAAAGCGCTAAGTTGCACTTAATGGTTCATGAGAACTTAAAGATGAACGCATGAATGTATCCTTTCTTATAATGAAAGGTGTTACCTTATCCAACAACGTTGCATGCAATTTTTCATTCATCCTCATGTAATTCAATATCTTCCGAATGTATTTTTGTAATTAAATTTAGATGTGAAAGAGATTCATGCTGGAGCAGCCAATTTTTTGCCCATTTCATTTTTTTTATTGTTTGTTTTCTTTTCACCATCATCACAGTCCAAAGCAACAGCCAATAATACTTCTGTGCTTAATTTGCTCATGTTATATTATAATATTTAATGGCAGAAATTACAAGCAGACAAATGAGTACAACAATAAATACGTCAAGTCAGAAAAAGTGACTGAACAACAAATGATTGAAATTTTTAGCGATTTTCGATTTCCATTTACAAGGCATACATTTTAAGCCAAAAGCAATAAATGTTGAAAAATGGCACCCTTAAAAATAACTTCCCACTTCAGATGTGCCTCTCCTACTGTGGTCAGCAGAATTTGAGGGGACTGTGTGTTTAATTACTTCCTACCCCTTCCAACAAATCCTAAGGAAAAATCCTATCGTGTGTGGCGGGCTTAAGATATGTCGAAAATGCTGCTCATCGCTCTCCATGTTTAAAAGGGCACCAACCCAAAAACTACTGCGTAGAATTAATTGGAATTTTTCACACACAAGCCTTGCTATATGAGCTCTCAAAGAATATAATAATTATACAGCTTAAGTGTGAAGTTGGGTGCAAAAAGAATACAATTAAATCCTCTCTGTCGGGGGAAAAAAAGAAATTTTTTTTTACTTTCTGAACAACCCAATATATTACATAAAAACAAGTTGAATGAAATTTCCTAATAAATGTATTTTCAATTTACAAAATGTATTTGATTGGATTTTTATGATTCTTTAACTCTGCATTCAAAAGTTGTACAATTTCTTCTTTTCTGTTAAAATACATTTTTATTTTTTTTAATTTTAATGTTCAAGTCTCTAATTTCATTTCAAAGCAATTTTCTTTCAATGTTTCATTATTTTGTTTTTTACATTTTTAAGAAATACATAATAACCATGGCACAGTAGAGAATGCAGTTCTTTTCCCTTATACCTCCGCATATGATCCTAAAGAAATAGCATGCTTCCTAAGGAGAAGCAAAAATAATATACTACAAATATGATGATTTTAATGGCTCAAATTTTATTTTAAATTTGATATATCCAAACTGAAACTTTTTTGGGCGAAAATTGACTAAAGAATGATAAATAATGGTAAAGAAGCTGAATGCTAAACAAAGTTAAAACTAGTTGGTGCATAAGATTGCTTAGTGATAATTTTGTTGGTTAAAAGAAGCATTATAGTCACAAATCACCAAGGTTAAAAAACAGCCAAATACAGCAAAATTTAATTTTGCTTTATTGAAAAAAGATGCAATTGCTAAATAGTTTTCGCCAGAAATAAACATTGGTCAATTTGTCAATAAGTGATAATTATTTAGCTTATAAAATGTAAATATAAAATATTTATATTATTTTTTAGTAGTTTCTAAAAGCTAAACCATTTTAAGCAATACACGATAAATGCAAATGGAATATTTAGGACAGTAATTAACGTTTTTTCCGTTACGGTGATTATCGTACAAGAGTATAACGGAAAAGTACCTATAAAACATTACTAAAATCTGTTAGTTTGCATATTTGTGGGAATACTCTAAAAATGTTTTCTTCACGCGTCTCTGAAGGAATTGAAGAACCATTTTATAATTCTATTTTATTCCTCACAACCATTTAAAATATTTCCATTTATTAATTAAAAAAGGGGAAATAAACTTTTACAGTCAAATGCTCAATCACTCAATGAATAAAACTTAAATAGTAAAAATGACTCTCAAAAACTAAAGATAAAAAAGTAAATCTTATAACTTAAGTTATAACATACTTTAAAAAATTACTTTCATATATTTAAAAAAAACTATTCACTTTATTAATGAGGCTTAATTGAGAAAAAAGATTTCAAATTATAACTTACAACTGTCTTGTTAAAATCTGGATCAACAGATATAAAATTTCCTAACTCGAAGCAAAAGATATTACTTAAAAGACAAAATGTTGCAAAACATCTAAATATTATCTTCATTTTTAAATTTTTATTAATTTTGGAATTAAAAACTTCTATTGAAGGAATATAACAAGAGTTTCCCTTTTTAACAAGCCTCATTCGAATATATCGCTTAAAATTATCATGTTATTTTTAAGAATTATGAATTGCTTATGAACATGATACTAGGTAACAAGCGTAAGAATGAAGCAATCGAATCACGCACAATTGCTTAATGTCACCTTTCATAGATTATGAAAGAACTTTTTATGTATTCTTGGATTCCAAATATTCTGATATTTTAATCTCTATAGATTCACCTGTCATAGATTTTGAAATATAATTTTAAGTATTCTCTTATCATCCAAATTAATCATTTTCTTACATTTTTCTCTTGAATATTTTCCTTTTTCATAGCATATTAGTATATTTGCTATCCTGAATCAAAATTATAAAACTTAATTTCAAATGAATTACTTTGTCGCTAAGAGTGCTTAATATGATTGTTTAATACCAGTGTTTCATTAAAAGCGTCAAGATTATTACGACTTTGCTTTTCTCTACATCTAACTGCTTTCGATTTTAGGAATTGATTCCATAATTTTGAAGTTAAACTTTTTTGTCATTCCAAAAACTATCTTTACACATCTCTAATTGATTTCCCATATATTAAAGTTCTCTAAAGCTCCAATCTATAGATTCTGATTATCAGTTTATCGGGAGATTTTTAAGACATCCTTTCTTTTATAGGAAGCTGAAAAATCAAAGCTTTGGAATCAGTACTATCTACACTGTTCTTCTTCTTCTTCTTAAAAATTGAGTTTGTATGTCATTGGGCACCTCTGCTTTTATCAGCATTTTGTACCGTTAACTCCAAACCCAATGTTTCCTAGTTCCAGTTGCTCGGGTCACCCACTTTACTAATAAAGTCCGATAACCCTTTAATGGAGTCTAGGTGTAACTCTCTAGTATGGATGAAGCCTAAAGAAGTTAATTTAGGGAGGGCAAGAGCCTCACATTCGTAAATGACATGCTCTTCCGTTTCCTCTTGCATGTGACATTTCCAGCAGATAAGGTCTTGCTGAAATAGTCCCATCTGGTCAGAAAGTCAGTCATGCTAGGAATAGCTTCCTGACTTTCACCAGAAGAAGATGGTTTAGAGGTCATTTCTACCTCAAGTGAAGGATTCATTGCTGCCCCTTTACAAGATTGCCTCTGAGTTCCCTTGTCTTTTAAGCAAAGTCTACTTTAGAGGCTTCACCTGCAAATGCAGAAAGGTTTGTTACTTCTTGTGTCTTTTCAGCCACAAGATAACAAGTAAAAAGCTCAGGTAATATAAGTCCACCCAGCATTGCCTGAGTTACTGGGCAAGGCAAATTACTCTAGAAGTTCGCCAAGCAACTAGAGGCTCTGTTAAGACACCAATACCACGGTGCCAATTAGCCCTAGGCACGGATTGCATAACACCAGGGTTTACGGGAGCTGGTTCGCGGCCTCTGATTCTATATTCAAGGCTATCCTGTCATTCCTACAGGACATTCGGCTATCCACCACCTGCCGACGCGCCTGGTGGCTGTGCTCAAGCCCCAGGAAGGTACACGTACCCCCTGGTTCCAGGATCTACACTGTTACATTCTTAGAAACCTTGGCCTTTGATGCTTAGACACACTAGTTTTTGATCTCATTGAATCTAATTTGGAAATAAAGATTCTTCTATATAAAGTTATGGATAAATGCAAGTGTTTGTGAAGTTTAGTTAAACCCTATGTTAATCTAATTTTTTTTAGATGTGCATTTCGAGAGGATTAAGAGCACCATAATTTTTTAAAATAAGTGCTTAGTCCAACTCTGTTAATAATTGTCTGGAAAGTAAAATTGTATTATAAATGTCGTAAAGTAAACAATTAATATTTTCCAATCTCTAATAAATTTACAATTTATGTTCTTCAATTTTGAATTTAAAAAAAATTCAAACAAGAAATGTATGATTATCAGTTTGCAAGAGATTTTTCGCGAAATTTCAGTTCGTAAAAGGGGAGTTAAAATTAACATTGCATTGCTGAAATCACATTAAAAAACAGTTACAGTTAGTAAAATCATGAATGTTCGTTAATTAGAGGTTCTTAAAAAGAACATCTATTGTGTCTCTAAGTAATTTCTCGATAAAACGCTCAGCATTAGATTCTGATAATCAGTTTATATATCTTTCACGTCATTTGATTTTGTAGATGAAAATACAAACTCTATAATTGAAGCACAAGAAATAAATGTGTTTTCACTGCTTCATTCTAGAAAAGTTTGTCATATGATGTTTGTATACTTTATGGTTTTTGATGCCATTAACGCTGATATTCTACACGAAGCTTTTCTCTTTTTCTGATTCATTTTTCAAATTTCAATAGCTTTTTTCGAAGAAAGCAATAATTGCAATTCGACAATTTAAATAATTTTTTCCTACTTTCTGTTGCGATTAATTTGTTCTTTATGAAATTATATATGAATGCAAATATTCCAATTTCGGTGAAATCATATGAACCTTTTAACCTTTCGATTCGCGTGTTTTCATGATGATAAGAAACAACATAAATTTTAATTTTATATTTTTACTTCAACTGTTAATAGCTATCTGGAAAATAAAAAGGATATTTTTAAATAATTGAAATATAACATTTATAATAACAGAGTAAATGTCGAACATTTTTATAAAAACTTTGGTAAGATTTTTTTTTAGAAATAATTCCAAAAGAATTTACATGCTAGATAATGAAAAATTGATGAAAAGAAAAGAATGATAATTCCCATGAAAAACAAAAAAAGTAATTGAATTGAGATAAGGTTCTTATAAATTAATACTTTAAAACAAAATTAAACAGATTTTTTTTATTTCCAATATTTTTCCTGAATTTACTAAACCCTTTTTTATAATTATTAGATACCAATTAAAATTGGATTTTATTTTCTTTACTGGTGTGTGCTCTTGTTTATTCACATTTTGTTTTTCATTTTTTAACTATATTTATACGCCACAGCAAATTTGAAATCTTGTAAGCTGTTGTGTGTTAATTGTGTGAACTGTGATAATTATCACCCAACACATGATTAATTGGGAGTTTTACCTAAAATTTTATTATTCCTATTTATCACTCTGATTTATCCTTCGTATTCACGTAAAACCAATCCTACTGAGGTTGTTTTATTTCAAATTTTTTGTGCCATTTTCTTCTTTCGTACATGATGTGTTAATAAATTCTTAATAAAGAAATTATTACAAAGAACCAAAAAGTAAGAATGAAGGTAAAGTTTTTTAACATTATTAAAAAGAAAAAATGTTATATCGAGTAAGACAAAATTAGCATCACAACAAATATTAAAATATTCTTTTGATAAAAGTACATCTCATTTTTACATTATGATATGCGTATAAAATATAATCTTCCCTTAAAGACATTTTCTTAGCCAATAAAAACCGAGAATTTTTAAATTTCTCTTATGTCACGTATATTTTACTAATAATTTACTAATTTATGTTATCAAAATCTGATATTACTTCGTCAAGAGAATGCTTTAAAAATATTTTGTTAAACTATTTATAAATGATAATATTTTTGATTGGTTCATTGATTGGATTTTATTGAGCAATGCCCAAAATAAGAGAAGTGGTTGTGGCATGTAAAATTATAGACATCAGTTATTTATAATTTTTATTTTGGATTTATTTATTTTTCAAACCCAAGCTTCAATTAAACATTAGTTAAACGAACACTAACAATATATATATATATATATATACCTAAAAGTTCAAACAAAAAATTGATATTAAAAGAGGTAAGACATTGATGGGTAAAATGATGACGAAACTAAAACTTCTTAAATTAAATATGGCTTATCATTTGTTTCACATCATGCTTTTGATAACTTAAAAACAAATGTTTATGCGTAAAAGATGCATGTCCAATACTCCTTTGTGATAAAACCGAGAATGGAATAATTTACTTATAGAAATATGGTATGAAGTTTATTGCTTCATACTATATTTCCTATGAAGACATAATCATGACCTTTAGGTTCCATGATACTTGCCACAGAGTCTGAGTTAGCATTTTAACACCCCTTTTCACGTCAAAAAGCGGAAGTGACAGCTGAAGTGGATTCAACGAAAAAGTATTTCATATACTTTACCAGCGAGGGTCGCTTATATTACCAAAATCTTGGTATGGAGGCTGTAATTATAGGCCTTATTCTAAATCAATTTATCATAGCCACCACATATCCTGCAATTTTCGGTGCATTTCTGAATTCCAGTGTTTAAGAGGAATGTCATTATTTTTAAAGAAGATAATAATAATAAAAATAGCTAAACTGTAGTTAAATAGCTATAGAATCATTTATTTTTATGAATAAAAAACATCTTCTTATAGCAATTAGAGTTATAAAAAGCATTTACTAATTTTAATCCTTTTTACAACAAATATCATTGTGTAGGCTTTTTTTTTTTTTTTTTTTTTTACTGTAAGAGATATAAAAAGGATTATGTAATATATTCTACCGAATATTTTCTCCAGAAAAAAATATCGCCAACGTTTGGCGATATATTTCTTCTGGAGAAAATATTCGATGGGTTAAGCGTGGTTTCATGTAGAGATTCCCCACCTCGCTTAACGTAAAATATTTGAGTTATGAAAGACAAATAAAATGGTGAATATATCTAAATTGCAATTAATGTTAAATATCAACCTCTGGAAATCTTATTTTCCTCGCGAAAATGGAAGACGAGATACTTAACTAACAGTTTCACTTCATCTTTGTTTCAGTAAAACAATTACTAGAACATTCTAAAAAGAATGCTTTTAAAAATTCAAATATAATGGGAGAGAAAGTTTCCCATGGAAAATGCTGTCTTGTTAAAAATAAATACAGTCATTGCGTAGAAGTATAAAATTTTATTTATTTATATTAATCTTATCTTAGTTTTAATATTAATCTTAGTTGCGATTCCTAAAGGAAAGCATTTTTGAATTATATCTAAATGAAAAATGCTAAAACCTCCTGTAAAATTTTTCAATGAAAATAAATATATCACCAAAAAGTGAATCAAGATTTGGAATTTTTTAATACAATTTTTGTTTTGTTTTTTACAGTTATGAAGTTGCTAACTTTTTGACGTTATTTATTTCAGATATATTTTGTTAATAAAACTAAGCAAAAAGCATGTAAAGTTTTTTACATTTGCTATCCTGGTATCTTTAAATCCACCCAATTTCCTAATTTCTAATAAGTTTACATTTTATAAATGTTAAGAATCCTGCACAGTTTATTATTGGCATACTATTGTTTCTTTTTTCCCATAATACTTCAGGACGTACTTCATCCCCACTCTCCAAAGGCACAGATTGAAATTTCACTCTATTTTCTTCTAATCCTACTTAGGAAACTGCCTGAAAATTGTACTAAAATAGATTTGTATATATATAATATCTTCACTAAAAGGTTCACCAAATGGAAAATATTCCTTAGTATAAATAAATCTTTTCTAACACTCTTATTACAACCTTAACTTTACGAAGAACCTCACTTCTAAAAGATTAGCATGTCGTGTTACGATTGTAATCTTCCAACATTCATAAATCTTTCCCAATATTCTTCCAAAACTGTCTTTTTAGGTGAGTCATTTCTAGGAGATATTTTAGTTGGCCTTTGATCGTAATTTCCCAATATATGTATATGTCTTCCAATATTCTTGAAAAAATGTTTTTAGAGGTCACTCATTGCTAGAACCTTAGTTTGTAGTGAGTGATTTGATTGTAACATTTATCAAAATAATCTGTATATAAAAAGCATTTATTTTAAGGAAAACTGTGTTTGTAAAGTACGAATTCCATAAATATATGATTTTTTTAGGTATGAAAACAAATCATTAGGTAGAGTTGAATTGTTTTGTTTGGTTGTCACTCAACGGTCATTTTTGAAAACTAGAGATAATCAGACAGGGACTTAAATTTTAAAATGGATTCCGGAACACTGCAAATATCCATGCCCAAAGCGTGATCCAACAGACGAACACTTTGTTACAGATATTTATTTCTATTTAATAAAAACATTGATACAGACTAAATTATTTTTTAATATTTTTATTCAGCTATACATATATTATAACTTTAATTATCCACATTTTTTTAACCAGCAGAAAAACCTCAAATTTTCTTAAAACTTCAAAAAAGAAAAAAAAAAAAAAAAAAAAAAAAAAAACATGATATGTAAAATTTTATTTAGAACTATTGCTATTTTTTCATTATGACTACTGATACTTTGAAAACTTATTAAGAACTAACCATAAAAGCTATGAAACTCCTGCTTAAAGAGGTGTATCATGTTCGACAAATTGGTACACTATTGTTGCAGCTCTCTGCGAAAATATTTTACATGTTGCAGATATTTCATGCAAGCTACGTAATGATAATAAACATACCTTTTTTCAAGTGAATTCGTCATTTACCAAATTAAATAAAAGGGAGGAATTCAAAGAAATTGCTAAAATGAAAATAAATCTTGGCAAAAATCATACACCTGATTTTTCAAGACATGAAAGATTTGGCTGGAAGCACACTATTAGAGAAAATGAAAATCGTTTAAATTTCTGCATGTCTCACAACAAGTGCAAACTATCAGTAACAATCCATCGGCCAATGTTGCAGAATTATCTAATAAAATAATATATATTGTTCATTGGAAACGCTTTCTGTTGTAAAAACTAATAGCCCCAGCTACTAATTCATTGTAAGTAAAAAAATTTAAACTTTAAAAGCAATCATTAACTCCGCCATCAAACAATTTGCAGAATTTTCGTACCATGATAATCTTCATATCAGGTAAAGAAATTTCAAAAACCGGAATCGCAGAACCAGATTTTTTTCAGTTGAGCTTAAATTTTGTTAGTATCATTATAAATTTGATATAATTTATCATCTTCAAATAACTAAATAGGCAACGGCTTGTGGAGGACATAAATTACAACTATTGAACTTGCTGCATTTTTTTTTATGTTATAAATCGATCTATAAAATTTATTTAATTGATTCGAAAACTTATAGCTCAGTAATTCTATCTAATATAAGTTCCTTCCGAAAATTTATGTTTGTAGCCAGTTCAGTGCCAAATTAAAACTTATAGAACGCAACTGCTGAAGTTAGATTATAATTTAAGGAAAAAATTTAGTTGTCCCTAATATATCCCACAAATCCTATTTATCTACTCTGATTTTTTTTTTGTAAAATTAGTCCTCTTATTGATTTTAAAAGAAAAGGTTAATTAATCAATTAACTTCACTTTAAGAGCCAAACGAAGTGAAGCTTAGTTTTAATCAATTTTTCCCCTCTTTTTTATTTTTTACCGCTTACCACTATTTTTATTCAGCCCCCTACACTGTTGAATAAGAAATATGGTATACAGAAACTTGTGGAGATTATCACATATTGAATATAAGTTATTGACTCCTTCACGATTTCAGTAACAAGATTTGACAATCCTTCCACTCTGTAAGTATTAGGTTGGTGCGTATGAAATGTCGGATTCTCTTTACATGCGAACGTTTTCCTCCCTGTTTTCGTTATACTTTTGTATTTGGCATAACCTCATTCATACTCGTATTGTCCATTGCCAGAGACTCATTTCAGCAAAATAGGTTTTCTCGAAGGTCTTCCCTTTTTTATTTCTTTTGAGTTTATTGCCGATATGAATTATGCCGACATTCGCGTCATTTTCTTATATGAGTACAAACTTGGTAATAGTGCTGCAAAAGCTGCACGCAACATAAACCAAGCGTTTGGGGAGAATACGGTTAACGATCGGAAAGTGCAGCGTTGGTTCGAAAAATTTCGGACTGGCGATTTTTCACTGCAAAATGAGCCGCGCGGAAGACCCAAAACGTCTGTGAAGAATGATGACCTGAAGGCTCTAGTGGAAGCGGATCCAGCCGTATCCACGAGGGAACTTGCTATCAGGATGAAAGTTGACCATACAACGATATTGAGACACCTTTCTGAGATTGGCAAGGTTAAGAAGATGGACAAGTGGGTACCGCACGCACTGACAGAGCGAAATAAGCTGGATCGGTTAAACGTATGCTCATCATTGCAGCATCCACCCTATTCACCGGATCTCTCGCCGACCGATTTTCATTTTTTCAAGCATTTAGAGCTGTTTTTAAGGGGCAAACCCTATGAAAATGAAGACAGTCTAAAAAACTCGATATCAGAGTTTATTAATTCTAAAGACCAAAATTTTTTTAAGACAGGCATCTACGCTTTAAAATCTCGTTGGGAGAAGTGTATTGAAGCGAATGGAGCATACTTTGATTGAATAAGCAGCTTTTGAAGAAAGATATGCAGTTTTATACAATCACTTAAGAATCCGACATTTCATACGCACCAACCTAATAGATCATAAGAGCAAAATATATCTATACTACAACTGAGATCTTCGCTAAAGGAACTAAACTATGCTAAGAAAGTCAAAAAAATTAGCCTTATTAATTAATTTATTTTCCTATGATTTTTTTCTAATAATCATACATTGAATGAATATTATATACTACTCAACACACACATTCATTATTTCAAATTTTATAATTAACATTGGTGACTGGTATATAGACATTCATTTTGAAAACTCTATTTTGAATGTAATTATTAGATATTTAGTTTTAATCAACTTTTCCTCTATTTTTTTAATTATTCAACATTTACAACTAATTTTATTTTAGATTAATTACATCTCCATTTCAATGCAATTAAGCGTAAATTAAATTCATTTTCGTAAAAAAAAAAACTATGATACAGATCTTATTACATAGAATTCTGCAAGCTTTTATGTCTCAACATGTGTGTGCGTAAAAGTTATTTTTTAAATAATAGCTGAAAGTTCTTGGCCGAAGCATATGATACCACGGAGAAGGTGTCAATTGCTCCATTGATGTTAAAGGAATTAAACCCGATAACCAATGGGTAAAGACTGGGGTTTCTTTACATCACTATCGATCTATAGCATATATCATAAGGTACCCAAAATAATCAGGTATTTGCAAAACTCTATTTGTATATACGGTTATACGTTATAACCGTATATACAAATAAGAGTTTTGTAAATACCTTTTATACGAATTCGGTTATACGAATTTTAATTCGTCTGATTCTGGAATATTGCAAATATTCTAACACGTTTCATCCAGTCAGTTTCCTATTAATTTTTTCCTCCTTTCTATTATCGATGATATTATCTTATCTTCTTGAAGCAAGGCGAACATTAAACATCCTCAACTTGTTTTTCTAAGAATTTATGAATATAATCTGATATTTAATCTCAGAAAAATACATGTTTCTCCTTGTGAGAATGATTTTAAGTCGCAAAATATTATGAAAAGTATCTTATTATGGATGTATTGCATTAAAATGAAGAAAAAGCTCCGAAGATAACCAATTTTCAAAAGCTTTTCTTCAAGAACATTCAAATTTATATTTTATTTTTAAGTTCGTTTTAAAACCGAAATCTCTGATAAGAAAAATTTAATTTTGTAATTTAAATGCAGATGAGATGACACTATCATATAAAAACAGCTTCTATACGAGATTCATATTTCTTTCATTTAAATCTGATAATTTTCATTTAAGACTGATAATCTATAAGTTTTAAAAAAGTATAAAAACAGATAAAAATTTTAACGTTGGCGTAAGCAAGGTATTACTCTTAAGATTTAAAATAGATAGCTTACAAATATTGTTAATTATTAATTTAGAATTCTGTGTTAATTAATGAATTTTTTAAAAATTTAAATTGTCTTTGCCGATTTAAACTAACCTAAAGTAAATGTTTTATCTTGTCTTTTTCATTTTGCTATTTCTTCAGTCAGCGTGTTAATGGCTTAAATCAATGGAAAAACGGTTTTTCAAACCGATTCTTTGATCCTTATATAAAAAATCGTTTTATTAACAAAAAATGAACTTCGAAATATTCTCAGACATTCCATGATGAAACTTCGCCTTGTTTGCTGCCGCTCGAAGAATACGATTTGAAGTTAGGCAGCAAATTCGCAGACAAGTCAGATTTATGACGCCGTCTCAATACGATGTCGTAATTAATTATGGGTGACACACATGAAACGTTATCTCTGTTGTCATGGATACTTTAAACCAATAAGATTCTAATGAATGGCGTAGTCACAATCTCAACTGATGAAGTAGAATATTTTTCTACATATTCATAAAATTTTTCAGCTGGTTTGCACCAGAATAAAGATGCGGAACTCAGCAATACTAGTAGATGAATGCTTAATTCGTGCATTCTTAGATAAAAGATGCAAAAAATAGTTATTTTAACTTTTGAATGGATATCCTGAGTATAAATAGTCTTAGAAGTTCCTTATCCCTTTTTCATTTACAAATACAGAGAGTTTAGAAACTCCAGATAAAATTCAAATTTTTTTTTGAAGAATGCCAATTTTTCATCATTAGTGTATTTTTTCTTCATTAGTCTGTCAACTTTAGTAACCCCTGAAAAATTGGACTATTTTTAGCTCCGTATTTCCAGTTTCGATTCATGAAACGCCTTAAATTTTATTTGTAATTATTTGAAATTGATTTTTCTGTTTTAAATTGACCTTTGCATTTTTACCCCGCCAAAGATTAGATAATTTAAAAATCTACTGCTTTTTCTAACTAATTCAAATATAAAAAGTATAAAAAACATTAAAGCAAATTTGAAAATATGAAATTATAAACTGAACAACTTGAAAAAAGCAAAACAATCTTAATTTGGAGACTGTTGCTTACTTATGGAAATTAAGACTGGTAATTTCATTCAACTGATTCCAAAGCTTATTACTAAGGCCCTTTGAAAAAACCTGCTTGTAAATTACTGTTTGGGAGAGATAGGTTAGTTTACTTGTCGCTCAACTGGTGTTTTTTGCATACGAAAGCTAAAATTAAACCTGAACCTACACAGTGTAAACTTAAGTCCTAGCCACTGCAAACATCAAAAGCCCGAAGTTCGATTGGAAAATAAGAATTGTTGAGCCTGATGCTAAAATTGTTTGGCTACCAGCTCGACCCGTTTGAAAGAGAAGGAAGATTCTAGAAATTATTTTCAAGGGAACTGAGACATGTTGAAAAATCTGTAGTTAGTAACCATATGTAAAGTTTCTACATATGGTTGAATTGCATCAAAAATTGAATCAAAAATTAAGAATGACAAGAATAGGTTATAAAGAATTTATTACAAATATGTCATGAATTTACTGAAATGCAAAAAATGCAAGCATATGGACAAAATAATTTTTTTCATGTTTGCACACACATTTTTTTATTTAAATCTTACATCACCTAATACAATTTAATAATAATTTTTAGATATTTCAATTAAAAGAAAAATTGTTTCACGCATATCCATATATGCAAACTACTATTTCTTTTATTATACATTCAATATACACTACTGGCCATTAAAATTGCTACATCAAGAAGGAGTGCAAATAACAGAACGATATTTATTGGACACATACATTATAGTGGAAAGAACAAGCGATTAGATTTACAGGAAATTAGGATGTATAGATCTTGAGAAATCAGTACCCAGAGCAGCCACCTCTGGCTGCAATAACAGCATTTATCCGCCTAGGCATGGAGTCAAACAGAGATTGTATGGCATGTACGGGGATCTCAGTCCATCAAGCTTCAACACTATGCCACAGTTCATCGACAGTAGTGGATGATGAGTAATGGCGTGCCAATCGCTCGGCAACAATTGACCACACATTCTCAATTGGTGACAGATATGGAGAACATGCTGGCCAGGGTAAAAGTCGAACCCGTTCTGTATCAAGGAAGTTCAAAACAGTACGGGCAACATGCGGTTATGCATTATCCTGTTGAAACAAAGCATTAGGGAGGCCTCGAAGTTAGGGCAGAGCCACGGGCCTTAACACATCGGAAATGTAATGGTTGCTGTTCAAAGTGCCGGTAATGTGAACAAGAGGTGATCGAGACGTGTATCCAATGGCACCCCATACCATCACTCCAGCAGATGGGCCAGTATGGCGATGTCCAATGCAAGCTGGCAATGCGCGTTCTCCACGATGCCTCCACGGATGCGGCCATCTTGGTCCTGAATACAGAACCGAGATTCACCTGTAAAGATGACGTGATGCCATTCCCGCGTCCAGGTACGTCGCTGATCACACCATTGAAGGCGCTCCTGTCTGTGACGCAGCGTCAATGGTAGCCGAAGCCATGGTCGCCGTGCAGACAATCCATGCTGCTGCAAACGTCGTCGAACTGTTCGAGCAGAAACATGTTGTCTTGCAAATGACTCCATTTCTCGACTCGGGGTTCATGCCGTGGCTGTACGATTCCTTGTGACCATGCAGATAAGATGTCTGTCTTCTCTGCTGTTAGTGATGGGGGTTGCTGAGATCCTCGTTGATTTCGTATGATTGTCCTGAACCCATCGATTCCATGTTCTTAACAGTCATGGGGTCTCGACCGACGCGAGCAGCAATATTGCGGTACGATAAACCGCAATCCCGGTAAGCTATAATCCTTCCTCGATCAGTCAGGTGCATTTCCTCTTCTTACACGAGGCATTACAACAACTTTCTTTGCCGAAAACAACGTTGAAACGGAAATTGAGTATGAGAAAACTGCTGTCAAATCTCTGGTTTTATACACATTGTAGATGTCGCTACTGTCGCCTGCTTTGTATTAATGCGCTGAAAATCTAATCATTTGCATATAACAGCAAGTTCTACCTTCATGCAAATTTCACGTGTGTGTTGTGCCACTTTCCTGGTGTAGCAATTTTAATGGCCAGTAGTGTATTTACGATTACAGTATCAGCATTTTCTAATCCAAGTATTATTGACGATATTTCCATACCTTTACACTCATTATCAACCTATTTTACAAATCATAGTAGAATATTTTTAATTTAAATCCATGTAAATGTCATTCTGTTAAAATTTTAACTTTTAAAAACAAACCTTGTGATGTTCCCTTCAAAATTTATGGTAATTTCTATTTGAATTTTTACTTATACGCTTGAAAGCCAATGTTTAATATAAATTGTACCAAGAGTTTTATTCCAAAAGTTTAAAATGTTATAGGAGTTCATTTACTGGGATTAAATGTAGTGCTATAATATTTTAGTAATTACGCTGGGAATACGATTCGCAGTATGATCAATGCATTACTTCATTAATAAATAACGCAATTCATTAATAACGCAATAGTACGCACAATACATTAATAAATAATGTTTCGATATTTATAATATATTGTGTGTATCATCTTTATCAAGCCTAGTAAATGAAACAACTTAAGTATGGAAAATTATTGTACATGTGTGTTGAGACTAAAATTAACATGACAAGAAAAGCTTAAAGTACCACCACAAATTAGAATTTACTAAAAGCATACATACACACACATTACTAAAGTAGAATATACTAAAATCATCACCAAAATAGAATCAAGAAATCCTTTCTTATTTCAATCACTAATCATAAATTTCGTAAATAAATAGCCCCAGCTGGAAACATGTAATACCATTCATAATAAATATGAAATTCGGTACATCTTGATTAATTTATGTATTAAACTTAATAACTGCTCAAGAAGATGAAAAAACAAAAATTGATTATTATTTTTTTCTTTAACTAAATTGAAATGGTATTATTTTTTCCATAGATTTTTCTCTACAAATAACCCTACTCTATAATCTAAAAATGAAAAATATTTGTCAAATATTACTTTTATTGCCTTCAGTAAAATTACTATATCTGGTACATACTTATTAACCCATCAATTTTTTTCACCACGTAGCCAAAATACCATATGCCACCAATAATGGGAAAAAAACGTTCCTACGCATATAATTGAACAAAATAACCTTTATCTGATTAGTTCTCTTATTTGCCACCATATTTTCACAGATGGATCTGCAGAGAATGCTTTAAAAAATGCTTGTGCTGGAGTGTATTCAAGAGATTTTAGTATAAGCTGCCCTTTGGGGAAATAATGCAATAATTTCGATGGCGAGCTTGCTGCTATATCTCATGCAATTAATAAATTAAGAAGCATCCATGATCAAAAAATTGCTTTCCTTTTTGATTCTCTCTCTCACACACACAAGCTATTATTCTTTCGCTTGCTAATTTTAATTATAATAATAGTGCACTAGTCCAAGCTTGCAGAATGAAGTTACACGAACTCATTGAAATCAAGGACCGCGTTGCTCTTCAATGGATCCTGAGCCACTGCGATGTTTTTGGAAGTGAACAGGCAGACAGATTTGCGAAAGCTGGTTCCCTTATGATCCAGCCAAATCCCCCTTTGCCTTTGCGTAACATCCAAAGTGTAATCCTTTGAAAAAATAAAGGATGACAGAATTTCCCTTTATGATGATGGGGCTCTGGACATACAATGGAAAACTCAACTTGATGGGAACAATAAAATCCTTGGCTCCTTACTACGAGCTGTTGTTGTCGCTTGTTTCCGGGTGGCAACTGGACATGACTATCTACAAAGGCATCTGCATCGAATGGGTGTAATGGACTCTGCTCGTTGTCCATTGAGCAATCATGATGATATGGATGCTGCTCACCTCAAGAACTGCCCTGAAGTTTTAAATTTTATGACTGACAACTCTTTTGAGTCAACTACAGGACTTTATTCTTATTTTTATACTTGTTCATCTTTTTATTGGGGTTCTTGTCAATTAATGGCAGAGATGCCGAGGACGGACGTAGGATAAAAAAAAAAATATTTTTATGCTCCTATTTTTTTTCTATTTTTTGTGAAAAAATTATTCAAAATTAGGACTTACCTGCTACAAAAGAAAAAGTAGTGAAATATTTCCAAAGCTATGGGATGATTTCATCAAAAAAAATGTGTGTTAATGGACAAGAGATGGTTTTTTACTTAAGGACAGAAAAGCAATGGAGATGTAACGTTGAAAGTTGTGACAAGAGAATATCAATTCGAAAAGGAACGTGGTTAAAAGATCAAAAATCACCAGTGTGACTGTGCTAAGATTCATTTACTACTGCTCGAAAGAATTATCGATTAAGTGATAAAATCGATTGTATTTATTGGATAGGACAGTGATGGACTGGAACAATTAAGAAAAGTCAGAGCATAGCCAATTACACAGGGAAAAGAAAAAATCAGAGAACCTGGCAAAAATACAAATTGACGAAATTCTGTTTTCGAAACGAAAAAAATCAAATAGGGAGTTTGTTGCTAGGACAAAAGTTTTTCTTCGAGATTTGTCAAGAAACGAACACTTGTCTTACAGTTTTAGTTCCAAAGAGAAAGGCAAGTATTTTGGAAGTGATAAATCAAAACATCAAAGAATGATCTGCTATTTCTCCCGACTCTTGGAAACAGTATAAAAGTCACCAATTGATGGCAACAAATTTTGAACATTTCAAGATCAATCTTATTTATAACTTTGTTATCCTCGATATTAGGGTACATTCACAGAACAACGAACTATGAAGTTTAGCAAAATGACAAAACAAAGAACGTCAGAAACTGCTCCCTCCTAGATTTGTACTTAAGCGAATTTATGAGTAGTCTCCTTCATAATGAACACATCTGTCAAATCTATCAAAACTCTTTAACATGTAGAATTTTGAATGCTATTAAAGAATTTTGGCCCAGGGTCACTGAGGACCACCAAGGATTCCAATGGAAACACAACGTATTTTTTTTAAATTCAGTTTTTTCTTTAAAGTAATGGAATTTAAATAATAAAATATCCTTTAATTATTTTTATTTATGGTTAAATTTGGTTCTAGCTTAAATTTTTTCTCCTATTTATTGGTCGACCGGATAATAAGTTCACAGTATTTTTGTTATGTTACTGAAGTTTCAAATTTTTCTTCGTAACATGGTAAAATTATTTAAAAATAATTAACATTATTTTAAAGACCCTTCAATAAAAAACAAATACATTAATAAATTATCATTTATTAAAAAAAACATCATTTTAATTATTCCAACATTTGTGAATAATTTTTCAGAAATTTTCCATATAGTTGGTGTTGAAATTTGTCTACAGTGTGGGGAAGGATAAAAAGCCTTTAGGAATTTTCTTTTTAAACAAAAAAAATCTTATGTGCAGTCAAAATGTTTAAAAAATGAAAGCTTGAATACTATAGTATTTGTCATAAGTTTTGGCATTTTGACACCGTTTTTTTTTTTTTTTTTCTTCCCTAAAAGCCTGAAGTGTAATAAGGCATTTTAAGGTTCACCACATTTTAGCCTTTGAAAAGACTTTTGGTAGATAGTGAGCCGTATTCACGTGTTGAAAAGGGATAAAATGTGGAAAATTTCCAAGCACATACATTAAAAAATGCGTTTAAAGAAGTGCAACATACATCCTCATTTGTTCAAAAGTGTCTGGGAACGAATCCTTGATCTTGCTCTCTGATGGCCAATTTACCTCCAGATGTTGACGAACATTTGCTAAACAGCCCATAAGAAGATTTACGAATTAACAATTCAATTGTTAATTCGTAAATTTTCTTGTAGCTGTTTTAATTTTTTTATGGCTGTGTGTGTGGATTAACATTGAAGAGATAATATATGAGAAACATATAATGAGAAATTTTCCGCAGAATTACATCTGAAAACTCGTTCATGTAAAAGAAACGTTAATTCTATAATTTTTCTATGAAATTAACAGTACAGCTGATTTTTCTTATACATAGCAAGATAACGTAAACATCAATTTATTCATTTTCTTTTTGACGAAAAACAACCGCCTTAATATATTATCAAAGTCTTGGAGGTTTTGTCATTTCAATATTCGCGAATTAAGCTTAAAAGACTTCCCATAGAATTAACGTTAGAGCTTGTTTTCAATGCATGAGAAATTTTCAAGATATTGTGCATAAATAAGAGACGGTGTTCGGTTTTCTTTTTTTTTTTTTTTTGTAAGCAAAAAAGATATAGCTATGTTGAAATACTAAAATATTTCTTAATAAAGGAAAATATTTTTATACAGCATTTAAATATTAAAAAATTTTTCCTTGTTATAATTCCTTCTTAATTATAGCTCAAAATAAGGAATCGTAATTGTGTTTTTATTTTTTTTATTAACTGAATATTTTGAGAAATTTTTGGAGATTATTTGGAAAAATTACAATATTTATAAACGTAATTATTATAATATTTTTCTTAGTAAAAATTCTCGATAAAATATATATATATTTTTTAAAAATCTATAAGAACAATTTTGATTTTGTCATTTATTACTAGCTGATTTACCCGCTATGCTTCCTAAGTTCAATTTAATTCATTTTGCATGCAATTCAATGAATTTATATTTGACACACACGTGATTCACTACAAGCTTATTTTTTGTGTATTGTTTAAACACATGACCATCCGATATATCATCCATCCTCTTAATATTAAATTGCATATGATGAATAATTTTTAAAAGATTAAGGTAAATGAAATACATATTTTTCAAATAAATTATTAAATAAAAAATAATAAATTAGTTTCAAATAGAAAAAACTCATTAAATTAATTTCATTTTTTCAAAATCCGAAATATGTATCATTAATTTTAATTTATAACCATTTGAGTTTTCGAAATCATATGCAAACTGTAACATTCCATCAATAAAAAATGCTCACGATATTATTCTAAAGGAAATGATTCTAATATGTTTTTATGAGGAAGAGTTCATAATGTCTCATGAAAAAGAATTATCTGAGGGTAGAACTAAATGAAATGGTTTCTAAAGGTTGTAGAGAATTGGTGCGTAAAGTATCATTCCTTCAAGTTCTAAAACAGCTTTTCATAATATATCAAGGAAAAGAGATTTTTGATTGAAATATAATAGATCCAGAAGGAAAATAAGCTTGCACTAGAAATGCATCTTTCAATCTTGCAACCAAACAGAATTCGTCTACTTGTAAAATAACACAGTTGAGAGACCACTAAATTTACCTTCTATACAGCCAGTGTAATTGCAAAATCCACTTTAAGATTATTTTCAAATGTTACTTTTGAGAACTTAAAAAGAAAACTGTTAAAAAGTATCATAAAAGAGCAAGATTGAAATGGTATAAAGTAGATCATGATCTGGTATAATACAAAGGAAAACATGCTTCCCATTAAAAACAATTCAATTTTGATGGATTGGAAAGTGATATCATTACCAACATCATTTTTTAACGTCACCGGATTTCCATTAGTTGTAGGCAAAGGAGTCAATATTCTGTTATTGCGTATGGAGCATTAACGTGTTTTGAAAGACTTGATCAGCAGTGTTTCTGGATAAGTTGTCCCCAATTGTTATCAATAAATGCTTTACCAATATCTTTTTATCGCTTTTCAGAATGTCAAACTGAAATGAATTGCTGCTGCCATGAAATAAAGTCTTGAAATACTGTGTTCTTCAGTTACGTTAATAAAATTATTGTTTTATTGTAGCCCTAATGTATAATTTTATAACTATTCTTATATAAATATTTGCTGTTACTGAAGATGTGTTGAAATAAATAATTTTTCAGAGATATATGATATTTTTTTATTTCAAGAATGGACACAATTCAAAAATTCAATATTATTATTTTTTTAATAAAAGAAACACTTTAGTTTAATAAATCTCGGAATCCTGATGGATTTACCGCTCTAAGTGTCTATATGGACACTACAGATCTAATTTTTATTCTATTCATAGCTATTCAATAACGTTATTTGGATATCAGACAGCATCTTTCCCCGACCATTTAATCTATTGTTCAAATTTATTTTAAATTGGAGAACCGTTAAATATAAGTTAATCGAGTGGACGATTGCTTAATTGTGCGTTTAATCATATTCCTTATAAATACAGGGTGTGTCAAAAAATGTATAGACAGTTTGAAAATTCACATAAAAAATGCATGTTCCTTTATACAAGGTTCAGTTGCTGGAAATGGAGAGCTTGAAGTTTAATTTGAATTATAAATGCACTTTCTCTCTCAAATGTGAATTGAAAGAGAAACTGTTCATTATTACAATTTGCAACATCAATATATCTAATCAATACGTTTCAATCAAAGCAGCAGTACGTTTCTAAATACTTATCTTCACCGATTCCGTACGTCGTACCGTCGAGCTGGCAGCCGAATGGTTAGCGCTCTTGCCTTCGGTTCAACAGTTCGTACGTTCACATGATGTTTGTAGTAATTCGGAATCCACGTTAAACCGTAGGTTCCGGTCTGATTAGCCCTCGTGTGCAAAAAATGACCATTGAGCGACAAACCAACCAAACCGTAAGATTAAGATTACACCGTCCCACCCGAAGGTATACGGCGGAGATGGACGTTGGCGATAGCAATGAAGCCAAAGTGAGATGAACCAGGTAGGGGCGCCTGTCACAAAGTCCGAAAGGACAAAGAAGAAGCTCAAGGGCGGCGGAGAATCCAAGCCGCCAGAAAGAAGTCCCAAAGTGTGGGGCGGGGCGAAAAGCAATCCATCGAGTTCGCTCTCTGACTGGAAGATGGGCCAGCACGGCCTTTATTAAATACAAATGAATACAGTGGTTAAATATTTACAAAACCAACAGTAAAGGAGTACAAATACATGACAGAATATATGTATACAAGGTTACAGTAATTGTGTTATGTACAGAGAGTGTGGAGTGTTACAAAGTTAGTTTGAATTTACATTGAGTTGGTGTTGGAGTTCCAACGAGAAGATCTCCCTTAGTCCTTTGATTACATTAGGGAGATGTATAAGGAGTTTGATGTCTTTATCGAGGTAGTCCTTCGGAAACCATGTGTTTCTGATAGTGTCATAGTGCGCACAGTGTAGGAGGAGGTGTTCGGGTGTGCAAGTTTCGTCGTCATGGGAGCACTTGTTGGAGGAATCATGGAACCTGCTCTGATAAGTTCCAAATACTCCATGTCCCGTCAAGAATTGGTTGACAAAGAAGTCCCCGGAGATACGCTTTCTGGAGACTTTGGGAACGAAGGAGTGGAGCCTTCTAGTCTTGTGAGCAACCAAACCGTACGTCGTACCAATGTGTCCAATTTAATTTCTCCTCACACCATTTGAATCCCATTTCATATTGGTTCTAGGTTATGTGGTTTACGTTTGTACACCTCATCTCTTACTGTGTCCCATAAGAAAAAATCCAGCGGTGAATTGTCTGAAGAGCACCAAGGAAACTCGATTTGTCCCCTGCGTGCTATCCTATGCCTGCCAAATTTTGATTCAAGTATGCTCGTCAATCGCAATGAGAGTGCGGCGTCGCACGTCGGAAACAGAACTTGTTATTACCGCATAATGTGTTGAATATGAAGTTCTTTGGTACTTTTTTCACCTCTTACATTGCCTTCATAACGAAAAGTTTCAATAATTTGACAATCTTGCCTTTTGAAAAAAGATTAATTTCTTTAGAAATTCAACCATGTAGCATGGAAAATACGATTTCTATGACGGTTCAAAATATGTATACATTTTTCGACACACCACGTAAGACTAGATTTTGACTAAATTAAATTTACGCGTAGGAATGATTTTACTTATGATATACAAGGTGTCCCATAAGTTGATAAACTAAAAATTCATTTAAGTGGAAGAAATTGGAATATCAGATTACAAATGGTTATAAACTGTTTTGTAAATAGGAGGATTTTGTTCTGTAGATAAAAAGTTTAGTACAGACTTTTTTGCATAGAAGGGGTTTCATGCATTGAAATCACAGCCAATGTGCAAATCAGAGTTCCATAAAATGCTGAATATAGTACTGAGAACTTGTATCTCATGAATCTTGTATCACTGACGCATAAGTTATGCGCAGTCACATATTTGTAATATAGCAAAGAAATTAAAGCTGCCATTCTTAACTATTGATTAAAGTCAACCCGCAAACACGGTACTTACGTATTATCGCAACCATGCCAACCTCCGGGATAACTTGCCAAATTGGCAATCCCAATGTCACACGGATCTTAGGCGCCGAATTGGCAACCATGTGATTCTTTTCAAATTTCCCCGCTTGCCACCGAAAGGTGCCAACCGTTCGTTGAAAATGGCAAGCTCGAATACTAAAATGCGAATCTGGGATTTACTGAATTCTGAAAAAGATGCCGATACACTTACAGAAATAAAACATTTTACCAGACGTTAGGAAATGCACCAACTCTCACCTGATGAAGCTTTATTTTCGAAAACAGATTTTTTGGAAGTGCAACGTTGCAACCTGTAATCATAGCGGGAACAATTGGTAATTAGTTTGAGGGAAGCCGTATCCCGTTATTAACAGCAGTAAGATTCATGTATTGCTGGTGCAAAAAATTAACAGTCAAATTAATTAAAAGAATTAACAAAGTCAACACTTAATTTAGCAGACAAAATAGTCATAGACTAGAATAATTATATGTGAGAGAGATTTGTGTTCTCCATATCGGAAGCAAAGAAAGAACGAAAATAAATGGACCTGGCCGCATTGTGGAAATAGATGAAAGCTTGTTCACGAAAAGGAAAAATAATTCGGGTCGAATATTTCCAGAGCAATGGATTTCTGGTGGGATCTATCGAGAGACCAAACAAGCATTTTTAGCAACCGTTCCTGATAGAACTGCAGCCTCGCTTTTCCAGGAAAATTGTCGAAAACATTGAGGAATGGAGTACACCTTATTCAAACAGTTGGAGAGCGTATAAAACTGATCGATTGGCAATCGCTGGATTTAATCATTTAAGAGTAAATCACAAATATAATTTTGTTGACCTTGAAATGGGTGAGCATACCCAAACAATCGAAATAATGTGGGGTTCCGCGAAATGGAGGAACAAGAGGCAACGGGTTACAGCAAGACACCATCTTGAGTCTTACTTGGCATAATTCATATGGCGACAAGACCAAGAAAAGGATAAAAAAATCGTTTTGATTCTATTCTAAAAACCATTTTGCATGATTTTCCACCAAAACGTAATTGAAATCAAATAAAGGTATAAGAATTATACAGATAAAAACTACTTATTATTTTTCTTCACGTATTATTTATTATTTTCTTTCATACTGTTTCTATCACATTGTACTTTTTAACTACGCGCTCCTTATCCCGTCAGCGTACCCCGTTTTTAGAATTCGCCCGGTCATATATAGCGCCGCCAATATGGTTGCGATAATACGTAAGTACCGCAAACACCTGTGATAAGTCTCAACGATAAAAAGAGTATGTGTTTGCCGATAAGCAAGTGCAAATTACAAAATATTGATAATCGATCGCTGCGCTGCATAACGGTCTATAGGGGAACTCCAAACAACTCTCGCATCGACAGGGCGGAATACGCGTCCAGTTGAGATCATGGCTACATCACTTTATTGCAATTTTCATTGGTTTAAAGTAACCAGAACGCGTCAGATAACGTTTCATCTATATCACGCATAATTAATTACGACATCGTATTGAGACGGTATCGTAAGTCTGGCTTGTTGACGAATTTGCGGCTTGCTTTCAAATCACATTTTTTGAGAGGCAGCAAACAAGGCGAAGCTCGCCATTAAATGTCTGTGAATATTTTCGAAATTCATTTCATTAATGAAAGGATTTCTTATATAAATACTAAAGCATCGGTTTGAGCAGACATTTTCTATTGATTCAAGCTAATGTCTTGTTGATAATAGAACAGAAGAAAAAGCAAAATGAAAAAAGAAAACATTCACTTGATGGTTAGCTTAAATCGGCAAGAACGATTTAAATTTTTGAAAACTTCATTAGTTAATCGAATCTAAATTAAT
Organism: Latrodectus hesperus; assembly: GCA_037975125.1. Classification (NCBI taxonomy): domain Eukaryota; kingdom Metazoa; phylum Arthropoda; class Arachnida; order Araneae; family Theridiidae; genus Latrodectus; species Latrodectus hesperus. Next base: position 12,156,269 of record CM075852.1, on the reverse strand, counting down.
AACTGCAATATTTGTAAACAATCATTTTTAATTCATGACTTAATTCTATACCTTGCTTACGCCAACATTAAATTTTTAATTTTAATTAGTTTTTTCAATTAGACAACGATAAAATGTAACGGAGATACAAATAAGCATTGTTTCTGTTAAATATTTCAACTTTAATTTTTAAAAATATCCTTTCTTTGGAATATTTGATGGTTAGAATTATATCCCATAAAAAGGCTTAATAAAGTTTTCTAATAACTTCCACACACAATTTGCAAAATACATTTGAAATTAACTTTTATGGCAATCATTTTACAGTGCTTTTGAAAATTATAAAATTTCTTCCGCTTCTATCATTTTTATTTATAATAGTTCACTTATATTTCACTTTAAAGAAGAAATTATTAAATTTAGATATTTCCACAAAACATTCAAATTTATTTTGTATAGGAAAACGAAATTTTATTTCAAAGTAATTCTCAGCTTAATGATTAAGAGAAAACACAGAAAAATTCCAATTTTTTCAGTGTATTCTCATAGTTAAGCAAACTAAAAAATGTTTGATTAATGTTTCTTTCTACTCATTTCTACGATTTCTTATTTTAACTTATTTCATCTCTTAAAATTTCAAGATATAGTTATCTTGGCAGATGGGAAAACTCTAATCAAATCTTTTATTTTACTTAACTGTGAAAATACACAAAACATAAGAAATATTTTGTATTTTTTCCCAGTCTTTGAGGATGGAAGAGCAATTATATTTATCGGACTCAGTCGATATAATAAAAATTTTCATCTGATAATAAAGAGAAAATAAATACAAAAATTTAGTCATTTGCTTAATCAATCACTTAAAATTTTCTATCAAAAATGTTTCTAAATAATAAAAAAGATAAATGATAAAGTAAATCGAGTTAATTATTAAAAATTAATGTAAAGGTAAATGATGTTATTTATCTATCTATTCACATTACCAATATAATATAGCTCAAAAATTAAGCATTTCAAAAATTACTTACAACTGTTTTGGAAAAATCAGGATCAACAGATATTAAACTTCCTAACTCGAGGCAAATGATGTCATTTAAAAGACAAAATGTAACAAAGCATTTAACTATTTTCTTCATTTTTAAACACTGAATAGTTCTGAAATTAAAACATTTATCGCGAACAGCTATTATTAAATATCTCTTAACAGGTCTGATTCAATTATATAGTTTACTATTATCCTCTACTTTATAACGTGCGTGAATTACTTAAGAACGTCATGTAAGGTAGTTTAATATAGCCCTTATAAATAATGCACATTTCCTTAATAACACCTGTCATTGACTATATAAAAGATTATTTTATTTTTTCTTAAGCCATTCGTTAAAAGACTACTTCAGCTATTCAAAATATTTAACCATTTCTCTCCATATTTCCTCTTGAACATTATCTTAGGGTTTCAGTATATTTGCTATCCTGAATCAACATTGTAAGATGATGTGGATGTATGTAAGATGATGTATGAGATGATTATGATTTTATTCCTAAAAAAGTGCTTTATATGATTTGTGTAATATCAATGATTCATTTACTTACGAAGATGTGGAGACGGTTTTGTTTTTCGCAATATCTAGAAATTCATATTTCTCGGTATCGATATTTCATAATCTTGAAAAGAAATTCCTTTTTCATATTAAAATTAATCTTTGTACAGTACACGCGCATGTTTTCACTAACTCATAGGAAACGATAAAATAGTTCTTAAGACCGAAAGTTCGTAAAATAAAAAATAAGTTTTCAATCTTAAAACTTATTTTTTAATCAGACCTCTCTTTATAAAGGAAATATTAGAAAAAATTATTTATTATGCGTTATGAAAGAATTATGTGCAAAATTAAATGTTTTTAAATTTAAATCTCCATATTTTTCGTGGGTGAGCGTCTTCTCCTGGTACAAAATCTGAAAGAGGACATGCTGCGCCGAATAAAAGGCCAAGAAAATCCACACATCAAATCAGAAATAACATACAATTAATTGCAATTATAAAAATCGTAAAGCACAAGATTGTAGGGGTAAAGAGCTAGACAAATTTTTACCTAATAATAGACGAGAAAAAATGAAAGGTAAGATATGAAAAGGTATTTCTGCAATTCAAAACTTTGATTGTCCTTAATAAAGCAAAAAGATTTGAATGGGATGTTTCCCAATCAAGTCTTGTAAGTTTTTTTGTATATTTAATGTTCACACTCACAAATATATTCAAAATAAATTTTATTAAATTTATATATATATAAATTGATTAACTGAATGAAAGAAAAACACATACACAATAAAATACATTTTGCCATAATACTTAATAATTATCGTATACTAAAACACCTTATTAAAATAAAGACAAATTTAATTTTAGTAATTTCTACGAGCTTGTATTACAGAGTAAAGTTTTTTTGAAAGAATGCTTAATATTAGAAAGTTATCTCATTTCTTTTTTATATTTAGTTAATATCTATATTTTGCCTTCAAAAAAGCCACCGCACAGAAAATCTAGTTTCACAAAGGTAGGATATTAAAAAATGGTGACATAATACGAAACGTCCTTATGTGTTTCAGAGCAGAAAACTCATCTATTCATTTCCAAAATTCAAAGTGATTTATCATTAGATTCTTTAGGTTTCCCTACTTGTGAAGTCTATGAAGGTTTCTTCTTCGGAAATTAAACGCCCTTCGGGAGTCCATACATAAGGACGTAGGGAAGTCCCGAACTATACCAAAGTTTAACGGGTTAAGCTTCTCCATCGTTACTAAAGCCACGACAGTCTAGCGGGATCTGGAACCGGCAGGTTAATTGAAATAAGAATTAAACAAGGGTGGGTCGTGAAAGCCGACAATGACCTACGCAGTAGGCATTGTATCACAGTTCAACTACAGAAGATGTAGTTGAAAACGAGACAGAAGCATAACTTCAATACATAACTAAATAAAAAATGCTAAAAGAAAAGAAAATCAGTGCTAGAGCTATTTACTTATGGTAGCTCAAATGCTTATAAGAGTTCTAGTTTTAATCCCTGTCTACGTAGGAGCACTATTCAGGATCTATTGGACTATCCTTGGTTATTGATGGATCACTTTGTTTGTCTCACAGTTCGGTACCTAAGCTCATAAGGTGCTGGTCCATTAGTTTCAATCGTCGAAGATGACTGTCTCGACAGAACTTCATAAACTGGAAGTCAGTTTGTGAGGCATGCCTTTTTATAGGAAACGTAGCTGTTAGAGGACAGTGCGTCATGTAGTGAATAAGGTTGCCAGGTGCTCCGCGTCTAGTTGCCCCACAGCAAGTTTCGACGAATCTCAAAAGTATTCGGGAAATGAACCATGATTTGTTAGACACTGGTTGATGAAAGTGTTGGAGAAGCAATAAGAGGTTGAGATCTTGTGAAGAGAGAATATGTATGTCTGCCTTGAAGACATTTATTCCATGGTGCTTGCCACTTATCCATTTACCCATTTCTTCATAATACCTTTCAGATGTGATTATGGAAATGGATGGTGGTGACTGGAATGTTATCATTGGTGATAGCAAGTTTTGGCCTGATGATCTGCCATTTCATTGCCCTCTAGGTCGACATGCACCTTTATCCAAGAAAGATGGATTTTGTTTGGTGCCACAGAACACGTTAGCTTTGTTTGGATAGCGTGGATGATTTCTGAGGTATGATGTGGGTTTGATAACGAGATCCGGACTGATTAACTGATGGACCAGATGGTAATGTCCTTGGTAATTGTCTTAGTAACTTTGATGGCTTAAGTATTGCGAGTGATTCAGCTTAAAAGACTGAGTTCTCACTTCTGAGCCTCAGCAGGTGGAATTCCAGATCTTTGTTGCACAACCACTGAAGCCCCTGTGGCGTTTTCGTGCTTGGAAAATGAAATGTTCTTGAGGGTACGTGAAAGTATGTCTTCTCATCGGTATTAACCAGAAAAAGATAGTTAATGTCACTGATAAACCACTCTATCAAACGACCGCGAGAATTAATATCACTACTTTCCCACAAAGAATTATGGCTGTTAAGTCACCGAGTAACAAAAATGATTTGGGCAGCTGATCAACTAAAGCATCGAGTTCCTCATGGCGGATGACATCGTATGGTAGTAAATACAATCTGCAGACTGCAATTAAGCATGAATTCTTACAGATACAGCCTGTAAAATAGAATTAATCGGGTGGACAGTGTGTATATTAACATCCAAAAACTACCCCAGCAAAATCTTCCAGACACTGCATCTTCATCACCACAGTATTTTCTAAAGCTATTAAACTTTCGCATGAAGAAATTATTATTTGACTTCAGGAATGTTTCCTGCAGGACAATACATGTGAGATTATAGGCTGAAATTATAAACTTGATGTCATCATGATGTTAACGCAAACTATGACAGTTCCGAGTAACAAAGGAAGTTATAGTCTAATTGGAAAAACTCCTATCCCGGAGCTGGAAGGGATGTCCTCTGTCCATTTCTCGAACGATGTGTCGTCATCCGAGGGATGTGGAGAAACAGCGTCAGTCTCCAAAGACAAGACTTTATGGGTGCATATAGAGGGTCGATGACAACTCTCCATCGTAGATTTAGAAGTTCTCTTGTCTTTTGATTTAGCCAAAGGATATTTTCTTTGGCTAATATACTTTGAAACAGATTTTGGCTTTTGTGTTGCTGAAGACTGGTAATCTAACGAGAGAAATGAAATAGCTTCAATTTGTGAGGAAGTGGTTCTGGTAACTTTTTGGTTTGGTTTCTTTGTCGCTCAACGGTCTTTTTTTGCACACGAGGGCTAATTAGACCGGGACCTACGGTTTAAAGTGGATTCCGAACCACTACAAACATCCATGCCCAAGGTGGGATTCGAACCCACGAACTGTTGAACCGAAGGCAAGAGCGCTAACCATTCGGCTGCCAGCTCGGCTGGTAACTTTTGCAGCGGCCGCATAGTTTACTCCTGTTTTAGGGGTACGAAAAGTAACTTGTCTTCTTTCCTGAAGATATGAACATTTAGTTGTAATTTTAATGGTGATTATTTCTAATACCTACTGCAGACAACTTCAAAAATAGGAGGGTTGGTCACCATGACTGTTGACACATGCCTCCTTTGCTGTGCAGTTCAAACTATTATGACCAACTGCTGCGCAACGAGAGCAAGTAAATATGCCTCTGCAAGCAATTCTCGAATGTCCAAAACGTTGGCATTTAAAGCATCGCAAGGGATTTGGAATATAAGTCAGGATGGATAGACTTACATAAACAATTTTTACATACTGTGTAATCTGGCGTCGCAAAAGTTAGAGATGTTTCGTATTAATGTAGTTATCTCTTCTAACTACAATGCGTTTTAAACCGCAGGTCTTCTGACTTCGTGGATTTTCAGAAATCTCCTCTACAGAAGTATTCAACAAATCCCTTTCGGAAATAACACCACACGAGTAGTTCAATTTATCATGAGGTAATACATTCACTTCTAAATTTACCAAAAATTTCAGACTGCTAATTGTGGCAACCTAAGAAGCGTTAGCAACCTCTATCAGCAAGTCACCAGAACGCAACTTATGAATGCTTTTAACTACCCCTATATTGCCTGATATTCCTTTTTCAATTAAGAAATAGGGTGTCCCTCCTTTTGTTTTTATAATAAAAAATTTTGACTCTGTGCTTAACATCAATTGCAGCCAAGGGAGAAAACAAAAAATTTTTTCTCTATAATTAAATTCGAGACCTGACTGCACCACCCACCACCAACGGGACACTGACCAGCTGCATCAGCGCTAGAGCTCGTAAACAGTACATACATGAAACATCCTCCACCCTTAATGAGTCATCCAATAGATGTACCGATCGCTTGATCTATAAAGCCGATTGATGTGCTGTGGACCACAGCACACCTCCCGTTTACCTGAAGCAGATGACAAAGTAACGTGTTGGTCTCTGGGGGTCTTATTTACCATCTTTTCAAGAAACACAGGATCTCCATTCACGGAAAACATGTAGGTTGGTTGGTTGGTTTTAATGGCGCAAGGTTCAAGTAAGGACAAGCTGCGCCAGGGGAAAACCTGTAGGTGATTTATTTCCCAAGAGAAGCTAATAGCAACAGATCGGCAACAGCTACTCAAGGGGAGCCCTCAACCTCATGAGAGGAAACCATAGCTAGGGAGAGGAGATTTGTTTGTTTGTTTGTCGCTCAACGGTCATTTTTTGCACACGAGGGCTAATTAGACCGGGACTTACGGTTTAAAGTGGATTCCGAACAACTACAAACATCCATGCCCAAGGTGGGATTCGAACCCACGAACTGTTGAACCGAAGGCAAGAGCGCTAACCATTCGGCTGATAGCTCGGCCTAGGGAGAAGAGAAGAAAAGAGGACAGATCACTGAGGTATCTCGAGATTGTGATACCATGTTTGCCTAAAGAAGGTAAACCCTCCGAGGGGTAAAAAAGCCACCTGATTCTTGTTTTGTCAATGTAAAAGATCAATATTATTAAATATTAATAAGATTTCCATATTCTTGATAATCTGTAAAGTTTAAAATTAAGGTTGTAGTGCATCATAGGTTTATCACCAAAATACTCAAAATATATATAATTATTATATGCATATTTTAGAGTATAGAGGTCAAAATTATGATTGAAATTTATGCTGCGAATACTGAAAGGTTGAAAAATGCTGCTCTATCTAGTTTACAATTCAGAAAAACGCATTTAACAAAACTGCTGATTATTAAAACCATGACGAGATGTTCTACATGTGAAATTTACAAGACCGGAAGATTTAATGCACAAATAAATTTGAAACACTTAGAAGCGTAAAACAGGCAGCAATAGCAATACTTGCAATGAGTTAAAATTAAGAAATTTTACATCAGACATACACCAATTACATCTGAAAATTGTTCATTGTGAAAAGTGGTTGTCATGCATAAAGAAATTTTTTCGAACATGTTTCTGAAATGATAGACATTGAAGACTAATTTACAAATAGACTGAATTGAATTAATTAATAGACTCAATTGATAGACATCTGCCGGGATTGCATTTTATATCTCAATATCTGTCAGTCTGTACCACTATTTAAGTGTCTGTGGGCAGATGTCATTTTTACCAATACCCATCATTAGGCTAATTGCCAAAATAATTAGTACGATATAAGAGCTTCAAATATTAAATTTTTTTGCAGTTAAAGAAACGCTAGCTATTGGTTTAAATACCTACAAAGTATTTCGTTCTATTAATAGAACCTTTAATAAATAAGAAACTAATAACATGCCAATAATTAGGCTTGTATAAAAATAATAAGTTTAATGTATTGATACTAAACGTAAAATAATTACATAGCATAAATTAAGTTTAAAATTTGAGAATAGATAAAATAAAGATATTCCAATTAAATAATTCATTATCATTACTAACAAAAATAAGCAAATTATACCAATGACAATAACAGTTTTTAGCCAAAACTATCAGACACCATAGTTTGATTTTCTGAATCTGGTGCTTTTAAAACACATAAGATACGCCCCCTTTGACGAACTGGCATGCGTATACAGTAAGTTAATAATTCGATTATGAATATAGAAATGCCAGATCGGCAAAGTAAAATTTTCAGTGTGTTAGTAATAAATGGTATAGTAGTATAAGGCATAGCAGAAAAAAATAAAGTTGAAAATAACGCACAAGTATTTTAAATGAATGATAAATATGGAGATAAGAAAAATAGAATAGAACTATACTAAACTAAAACTTAAAAGCACTGAATATATAAATTTAAGTTTGTACTAGGGTAACAATATCCTTATTTAGGCCTGGGCGAACTCTCACTTCACACAACCAAGATTCTATCTGAACTTAGCATCCTGCTATCACTAACACCGTTATCTAGGAGACAGACCTGCATTGCCTTTAAAGAAGAAAAGTGTGAATAGATAGTGCTGCGCCAAACATTATGTATGATTTCATCACATTTTAGATTTGATTTTGAGGGAGTAAATTATCCCAACCCCTTTCAAAGGAACTATAAGTTCCTTTAGATTTCTTGAAAATACAATTGTTTTGAATTTAAGAGTAAACTATTCAATGTGTGTACCTTCTGTGTTTATTAAAATTGTTTTAGTTTATAATATATGATCTGCTGTTTACTTTCCCGAGCTGTGTTTTGATTGTATTCTTTCTATTTTTAAATATATTAATCAGAGTATTATAAATTTTTTAGCTTTTTAATTAACGTTTTAACCTTCTAAATTTGAAATAAAAAATATGACAAAATGATGAAATAAATCGCAGAAAACTAATGAAAACAAGTAAATACACAACATAAGTTGGAAGATCTTTAAAATAAATCTAACCATTTTTACTGCTGCAACCAAAAATAAACTAATTTAGTTTAGAATAGATTAAAAATATTTGATAGGACAGTATTATTAAAAATTTATGTATTTGAGTATTTATTTCTTTATTTTAATCACATTTTTTTGAACTATTAGAATTACAGAATAGATATTTCACATTTCTTTGCATTTTCAACTTTTAAAATAAAAAATATGAGGATAAAAGATAGTTAAAAAAAAAAAGAGCGAGAGAGGGGGAAAATTAACAATTAAAATATATTGTTTTACTAAATAATGCCTATTAAAATATTAAAACTTATAAGATTATCAGGAATATTATACATTGCATACACAAATTAACTGGACCATTTTTATAATAAAAAAAATTAAATATCCTTCAGATAATGAAACTTTATTTGTAATACAGAGATTAACACATAGACATGCATATAAGAATAATATTCAATATAATGCATAACTGGATACATAGAATATTCAGAAAATATGAAGATGGGATGCAAATCCTTTGTCTAAGAATGATAATTGTATAAAATAAAATATAGAAACAAGGTAAAATGATTTAGTTAAAAATAAAAAAAACAAATGTTTCAACATATAATATATACTAAAATTTCAGAGAACACTTTAAATAAAATTTTCTTAAAAAAAAAATAATAATAATAAATAAAAAACATACAAACAAGCAAAAATTCCTTAACAATTAGAAACTTAACATTTTTTATTTTGAACAAAACTTAAAACATATGCTTGCTTTTATAACTGATTAGATATTAAAATTCTAAAAAATATAAAATTCCAATATTAAGATATGGAAATTATCACAAAATAAAACTATAATTATGAAAGATGATTTATATTTTTATTACATATATTAATAATTTGAGAAGCAACACATGGCTTAGTAATCAATGTAAGAACTACCTCTGATGATTGGTTTTAGTACTCTAGTACGCCCAGATATGGAACTGATTGCTAATAATACATCTTTATTTGGTGTAATGAATATTGTTGCATGAACTACACCAGGAGTATTTATTTCTTGGATTACTTCAAAGCCATTAAAACCACGACTTTGAATAACGTAAACAGTTTGCAAATGGCGACTGACTGCAAGCACATAGGTTTCACCTGAAGATAAAAAGTTAACATATTTAAAGTTTATAATTTAAATTAACAATATGTAATTTATTATAACTATGTACTTCAGTAATTCGCACAGTCAAACTGACAGTTTGTAAAGGTTCCTGGTACTGGCAAACCTTAACCCTCATTGGCTATCTGAAAATGTGACTGGTAGACTATACCGTGATTCTGATTGGCATAACAAGTAAGGGTTTTAAGTGGGCGGGGCTTAGTTTGTTTTCTTGAGAAAAAGTTTTAAAAATTAGAATAATTAAAAACTAAATAATTTAATAAGGAATTTTTTTAATTAAAATGAGATTGGGTTATAACACAATCTCAATAAGCAATATTTACAAAAAGTTAATGTAATTAACATAATAAGCTCCTTAACTCATCTGTTAAAAACAGTACGAGTGAAAAGTTACACAAGAGGAAAATATAAAAACGCTTATAATTAATATAAAACACACACACGCACACACACACACATATATATACACTCACTTTCAAAAGTTAAGCACGAAGATGTAAAAGGCAAAAAAGAAACAAATACTGCTTTGATTAACACAAAATTCGGCAATAAAGTAGCATATATATTTATGCGTAAAATAAAATCAATAATTATATACAGAAATGAAAACAATATTAAATTTTTGTAGGTTATCAGATAATGACATACTGGAGATTTTAGTAGAATTATGTATAAAGTGAAAATAAACAGCATAAAATGAAAAAAAGGACTAATAGGGTATGTGATCCCCCTCATCTATATTTAAAGTATTGAAAGTATCTCACAATAAGACTTCATCTCGATACTGGACAGCCATCACAGAACCCCGTTTAAAGATGTGCAGATCGGTGCAGTATCCTAATGAAATCCCTGCTCACACCATAATGCTTCTGCCTCGGAATGCCTGATGTTTGGTGTGTTTTGGAGCTGATTGCGTGTTCCTTGTTCACGCCATATCCTTAAACACTTGTCATCTGCCCTTTTTGCGGACTAGAGGATATGACTGGTGACCACCTTTTCACTTGCCCTGGACTTTCGGACGTCGCAGATAGAAATTCTGCGGAAGATGACTTTTCATTCACCTCAAGATTGTATTGGGCTGCCCGACAGAGACTGATGGTTGAAAAACCAAGGTCGGGCGTAGGATTAAAAAAAAAAAAACACTTGTCATCTGGCTCCAGAGCAAATCTTAACTCATCAGTAAACATGACATTGCCCCATTAAGACACAGTCCAATTGACATGTTCCCGGCACCACTTTAATCATGCCCTTCTTGATTGGACGGATAGACAAACACAAGCTCGAGGTACCCGGGTGTACAGTCCACTCATATGTAATCTTCAGTGTACAGTAGCTGCAGATATCACTTTACCAAATACGTAATCATAGAGTGTATGATATACGTAATCATACGTAATCATAGATACATATTTGGTAAAGTGATTTACGCTGTAATCATAGATGTCACATGTGAGGAGGTCGCTCTGCGATTCCGCTTGGCTAAAATCACAATATATTGATCTTTCGCGGGTCTGTAATCCTTGGGCGACCGGCTACGGGCCTTTGGACAACTGTCTGTGTGATTTGGACTTGTTCCTATAGACCTGAAATTACAGAATGATGAACGCCGAAGAAAAGAGCAACATCTGAGATCGACTGTCCTGCTTCAATGCGCCCCACAGCACACCAGCCCTCAGAATCTTCCATTCGTCTTCTGGAAGTCATAAAAACACGTATGTCTTGAAAACAAATTGTACGAAAGTTTTACACACCTTCTCTATCAGCACTTGCAATCAATTTCTGTAACACTTCATAAAGCTGGTATCTTATAACTGCCCTTTATGCATATTTCTTGACATGAAAGCGGGTTTTGTTTGTCGCTCAATGGTCATTTTTTGCACACGAGAGCTAATTAGACCGGGACCTACGGCTTAATGGATTCCGAACCACTATAAACATCCATGCCCCAGGTGTGATTCGAACCCACACGAACTGTTGAACCGAAGGCAAGAGCGCTAACCATTCGGCTGCCAGCTCGGCGACATGAAAGCGGGACTGACTGTTACCAAACATATTTGCATACTTCCATCTACCTCTGCTGCGATTTGCATCCTCTTCAATTCTGATTTACTTCCGGAAATTAGTATTTTCCTCTACGTGCTTAACTTTTGGGATATAAATAAAAAGGATATATATATATATCCTTTTTATTTATAGTTATATTTTGTGTGTGTGTGTGTGTGTGTGTGTATATATATATATATATATATATATATATATATATATATATATATATATATATATATATATATATAAGTCAAAGTTAATTGATTAAGTATAAAGTAAAGTCAAATTATGTGATATCAAGTGTAGAAATTTTGAATTTTTTAAAGGATAGTATATAAATAAAAATTTTAGGATTATTAATTTAAAAAGAGAAAAAATTTTAATTCTTACCTAAGTATGCAAAATATATAAAAAATATTCAATATCATTACAATAGATATCAATTTATTATGCATACAAAAGGACGGCCCAAGTTTTTTTTAAAAAATATACAAAATAATTACAGTTTATAATTGAATATGCAGAAACCAATTTGTTTCAAAATTAAGATATAAAAATCTAGATAGAAAAAAATGAAACACATAACAGTTAAAATTTTTGATTACTTTTTAAGTATGTTAAAATATCTTACAGTGAGAACAATTTTAAAGAGAGAACACATGGTGTAAGTGAACATTAATATTACTTGTGTACTAAAATTTATACAAAACAATATCAGTGTTCATTATCATTTTATAAAGCCATTTGAAAAATCCAACTTACTTCCAAGTCTGAAGAGTTCAAGAGAACTGATACCGTATATATTGACGGTATGATCTAATACCAGATCATCAAAATTTGTATCCAGCAGATACACTTCAAGGGGAACTGTATACATATCAATCCATCCATTTTCTTTTAGAATTCTGGTCTTTTCTTTAGCAAGTAATAGGTACACATCCCGTTCAGTGGTAACCCACAAAGATGTATTAGATACAGACTGAGGAATGAAGACTTTAAAATCAAACTGCAAATGTAAATTATTTAAATCACAATCTTAAAATTGAAAAAACATTTTATCAATTGAAAAAGAAAGAACTCTTGCAAAAGAATTCCTCCGTTATCAATAAATTGTCAAATATTTTAGCCAGCATTTTCAATAAGAAAAAACTTTAGAATGCTGCAAAATTTTCAAATGGTTAAAACAAAAAAGTTACTTGTAAGAAATATTTATAACAGCAAGTGATTAAATTATAAAGAAGCTTGAAGTTCTACAAAATCAATGTCTGCGACTCATTACTGGGCCATTAAAACGACACCTACCGATGTATTGTTGCTTCTGACCAACACTGCATTAATAAAAGACACCATCGAAGAATAGGCTCTAATCTTATATGAGAAATAGTTAAGAACAGGTAACAGCTCTTGGGTCATTAATGGTCTAACTTCCTGAAATCTAAAGACTCAAAATGGTTTCATCCAGTGTGTTCATAAGATCAGATAACTTTTAAATCTTCCAGTTAATGTACATGAAATCATTAAACCAGTAAGCCCTCTAAATATTTCAGATTTTGAAATAAACCTAGATCTCCAAGACAAGCTGTTCAAAAGTGAAAATGTTGTCCCCCAGATGTTTTGAGACAATGTGTTTTGGAAACCATTGGTTTGAGGTACCCTGAATCAGAATGGCTACATGTCTTTGGTACCTACTCTGATATCCAATTGTCAGCTGATGCAGGTGTACATTTAAAGCTGCTCAATTTTTATGTTTCTGCGGGTATCTACAGAACAGCATTTGATGGAGAAGTTGAGGCGAACCGAATTGCCTTAAAACTAGCAGCTCTTCCTATGTTTTGACAGAGTGGCTCTGTTCTGATTCACAGGCTGCATTCAGGCCATAAGCTCAATCTCTCCCCCATTTTGAGAAATTCTCCATATTCAGGAGCTCTTGCAAATTTTGACATCACGAAAAAAACGTGCGTTTCAGTGGATATCAGGCCACTGTGACAGCTATGGAAACAAGCAGGCAAACTTCTTCGGAAAGAAGGGGGCAAGACTTCTCCTGCCAAGATACATAGATTTCCTACCACACCATAAAGCTACTCCTGAAACAAGTTTTTAAAAAAATTCAAGCTTCTATATTTCAAGAAAGTATAAAAACCAAGTGGTGGAAAGACGGCTTTCTGAATATTCCTGATTGTCCATGCCGTCAAGTTGTGGCACGCTTTCGACTACTAACTGGTCAGGACTGCCTGACTGAACACTTGCACCACATTGGCATCTTAAATTCACCCGCCTGTCCGCTCTGCAACTTGACAGAACCCATGAATTGGGCCAACCTCCACCACTGTGCTGCACTTCATGGCAGCTATGAATCATCGCTTTATTGGCAAGCCAGAGAACTTTTGAGGCAATGACTCCTGTCATCTTGTTTACGATTATGTACTGTATTCACCTGTCCTGTCTTCATTTTATGTCTAATTTACGATTTTTCATGTGCTTTATTTGTGTAATTCCTTGTATGTGTATTATTCTTTGTATTTGCCCCGCCATTGGAAATAAAAAACTTGCAAGAAATACTGATCAGTTTTTAGATATAATGATATATGCAAAAAAATGTTTGAATACAAAGTTTATTTACCAACAAATACTTTAATTTGAAAGGCATTTCATCAATAAGCTTTACTAATTATAAATAAGTAATTGTCAGCATTTTTTTAAATAAAACCTTTGGATTTCCTACAGTAAAATGTAATGATATTTACTAACTACATCTAACGAAATTTAACTTTAAACTAATAACTTAATAATATTTTAAGGTAATTGCATAAATTTTAAGGTCATTAGAAGTTTATTGCTCAAACTTTTTGATTAATTATGTTAAATTTTGAAATTTAATTTTATTGATATGTATCAAAATCTATAATTGAAAACTTGTTACCTATTTCAGCTCATTAGTTTGCGTATTTCCTATAACTACTTTTTGCACAGAAGACTAATATGAATGAAGTATGGTTTAAAGAAGATTCTGAAATGATTATAAAATCTGTTAATTTCTTCAATGGAAGAAGAGATTGGTTGCTTCCTTGATTGGTTAAAGGTAATTTTTAAGACACAGGGGCTAATTAGACTGAGACCTACAATTTAAAGTGGATTTCAAATCACTGCACACATCCATACTTAGGGTGGGACTCAAACTCCTAAACAGTTGAACTGAAGACCACAGTCAGTTTGGCTGCCAGCTCAACAATTGAAGACCAGAAGCTGACTATTCGGTTATTAGCAAGATCTGATTTGTTTGTTTGTTTGTCGCTCAACGGTCATTTTTTGCACACGAGGGCTAATTAGACCGGGACTTACGGCTTAAAGTGGATTCCGAACCACTACAAACATCCATGCCCAAGGTGGGATTCGAACCCACGAACTGTTGAACCGAAGGCAAGAGCGCTAACCATTCAGCTGCCAGCTCGGCTAGCAAGATCTGAATTTTCTAGATTAGTCTGGCTGTTTCTTTGGTAAAATGTTTTGTACACTGGTGTTAATACAGCAGTTGACAATTTTAAGTGTATCCTGAATCATTATAAACATTCATACTTTAAATGGATATCAAACCCATGAATTATTGAACTAAATGCAAAAATATTTACCATTCCACTGAAAAGTTTTCACGAATAATTTTTAAAAACCAGATTTTTGTTTTCTAGGCAAAGGATTTCAGAATTTTTACAGAAGATTTTTTAATTTTAAATTCAAACATATTATTTAAATAAAATATATTCGTATCATAAATTAAAATGTACTTCATTTACTATAAGCCAGCTTACAAATATATGTTTAAAGAAGTTACTATTTTTTATGTTGATACTTTAAGTTGTCATTTTATGTTTCAGGTATGAATAATGAGGTATGAATTAAATTAATTCCATTAATATTGATAAAAATGATTGTTAGTTGATTAATTGCTTATGCATGATTAATTTGAGTAGAACTAGCAATTTAAAGTGGATTCCAAATCACAAATATCTATCCCTGATGTAGGAATTAAACATATGAGCTATTCAACTTAAGACCTAAATGAACTGCCAACTTTGCCAATGAAATCAAGCGACAAAAATTATTAATAAAATAATTCATTCATATAAATAGAAAATTATACTTAGTACAATTTCCTTCTGAATAATAATAAAGTGTCCTAAGAAAACAAACTGCTGAATTACTTTTCAATGCTAATTGATTTAGTACAAATACAAATGAATCAACTTCTAACTTTGATTTGACAATGATGTGTAAACTAAACATCAAATTGTCCTGCAATTGACATGTTATTTCAATAGAGTAAAATATTATTGCTATAAAACTGCAAAGAAGAGTATATGAAAATTATGACTTTACCTTTTCCTTCACCTGATGTAATTTTTTTCAACTAATTTCAATAATCTTTAAAATGAAAAAAATATTTGTCTTATATATACTTATATAACAGAATCGAGAGAACATAAAGAATTGAGAAATTTAGCTTGAAATCTCTGTGTGTGTGAACAAAATTATATAAATTCAAATTAAGTTTTAAAAAACATTTAGATAAAATCTGACCTACAATTAATTTTTAAAAAATTATAACGAATTACCCTGAAAGTATTTTAGAATTAAAATTCTGAATACAAATATGCTTCTGAGTTACACATCAAAATTCAAATATACATACTAAATTCTCTTCAACATCCCATATATAAAGATATACACCAGATTCGCTCCCAAATCCTATAACAGCTAAATAAATTTCAGTCAGTTCAAAATCTCTTATAGATATGGTATCAATTGATGCCACCTTCAAAAGATGAAATTTTTGCAGTAAAGACCAACTGTTATCAGAAGAATTATATTTATATACATATAATTTTTCATCAGTACCTATAAAAAAATGTTAATATTTCAATCACAAAATTACTAATTTAAAAAATGCAAGAGTTGTAAATATTCTTTGATTTTGCTTATAAAAAAGAGCTGCATGTTTAAATTCTCTTTTTACAAAATAAACTCTTAAATTTATTAAGTTATAAAAACTTTTAATCATTCCTTAGTTAACAATAAAGATTTTAGATTTGGAATAGAATTTTTTTTCTTTTTTTTTGTAATATTTTTCTGCAGTAAAAAATTTAAATGTATAATTTAAGAAGAAATATTAATAACATAATCATCATAATGTTATATAATAAAAACATTATATAACATTATGATGACTATTGCTTACTATTTTACATATTTTATGTAGTATGAATCAAATTACATTTAATTTAAACTGCAACTTTTTAATAGCTTATTTTGATTTAAAAAAGAAGGTTAACATACATGTGAATTAAACAAAGAAAATTTAAAGTTTAAAAATTGCTAAGTAATTACTGTGTATTTCTTACCTTATATAATTTTATATACATAATAAAATTAGTTATTAATCTAAAATGAAAATTTAATTTCTGTTCTAGAAAGTTAAAATTACATGCATTTCTAAGAATAAATTTTTAATGGAATAAGTAAAAGTAAAATCTATTTTTTTCAGCTGTTAAAAATTTAAAAAAATCTTTTAAAACAAAATAAATTTTTTCAATAGCAATAAATCTGTAATCTTAATTTTCTAATTTAAAATCTAAGATAATCAATCTTAATAACAAATTAAAAACAAAATAGAGGCACACAAATATTATTGAAAAACTAACTCTGAAACTGTATTAAATCAAGAACAAAAATAAATTCCATTCAAGAAGTCAAACCTTTTCCATAAAATTTGTAAATATATTTTAAAATCCAATTTGTCTCATTACCCAAATATTAAGAGGTTCACATTAAAATCTATGGTTAACAAAGCTTTAAATATATAACATTCGCAAGGAATAGTTTACACTAGAATCTAAAATTAAGTTAATTGTGAAGACACACATGAGACCAAACAACAAAGAATAAACAATGATAGAAAAGTAACCATTTCCACAAAATATTTTGGTGATTTCCTGAAACTTTCAAATCACTTAAAACTCTCAAATTATTAAATGCCCAGAAATTACTCAGAAGACAAAAAAATTTTCAACAAAATATTGATTTCAAAAAAATTTTTAATTTTATATTTTACTTGTTTGAAACCTAAAAATATATTCTAATAAATGCAAAATATTTTTTAAATAATTCCTTCTTGAAATATTTCGGAAGATTTTATACAAACGTTTCTACATTATGTTAGTTTTTACAGCTAACATTTTCAGGGGGAATTTATGAACAAGGAAATCTACTAAGAGCAGGAACAATGCTAAAGTAAATAAATCTTAAAAAATATCATTAATAATTATATAATGAAATATTATGAATAATATAATCCTGTAAATATATTTTAAACAACTATTTCCTGTAAAATTCTGAACAATACAAAACAAGTCAGTGTTTCAAAAGAAATATGATATATCACAAAAAATTTTAAAAATATTAAATTCAATTTTTTAAAATTTTATACGATACTTGTATTATTGAAACTTTTTACAAATGATTTATACTTTCATTGCAAAAAATATAAAATTTATGTTTGTATTTCTGAGGCAGAACAATTAGGAGATGGAGATTTAACATATAATAGCTAACAAAGTAAACTTTCGAAGTAAATCCATTAAAGCTAATATTTTTTCTAAGTATTTTTAAAAATTTTCTTAAAATTAATTTTTAAATATCCAACAAAATCTTATTTTTAAGAATTAGAAAATTTACCATTGAACTCATATGCAATAAGAAGACATATGTCAGTATCCATTTCAATTAATTTAGCATCAATTATTTCAGAGCTGGGCGGAGAAATTATTGCCTTTGCACGTGTATCACCATTAAAATATAATGTTTTTACAATAACAGGCTTATTTTGGTTACACCTAAAAAGAATAAAGTTATAAAAAAATGGCTGAGAATAATACATTAATTTTACAATTTATAAAGTATTATTATAAAGTATTAATTAATATGACATTTGTTATCTTCTATTATAATGACTATTTTCATTTTCAATATTTCAGAGTATATTTTTTCATCTTCTCAAATAAATTACATATTCATAAATATAAAAAAAGGGATTTATTTTCAACAATCATACATAGAAAAAAATATTATGTTTTAATTTGGAAACAAATTCTTTCCATGGAAGAGCAGATTTGTTGCAGAAAAATATTTCTCAAGAATTTTTAAATTAATTTACAGCATTATGTAAGTAGATAAATATTTTCAATTTATAATAACCTATTCCTCTTTTACAGCAATAAATATTACACCAGTACAGTTTTACCTTGGTAAGATACTCAGTGCAATAAATATGGTAATAAGTATATTAATAGGAAAGAAAATTGAAATAAACTATCTTAGAAAAAAATTTAATGCTCATTTAAATTTTTTATTCTAACAAAATTCTGTATACTTCAAAAAAATTATTTAAAAAAACCTATGCAAAATTTAAAATTTTAATATTTATTATGAAAAACAAACGTGAGCTTTCTATAGTAATAAACTATAAAATCTACAAATTTCTATATGCTGTCTTTTTTTAATTATAACATCTAAAATTATTTTCATACTTCTAGAAAAATATGATGTTCATGATAAATTGCATTAATGTTATGCATAAGACTAAATAATGAAAACATTGATATTTCTGACATGAAAATTTTGTTCCATTACGATTTGCTTTGTAGCTCAAATTTACTTTTCTTCCTAAATAAAATACATTCATTTGAAAATTTTAGAAACTAAAATTCCCTCTTATATTCCCAAGCATGAAAAAATTTCAATTTATGTATACTCACTAGAAGTAACAAACAAAATTATGCAGTTTATGTTCCCTATTACTTATGTTAAAAACTAGTTATTTACTGATGTAAAAAAAAATTTGATCAGAACTTATAATCCAAGTATTTTATTTGTAATTAAGATTATTAGAATGAAATACTATTTTTTTCACTTCTTTAATCATTAAGGTGAATTTACTGAGAACAGTTAGCAGAAACTAACTCAATCTTAAAAGTTTTAACTAAAAATTTAGAGTTTCATATAGAATATAAAACTTAAAAAAATATTCCAGTTTCAACAAAAAAAAATTTTAAAAGTTTTTTTATTTACAATGCACTGTATTTATATAAAAAGGTAGTAATACAAAATGTCTGAATTTGTTTTTTGAAGGAAATAACTACTTTTGAAGTATTTCACAGAAATTAACTATACCACAAATTGCAAAAATATTTATAAAAAAAAGTATACAAAATATAGTTTATAAAAAAAGTTTAGAAATTTTTTTAAGTTTTTAAAGAAATTTATAGGTTGAAATTATATTAAAGAATTAAATAATATTTATTTTTTGAAGAATAAAAAATAATCAAATTTTAAAATAATGTGGAAAGAAAAGAAAAATTGTAAACAGCAGATTCTAAAAATAAGTTACATTCCAAGTTATCAAGTGAAATAAGAACTAAACATTACTAATTACCTTCGCTTTCTATCTGCATGCAACATAAAACCTTCAACATTTTCTTCCAATGTTTGTAAGATAAATGAAAATAATCTTCCATTAAAAACAGCACTCTGAAGAAGAGTTCCATTTGGAAGTATGTCCATAATAACAGACTTAAAATATTTACATGTGTCATTTTGAAGCACCCATATAATGAGCTGAAGACTTGTAGGATCAGAAGAAAAACTGAAATATATATAACATTTAAATTACACAAAACATTTTAAATTAAAGCTAAATCTAAACTTCTGTTAAAATAATATTTTAATGAATGAATAAAATATTTTATAATCAAAGGAAGGATATTTCAATTAAAAAGCCTGCACTAGACTATGAAAAATTAAATGCAATTATTAAAACATTGTCATTAATTATAAATACTTTAAATTCCTGTATAATTTTAAAATATTATAATTTATAAGCATTTTCTAATAATTTTATTAGATGGAAAACAAAAACACAAGAATGTATACTGTTAAATTAGCATAAATACAATTGCAAACTTTTTACATTTTTAAATTGGGCTGCAGTGTCTCGTTCGGTGACCAAAAGGCGTTCTAGGGGGCACCACGAAGAGGCGAGACACCCCCCCAGCCTGATTTTATTCCATCATACCAACAAATCTGCAACTTAATCAAAAACAAACTCCTCAAAGACCTTCATAATTCATATAGCGAAATTACTAAAAGACAAGGCTTGGGGTTCCCTGTTGAACTCTCCACTCCTCATTTTCAAAGCCAATTTCAGAATTTTGACTGGACATGACTTTCTCCAGGGACACTTAAGCCGTATCGGCGTGGTCAACATGCCCTACTGTACCCTGTGTGCTTCAGGAGCTTTTATGGACTTTATTCATTTGATAAGTTGTCCAGCACTTTCTCTTTTGAACTGTTTACCCGACAACTTTCACAATAAGGCTAATTTTTATTATATTATATTATTTTATATTATATTAAATATATAATTAAAAGTAATTACCTTACAAGAAAATAAAAAATTTTCCCCAACAAGAAATAATGTATTGCATATTGCCAATAATTTCAGTGTAAATAAAAGAGCTTTAAGGAAAACTTATTTTATCTTAAGCCCACTGAAATAATCTATGGCTGATTATCATAACTTTTACATGTCTATAGAAAGTATAAAGAAATATACAAGAATCAATCAATTCATATCAGACTAATGTTTTTTTGAAAATTATGAAACAGAAAAACACTATTAATTTTAATATGAATTCAAGTATAATTAACTTAAACTATAATTTTATGAAATTTTAAGATAATAAATTGCTAACAAATTTTATTTTACAATTTTTAAAAATAATGTTAAGTATACATTAAGGATTATGGTATTTTTTTTTAAAGAAAATCTCATTTAATAATAACTAAATGTTTGAATTCCAAATGGAACTTTTAAAAAAAATCCAATCATTCTAAAAAATTATTAAAAATTAAAAAAATACATAAAAATGTCCATGTTGCAGCTATAATTAAATTTTCCAAATTCATCATATTGTGAAATATGAAATAAAAATAATTTTTATCGATCACTAAATTTTCAATATTCAATTATAATATTTTTAATATTCAAAGTTATGAGACAATATGTATTGAGTAAAGCATGGAGTCAAATTAAGATGCAAATGTATCTCTGAAATAATTTTTGCAATAAATGAAGTTAATAAAATGCAAGTCATGCAGACTCATGAGGCAAATGAAATTGGATGTAAAGTTTAAGTGGATTTATAAAATAGTATCTTTTGGGATAAGATATGAAGACATAACAGAAAATTCAATTTTACAACACTTATAAAATTCAGAGACTAACACAAATGAGTTTAATATAAAAGTCATAGAATAAATGGGATAGCAAAGTATTGCTTGTCCATAAATAACATTTAAACTTATCTATTTAGGCATCTAGATAACAAAAAATATACCCATTAACTTAAGTTATTAGACAGCAACAATTATTTTAAAAAATGTTCTCCAAGTGAAATGATACCTCTGGGGGTGGTAGGCCAATTATTGGGTGTCTTCTGCTTCGCCAAGGTCTCAAAATCATGAAGACTACTTTTATCTAACTGGTAGAGCCCAACTCAGGGCTAGATACAGGGAAGCATGCTGGTGCAACAAAAATTAAAAACACATGCCAGTTGTATCACAGATTTACCAGCTTTTGTATATGTAGGAGGTAATACGAGGGTCACTCTGAAATTTTTGAGATACAACTAGGTTTTTAAAATTATACTTACAAAATTTTAGGTGTGTTCAAAGTAGTCTCCTCCAGCATCAATGCACTTTTGTAGACGAATTTTCCACAGATTAAATGCCTCAAGCCATTCATTTCTTTGAATAGATGAAAAAAATGCATTTATAGCCACATCAATCTCTTCTTCTGAATGAAAACGACGTCCACGTAAGTTCTTTTTAAGATTAAAGAATAACCAAAAGTCACACATAGCTAGATCAGGTGAATACGGCGGAAGTTCGATCACTTTAATTTGTTTTTGTTTAAGAAACTCAACTGTTAATCCGGGTGTATGTGAAGATGCATTGTCATGGTGAAGCATGAGTCCCCTAACATTCAGTTCTTGTAGAATTTCTGGAAGGCATTTAGTGGTATACCAGTTTGCTGTTACTGTCTTCTGCCTTTCACAAATAGTAAAAGATTGTTGTTGCATTAAGCAAAAATGTTCAGCCACACAATGATTTTAAAGCAAAAAATTTACAACTCATTCCTATTTTAAAAAACATGAAAATATTTTAACTTTTTCATGAGAAGCTGATTCTTTTTCTTCAATGTATCTACATTTTGTTATGAATTTCACTTATGCAATCCATATTTTGCATAAGATTTCTGAACACAATGCATAATTTCTTCTGCAAATGGACAGAAGAATATTTTACACATTTGAATGATATCATGACAAGTACATAAGCACCGTACAATTAAATCAGTAAAGAATACTTTCTCATTTATCACTAAAGAATTGTTCAGCAATAATTCTCTCGGCAAAAATTCACATTCACATTAAAAATGCTTTCTCTGAAAAGAATCAGATATTTAACATAATCTCCTATTTATTTTATAAAGAAAGCCTTCCAACACTTACAGATATCATGATTATATAATCATATGACTTTATGAGCAAAGTCGCATCTTCCCACACACAAGGAATCTCTGCAGTCTTTCTATCAATATCAGAAGAAAGTTTAAATACATGATTCCTGTTTGAAGTGGTAAATTTTATTTTATGCATTAATCAGTCTGCAAAGTAAGCAATATCTGCATTACTTATTTCCATCTTTGTGTTTCAAACGATCAACCAAGAATTTTGCTTATGCAACATATCAAAATTTTGATAAAAAATATTAAAAAATTTCATATCAAAGCAAAATTTAACAATATAGTGGTTAAGAAACATGCAGATATTCATTATTTAAAATCATTCAAAATGGCATAATAAACAGATTTTTAGAGAGTAGACTGATAAGCAAATGGGTGGAAGCAACATGGAAATATATACATGTTGATATTTAAATTTTTGAAAGTTTACAATTCTTATGAACTCCCAATTTACTGAACGAAATAGATACACATTTATAGTAAAATTAATGCTTACGGAAGAAACAATTTTGTTATATTTTTTATTAATAAATATAAACCCCAGTAAACACAAAAGTTTACAAGGATTCATTTTTAATGCCTAAATAAAAATACTGTTATTCATTTTAATCAATGAATTACTGTTATATAAAATAAAAGGAGAAAAGTAAGAAAAATTGACTATTTGATTGTAAGAAACTATAATAAACAATATAAAGATTTAAAATAAAATTATGACACTTAACTAAAGAAATATAAAAAAATAAGTACAGAAGAAATACTTTTTGTATTTATTTAGAAATCTAAAATATACATTCAATGCATTATAAGAGAATTTTTTCATAAAGCATTTAGAAAAATTATTGAATATTCTTTTCGTTTAAATCATTAAATAATTACTAGACACAAAGATTTAGTCACAGTAAAAAATATAAAAAAAATCATTCTCATAAAAACATTTTACATCATAGTTACATTCTTTTTAGTTGCTTTTAGATAGCAACTATTTTATGAATTTGCATTAGTTGAAAAGTTCAAATATTACCTTAACATACAATACGTGCAGATGACAATTAATAGTTAATGCAAAGCTTAAATATTCATACAGATTTTGAATAAATTTATTGATACAATAAAACTGCTTAAAATTTGTCACTTCTCTATTTCTATAATTAAAATACATAAAAATAAGAATTTTGTTATTCAAGTTTCCACAGTATATATTTTAGTAATAAATCTAAAGGATACAGTTAATGAAAACTTTTAGATTATCTATAATTTATTAGTAATATTTCTATATCAGTTAAATTCCAATTTTACAATTATGAATAAATCATGTAGCTTATTAGCACAGTTAGAATCATATAAAGACACTAAAAATTTGTCTTTAGTTTATGGCCAATGGAAGAAGTATGGTGATGACGAAAATATTCAACAAGCAGGAAACAATTCCATTTCTAGTTTAAAAAAAAAAAAATCTGTCCCTTTATAACACAATTACATACATTTGAAAAAGAAAGTATATTCCTGAAATAGATAAATTCATTACTGAATTTTAACACTGTGTTGTGGATTGCCTTACAAAGACTGATGCAAGGTATTTTTAATTTTGGCCGTGTAATTATTTTCTGCGAGAATTTTAAAGTGTGCCATATTCACAAATGACAATGAAGGAAACTGAGAAAAATTTCAGCAATCTCCATTACTCAACCACAATAGATCTTCCTTTTAAACATTTTTCATTTTTAACAGAGGTGATCAACTGCTAGGACATGCTGGACCCTCACTACAGAATTAGTAGAATCACCATAGATAACTATTCAACCCCATGACAATGCACCTCCACTCGAATGTGAATATCACAAACTTCCCTGCTCACCATTCTTATTTTACCTTAACAATTATAATAACATAAGAATAAACAATAGTGGATTATATGATTTCGTGGATGTTAATTTTCAAATGTGCAAATCACTCAACGAATATGCATTTATAATGTAACAGAAAATTATGTTTAATTATCTAAAACTAAAACTGAAATAATAAAAGAATTTAATAAAAAAATTCAGAATTTTAGGAACATTAGAGCTATTCTGGCCCTCACTAACTGATTAACATTTTTCATATTTCAAATTCCTATGCATCACAAAACAAATATGAATAAAAAATATTGGGAAATTAATGCAGAATGATAAAAGTATATAATAAATAGATAAAAAAGATGTCATTGTTAACTGAGTAATATTTTCGATTTTCAAACACTATATTGTTAAGATGAGTTTTCATCAAATCACCTATATATGTGTATCAAATACTATTTAACATACCTTGAACTTCCATATTCATGAACTGGCAAAACTTTTAATGAATTTTCAACATCCAACAACTGATGTAATTCAAAATATGAAAATAAGGATAAGGGATCTGATGAAAATAGAATATACATTTCGTTAAATGTATGCAAAAGAAAAACACATATTAAATCAAAATTTAGATAATCAAACATACAAGTAAAAATTAATGAACCAATAGTCATATTAGATTAAAACATTTCCTGCTCAAAAAACGAATTTCAATCCATAAAAAGAAATGATAAATTCATAAAATTTAACTTACAACTGAGTGAATCTTCAATATCAATGATGGCTTTGTTGTCCTGATTAACTGATTTGTATAATACATCCAATATAATAAACACATTATCTTCCAGAGTATGGACAACATCTATCAATTCATTTATTGATATTCCATTCACATCAACAGATATTAATGAAGATAAATTCAAATGGAAAAAATCAACCTGTAATCAATTTGATGAAAAATTAAAATATTTTCTAAAAATTCAAATGTTCACATAAAATTTATTAAAATGAAAAATATGAGTTTTTACTTAATATGGATTAAGTAAAAAACAAACCAATTGATTCATTGAAAACAAAAATTTTAAATATTCCAGTATAAATGTCAGTACGAGCATGTTTATATATAAAAAATTGAACAAAACTAAATTATAATAGAATTACACTTCAGTAATTTTGTAAGATAATAGAAGTAATAATGGTATAAACCTTTTTTCCCAGCAATAATTCTGTATGAAAGGTCCAAATACATAGTACTAATATATAATACCTAGTTCTGACTTTTTTTTTTCATTTTCATAAAATAACAGAATTTAAATGTGAATTTAAACTATGATGTCTAAACTTTTTTAAATAAATTACATTACTACTATTTTAAAATTCAAGTAGTAAGATCTCTAATAAAATGGAAAATTTATTAAAAACAGAAGTTTATACTAGTATAATTTATAAATGCAAAGAGCAAACAAATGTTCTTTTGATTGAGAAATAATCACTGAAATTATTAGTACTAATTTGTTCAAGCAATAATTTAATGAGTGAATTATTAAAGCATTTTGAAAACACATTTACTGTGCACACAAAATATTTTTCAAAAATGATATCAGAAATCATTGCTTTTGTATTTTTTATAATTTTTCTACAAAAAATAAAACTTCATTTACTTTTCTATTACTCTAAGTAAAACCAGGTTTGCCACGCAATGGTCATTTTTTACACACAAAATTTAATTATATTAGAGGACCAAATTTAAAGTAAATTCCAAACCACCACACATATTCCTGCCATAGTTGGATTAAAACCCAAGAACTGTTGAACCAAAGGCCAGAAAGCTAACCATTCAGCTACTAGCTCAGTGTAAAAACAAAATATGGGAAAATAACAGTTAAAAATATAAATGAATAAAATTTTTTTTAAAAAAAAAACTTTGTGAAGTTTTAGTTTTAAAAAAATCTTATAAAAAGTTTACAGGGCCAGCAAAACAAACTGACAAGAATGAGTTTCAAAAATGAAAAATATTTGGTAGAATTTTTATCAATCAACATATGCCAATATTTAATTTAAAAATATAAATCAAATATAAAAAATTGAAAAGGGACTTTTATTTTAAAAGCATAATTTTTCTATTTAATCCCAATAAAAAGCTAATCTATACATATAAGCTTTATTTAGCCTTGAATTGAGAAAAT
Source organism: Latrodectus hesperus (assembly GCA_037975125.1). Taxonomy (NCBI): domain Eukaryota; kingdom Metazoa; phylum Arthropoda; class Arachnida; order Araneae; family Theridiidae; genus Latrodectus; species Latrodectus hesperus. The sequence continues at coordinate 12,129,043 of CM075852.1, read as the reverse complement.
TTGTTTCTTTACTTTGAATCTAGTTAACTTATAGATTAATTTTTAACTTATTTCTTTCACCTTTTATTATAACTGTTTGCATTATAGTTGCTAACTCTTAGATTGTCAAAGACTAAATCAACTCTTTGAAACTTAAATAGTCTAAGGGGGTAAAGTGGTATATTTCACATGATATTGAGCACTCTAAAGTAGATTCTTTTCACTCTAGAGTGGTCCTCATAATTTGAAAATACCAATCAAGAGGAAGAGCTTCAGATTTGACCTACCACTTGACAGGATCACTTTCACTTCAAGGATATTACAATCATGACTTATTTTATGTGCTCTAATCGCCATTAGTGAACCAGATTGGGGTTTTCATTTGGATTAGGTATAGAATTCACTATCTTCTGATAATGAGAATGACCAGGAATTAATGTTGCTAATCATGATGTAAAGTTATTAAACATTAAAAAAATATTATATTTAATAGACTCAAGAAATTAATAGTTGAATTATGTCAAAATATGATCAATATAATCAAATAAATTAAGCAAACAATTCAATTTTATTAAAATATTTTATCTCATTGTAAACTCAGTTGCCAGTGAATGGTTTAAGTTTTAGATATTGAAATATAATATTTGGAAATAAAGTACACACACTAAACATGGAAAACATTTCCTTAAAAAATTTATATATGAATTATAAATCAAGGAAAGACTGAGAACATTATAGTGACTCAATAAAGAGCAATATCTATGGATTAAAGATTTAACTTGTGAATAAAACTCTTGTTCAACTTTAAAAATGTTCACTTACCAAATTTGTTATATTTTCAGTGGCACTTGCAATGCAAATATTTGTAAATAGATCTTCAGTAGCAATATTGTTAAAAACTCCAGGAATACTGATGTTAGTCAAAGTCAATAAAGATTCATAAATTACTGTTCCCGATATTGTTGCTTCCCCAGATAGTAGAACAGTATTCTTTAAGCTGAGTCCATTTACAAAATTTTCGATTGTTAAGTCACCTAAGCAAAAGTAATTTAACAAATTAGGAAAAAATTCATTCATAAGGTAAAACCCAAATTTGTTAGTAATTCGTTAGTAATATTTACCCAATACAATCAGGTTCTCAGTAAAGATAAGGTTGCTAGAAATAGTATTTGAATCGCTTAACAAAATTCTGTTTTCAACAAAATCTGAAAATGTTCGGTCATTTATATTTTTTGAAATTACTATATCTGATAAAATGCTCATAGTGTCCCAGAAATAAACAGGTGAATTGATTGATTCTTCAGTGTCAGACAAAATTAAATCATAGAGCAAATCAATGTCATTTATTGTTCCTACAAGAGAAAACAATGATTTTTTTAATTTAGGAACAAAGTAAACAGTGAGAATCTTTTTTAGAAAACATTGATTAACCTTATTAAATTGTTGCACAGTTAAGCAAAATAACTCACTCTTAATAACAATATTTCTAGCAGATACAGATGGAAGACTTGATAAAAACATTGGCTGCTTCTTAGATTTGCTGACATACATTTTCTGAAGCAAAGTTGTATTCACACCACACAGCATATTAACTTTTAAATTATTCGCACTAATTTTCTGTGAATGTATATTCTTAAATTCTTTCACCCCATTAAAAACCTAGAACAAAAATAATGAAAAATTTATATTAATATTACATAAATGCACCTTTTATAGGTTCTAGGTACTTATATTCACAAGGTTTTATAGGTATTAAGTATTTAAAGGTCACTTAATAGAAGAAATGACAAAGAAACAATATAAAAATTTAACTTTCTCCTAAACTATTAGCTTTAATCAAATATAAACATCAATGTTAAAAAGAAACTATTTTTAAAAGTTTTCTTTCATTTTTATTAATAAGACAAAACTCAGTTCTTTTGAAGAATAATGTATTTGTTAATATTGATTTATTTTCAAAAATAATTCTAAAATATAATACAGTGCAAATTCTTAGTTGTTTATTACAGGAGAATGTAAATCATTGTTTAAAATTGCCAATTTGACATGTAGTTCATAAAAACATCAAGATTCATTTTTATCATACTTTTAGAATTATATTTTGAGATACTTCTAACTTAAAATCATAGTGTCCAGTTTTCATTTCAGATTGTTCGATTAACGTTCTCAAATTTTGCAAAGCATGAAAAGATCAATTTATTCTACATTTTTGAAAAGATAAAAAAGAAAAATATCACTTCTTTTCAGTACTAAAGGATTGTATTTTATGAACAGAAAAATAAAAATAAATCTCAAAGATACTAACATAAGCATCTTTTTATCAAATAGAATAATTACATATAAAATGATTATCATTCTCAGGAAACTACTTAAAATCATAAATTTCTTAGAAAATAATGTGGCAATTATGGTAAATTAGCACTTTGATATAAATTTTAAAAGCATTGAAGAAAAACAAATTTATATGTAGTTTTGTTAACAGATATATTATGATGGTGTCATGTTATATCTGTTAAACATCATTCTGTAAAAAAATTTTTTTTTATAAATTTATAAAAAAGGCTTACACCACAGAACAGAAAGCTAATATTTTAAGACAAGTAAAAATTACAAACCTCCACAAATTTGTTTCGAGCTGAATCTTTCAGGAGAAAATTAATGTCTACATCATTTACATAATTTAAAGCAGTAAGACTCTCTGCCCAAATATTCAAAAAGTTAAATGTCCCCTCATATACATCACTTAAATTTAAATTTGACAATATCTCATTAATTTTTAAAGCAGAAATATTATTCAGGGCACTTTCAATATACAGATTTCCTTCTATTTCTACACTGTTGAATGTCTTCCTTGAAACTATTTTCGATTTTCTTTTCCTGAGATAATATGTAGTGGAATAAGTCCTGTAAGTATAATATTTCCAGTAAACTTTTAATAATTTACATAACAAATAATCCAGAGCAAATTTAAACTTAAGCTGTGCATGGTTGTTTAAATAGAAGAAAAATTACTTGCCTCCACAGTTCCACAATCGTTTATTTCACCAGAAGTATTTACATCTACTGCTCTGATGTTAAAAAAATTCAAATCATTTACAAATGATGAGTCCTTAATTTTAATCAGCTCTACTAAATTAACATTATCAATCGCTTCATCTTTAATATTAACTAGAAAATAAAGTTTTATGAAAGAATATTCACTGTAAATAAAAAAACTCAACAAATAGAAAAAATAAGTTAAAAACAAAATAAATTTTTATAAAGAATAGAAATTTTCATAACATTCCCATTTCATTATTACATAATATTTAAACTGAAAAGATTTTTAGTTAAACTTTCTAACTACAAAAAATCAGTTTTCTAGAATATAGAAAATTTTTTCTATACAAAAGTTAAATAACCTCTATTATCTCAGTAGAAAGACTTCAGCCTATGGCTAGTTCAAAAGAATACACCATTTGTCTCTTGCAGACCACAAGATTTTTCCTTTTTATTCCTAATAGAATATCAATTTTATATGAAAATAAAAGCATGTAATAAAATTTATAACAAATTCTATAAACTTGCTTTAAACTAAAATTTTATAAAACCAGTTGTGCACACACACAAACAAAAGGATAATTTCAAATATTTAAAATAATTAAATAAACTGTGCAGAGCTGTAACAATTTTTTTAGAAGAAAAATTATCGAAAACAACAATGTAGTTTCCTATATTAAGAATTAGTCATCAAAATTATTTTTCCATAAGTTAAATTTGTACATATCATTTTACACTTTTATGAATTTGAAGTAAATGTGTATAAAGAAACTTAAAGAGATAGGATTTTATTATGGGATACATCAATACAATGCAATGTCAAGCAGCTGAGTAATTTTTAGAATATACTTAAAGTAGCAAATTCAGAATAACCATATCTGCCAGTCTTAGAGAGAAAAAAATCAGTACATTCTACTAATTTTGAGGCAAATCAGGATGACTACTTAGAGACATTTTGTTTGAAACAGAATGTTTAAAATGGTAGTACTATAAAAAGACAATTTCTCTCTTTAGATTATACATTTTAAAAATGATTTATGTTAAGCATATTTTTCATTAATCTTAATATTTTAACAAAAATATTCATCAACCTCATAAAGGAGCTATGGAAAATAGAAGAAAATACTACACGTAAAAAATAAACAATGTTTAAGTCTCAATATTTATTTTATAGAGCAACTTTTACTACACGAGAGTGCAGTTACAAATATCAAACTTAAAAACATAAAATTTATTACTAAATAAATTTAATTCAGTGACAAATACTTCTATAAGAATATAGAAATTATCAAATACTTAGTCCATAAAAGCATAATATGTTTCAAATTCGAATAAATTATGGCAATTAATTTTTTTCATGCATTCTTGACATAACTTGTTTTAGAAATGAATTTTTGAAGTGCTGTTCAAAAATCTCATTTTGAGAATATTTAGTTATAATTAAACTTTTTTCATTGACTGTTTAAGCTACTAAAACAACTCAATATGCTTTTTTCCTAGCAAAACTACGGTTGTTCTCATGTTTTTCATTGAAATTGCCAAAAATCAATCGATTTTCATACATTATCAAGAAATAGAGAGAAAAAATCAGTAGAGTTGGCAACTATAGAATAACTATGTCTGCTACAAATAAGAAACACAGTTAAATTACTCAAAATTAAAAAACAAATAAAAGTTATTGGCCAGATATTTTACATAGTCATTTGTCATTTATGAAAATAAAATATTTTGTTTTTAAATAAATTCATTTTATAGTTGACTTTCTGGTGACTGATAACAGGGACTTATGAACTGTCAGAAGTTTTGTTTTTCTAACTACTTTAACCACAGTCTACAATGCATTAAAAATTTTATATTTTTTTAAAAAAATATATAAAACAGAGATATATTTATTTTTTATTAAACATTGTAGTTTATAAATCCTAAAAATATAATAAAATATCTATTATAAATCCTAAAAATATAATGAAATATCTAAAGTTTAAGGCCACAAAAACAAAAACTTTTGGTTTCAAGCAAGTTTCTTTTTCAGTTAGGGATTTTGATTCATAAGATAACACACCCATATTGCTATCTATATTTCAAAACAGAACTCAAATATTTGCAACAATTCAGTTACATCTGTTCAAATTAAAAAAGTTGCATATTATATATTTTATCCTCTTGAAGGATATAATAAAAATCAACTTACTCCTTATTAGACTCTTAAGAACTTGAATTCCTAGATTATATTTAGAATTTGACATTATCAGTTATCATAACATAATAAATTATAATCAGATACACAGTGTATATAGGATTTTCTCAAATTGTTTCTAAAGATCAAATTATAGATAATGGTATATATAAATATAATGGAATCATTATTTACTTACACTTTCTCATAATCATATTTGCATTGAAAACTGGAATCTTATTCATTACATTCTTCTTTGTCTTATCAAATATGGCATTGTTGAGATCCTCAAAGTTCAATTCATTTATTTTAGAATTAAGCTTCAAGTCACCAGCAACAAATGATCTAAAAAATGTTTTAAGAATTTCATATTAAACCACTTTAAAATTGGTAGAAAACATAATCAGTAACTAAATGGTGTACAATAAAGAACACAAAAAGAAAATATAAAAATTACAATTATCTTCATTTAGTACAATTATTTAATGCAAAAGTTTTATTATTTGATAATATTAATATAACTTTCAACAACAAATATTTTATGTGTAACCTATTCTTTCCTAAATAACACAAATATCCAGTTAATATTTTCAATTTACAATGTTCTTTTTGTATATTGTTAATCAAGTTATTGAGTGAAAAATATTACACTGGAAAATGAATTTATTGCTAATAGATGTTAAGCATAAGTATTCTTTGAGAAAATTTAATACTATTTTCCTATTTTTAAGTGGGATAATGAATTTAACTTCTGAAAACTTAATTTTAGGACATACTGCACTTTTCTTATTTTCAAGAGGAAGAAAACTTGTCAACACATAATTAATAAAAATGTTGAGTTATTTAAAAGAGACTTCAAAAATATTTCAATTGTGAAACCAACAAAATATTATAATTTAGTAACCTGAAATTTCCATAATCCAGAAAAATTTAAATGAGCCAATGAGTACTTAATAAATGTGGATATACTTATTATATAAGAAAAAGGAAATATAAAACAAATTAAAGTAACAAAAAATTTTAAAAATGACAAAATTAAAAATGTCTAATTCTCTAAAACAATATTCAAAACAATTTAGATTAAACATAAATTTTTTTTAAGAATTCAAGTTATAGTCTACAGCTGTACATAAACATTAAATCTCATTGGGTGGAATTTCTTTTTATTGAAAATTGTAATAGAATCATTGCTATCTATCAAGATAAATCAGAACCATTATATTTCAAAACCAACTCATTATGTATAGGATAGGTTCTATTTTAAAGATAATGTATTATGACATAAACACATTCAATATGAAGCAACTTTTTAATTAGGACAAAAATAATGGAATGAGCTTTCGTTCGTTTCTTTATTCATATCCTAGATTAATGCAACTTTAATATTTCTTAGTTGGTTGGCTTATCATTATATGCAAATTTTTTATGTAAGATTTATAATTAGTATCCACAATTTGATTCGGAACCAAAATAAACATCTTATCTGGGGTAAAAGTCAAATCCAATTGACCAGAAAATCAGAGAGATTGCTGATTCAACTACTAGTATGATTTTCAGATTTTTAAAATGATTCATTTGAACTGCTCCAGAAAAACGACGCAATTTTGAGATAGACATGATAGAATAGAATACAATTTTGATCAATCTTGCAGATTCTTTAACAGAACAAAGGCAAATATTAATCTGAATTCAATCCAACTTAACTGAGTGCAATAATGTGGATGACTCATAATTGAACTATTTTGTGTAATTAAATGGCTGTTATAGGATGCAACTTATCAATCGTATTTACAATTATTAAAATGTATTGCAAAACTGAAAAATTATACAAAAACTTAAATATTTTAACAAGGATTCAAATTAATAATACATGAATAAAAAATAATTACATAAGGCATTAATATATTAACATTATAGTCATAAATAAAAAATGGTCAATGAACAAAACTGAATTGTTGACAAACTCTTGTTTACTTAATCACTCTAATTTAATGTATTTTATGACTTTAAATATTAAAAATTAGATACATACCCTTTAAACTCTTTAGAAGAAATTATTTCATTTGGAGTGTCGCAGAATATGACAGAATTTAAAGCAAGCATGTTTGTTGCACTTAAAGATTTTATCAATAATGAATCTAAAAATGTTACATTTGCAGTAACCTTTTGTTCAGAATTCAAAGTTAAAATAGACTTGTTAATTTCCCTGAAGTCCTTCCCATTTAAATTACCAAAAATTGTTAAGTTTTGCCCTGAAATATAAAAAAAGTTTGTCACACATTTTCAAATTTCCTTTTATTTTACACATTAACAATGAATTTAAAATGATAATTTGTAACAATTTCATTTGAACTGATCTAAAAAATTACCTTATTATCTGTAAATAAAAAATTTGACAGATAATATGTAATAAAATATTAAAACTAGAAATTCTTGTGAGAAATAGACAGTTTCTGTGTATTTTTGCAGCCACAAGAGCACTTTTTATGATCAGTAAAGTGATTCATGTGCTACAACTTGGTTTGGTGATGCTCTCCATAGTTAGTCTTTGCATACAAGAAATAGTTGGACCAGGACCTACAGTTTAAAGTGAGCTCAAAACCACTATAAATATCTATACCCTGAGTATGAATCAAACCCACAAAAGCTAGAGTTCAATTCGGCTTACTTGTTACAAATTAAAAATCTAGGAACTTCTCAAGCCCATAACATAATTATCTCTAAGCCATCATTAATTTTTGATATGAGTTTGTAAAAATATTTATAGACTATGATTATATATCTTAAAAATTAATAATGCATGTTGAAATTACAATTTTACATTTATAGTGTTTTACTGAGGAAGTAAGAAAATGTAAAATCATAATTTTCTATTTAAGGTAAATTTCACATTTTGCACTTTTATTGTAATAAATTATAACAAACCAAAAAGTTCAGTAATTTGACCAACAAAGATCATAATCAAATTGCATTTGAATAATTAAAATTATATAATTAAACTCAGTGGCACAACAGCCCTCCTGGGACAAAGGCCTATAATACCCCATACATGTTTTCTTGATTGAAGGCTCTCAAGGTGTGAAGCATGTGTCTCAGTTAAGTGGTCACCCTAATATATAAAACCCCCAGTATTTAACTCCCAAGCATGATTAGTATTCTGTTTTATTGACCCACTGAAGACTAAATCAACCTTGTCCAGCCTGTATTTTGAGAGTGATACCACTATGCCACTGAGTTTTGTATTTGAATAATTATTTGATGAAAAAAGTTACTCTAAATAGAAAACATTACATTCAATATGTAGAAATAGAAGCTTTTTTCTCATTAACAAGATATTAAAGAGTAAATTACATTAAAAATTAAATTTAAGAAATTTAATTTCATAAAAAGGAATATGTAAGTCATGAACTTGAAACAAGCAATAAGTTGAAGAAAAAAACCATTTTTGCTAATTTGACATTTTCCTGCATATAACAAAAAAAGAAATGACCAGACAAAAAGTTATACACATGAAATTGCAAAATACTAGAACTAATGCATGGAATGTATTTTTCCTTTATTTGCAAAATAGTATGAGAACTTAATATTTTTAGTAAATTTATTTTAACTGCATTTTTAAAAACAATTTAATAAAAAATGAAAAATTATATTTTCTATTTGTAGGAAAAATGTTAAACTTAATTTTAAAAAATAAAACTATGATAACTTTATGCAAATTTTTTTTTCTTTTTTTTTGTAATTGAAGAATATTAAAATTTATATGAAGCATTTCTTACGGACCATTATCTATATTTACAAGTTTTTAAGATTTACATGTTTCTAAGATATTACATATCACATTTTGGCTGTAAGCTTTGCGTTACTTAACAAATATATACACGAGAAATAGCAAACGCATTTCAATGTGACAATAGCTTACACAAAATATTATAATGGAGAAAAGTGAAACTGGCATACATCTTTTAATACAAGTATAAATTCATAAAAATGATATGAGATTCAATATATTTTTATCTGAGCAATATCCTTTTTTCCAGTTACAAGAATTCAATTTTTTACACGATTTGCAGATGTTAATCCCCAGATTCCCGTCAAAACCAGAAAATAAGCTTTCATCCCGAAATGCCCTGTTTGAAAATAATGCATAAAAAAGATTAGAAGAATATTTCCTAAGGCTGGAAAAATATTTTCTCTCATTTCACACACCAGGTGGTAGCACTATACAATTTTAATGTAATTGGAGATAATGAGTTTATTTTATACTAGGTGTAAGTACTATTCAAGTTTTCTTGAATAAAAAATAGGTACTTTCATGACCGTTTTATTGAAAATTATACAATCGTTAAGGGATTAAAAAGATATTCAGAAGGTTATTGTACATTTAAAAAAATTTTTTCATATTCTAATAAAACCACTAAAGATATTTTTCTATACCTGTTAATATGTTTTCTATTGAAGTATTTAAAGACTTGAAAAATTTTTAAAGCTTGAATGTCATTTTTTGATACTATAACACGATTTTTAAGGATAATTTAAGCTTGATGGTTAAGGTAATAAAAGAATTCACATTAAAAAGTATTTATATAAGAATTTTATTACCTTAATCATGAATATTAAATATAAAACTTTTTTGTATGATATCCCACATTTAAAGGAGAACTTAAGCTATCCAGAGACAAGAAAAATTCATACACAACCTATATATATTCCCAAAATTTTTAATAAAAATTTTGAATTAAGATAAATGGACCAATTTTAATAATATAGCAATCATTTTTTTAAAGTTTTAAAAGTTGATATTTCAAGCAATATTTCACAAAAATTATTGAAAACTGAAATAAAATTACCATTTATGTTCTTCCAAATTTTATAATTTTACATTGGCAAATCCCAATATAGATCAATAATAAATGATGAAACAGGTAAGCAAAATGCCTTAATTTTTATCAAAATTATAAAATGTGCAGACAGAATGAAGCATCATACCAAGCAGCTGGTATTTAAAATAATATTAGGAAAAAAAGAATCAATAATAACACTATTAATGAATAGGTATTAGTCATGAAAATAAAATTTCATAATTTCATTAGAAATACTGACTTGACTAATATCACATGAATCATTAACCAATAGCCTATTTTTATTTCAAAACTTAATTAAAAAATAACAGTCACTAGAATGGCAAATATGATAACTAATTATGCAACAGTGAAAAAATTTATAATATAATCTACATAATATCTAAAATCGAAAGAGTGCATTCAAAACACAGCTCGGGAAAGTAAACAAATCTTATATTAAGAGCAAAAACAATTTTAATAAACACAAAAGATACACACATTAAACAATTTATGTATAAATTAAAAACAATCAATTACATTCAAGAAATCTAAAGGAACTTACAGTTCCATCGAAAGGTTAGGAAAACTTCCTCCCTCAATCAAATCAAAATCTAAAAGTGCGATGAAATCACACATAATAATTGGCAACAGCACCATCTATTCAAACGTTTTTCTTCAACATATTAGTTTGCTTTTATGCTGATTTCAAAGTGTTACATTAGTCATCAATTTTATAAATGAAATACTATTGAATCACAATACATTATAAATATTCAACAAATAGAAGATGTAATACCAATATATGTAGTCAATTTTTAGTGGCATTTGTAAACATAATTGTTAACTAACACAATTATGTAGTCATTAAGAAAAACAGAAGTCACATAACTTTTGTAATATAAAATTGAAGCAGAATTATATCTTAAAATGATTATTGCATTTTATACTATATTCAGTTTTCTGCTATTCCATATGAAATTATAAGCCAAAAATCTATAATATTAAATAATTTTTATTCCTCAATAAAGAAAAAGCAGTTTGTAGAATAAATTTTCAACATGTCAATTTCCTAACTTAAGTACTAGAGCCAAATAGTTTTAACGAGTTGAATGACAGGTTATCCCCAAGCTATAAGGAATCCAACTATATTTTACTCTTCAAAATAAATAAAAAAATTTTATCAAAAAATTAATCACTTTTAACAACACTGTGATTAAATTCAATAAATTAAAATTTTGCTTTCTTATAACAAAGTATTTTTAAACACAAAAACATGCAAAAATAGGTTATAGAAAATCAGTGAAATATGCTATAGAATAATTTTTTACTTTAATAAAGTTGTTTACTAAATATTTAATGCTGCCACCAAAAAAATGAAACTTTAAAACTACTACTTACCTTCAACATTTAAAAAACTTTTGTTCAAAATAAGTTTTTCAGTTGACTGAACAGATGATTTATAGACAGCAGATGATTTATAATCTTCGAAATACATGTCATGAAATTTAGAGAAATTGAGATTTTCCACCGTTAAATTATACAACTCAACCTCGTGAAAAATACCATTTCCTATAGAAAATAATTCTTAATTTAAAGAAACAGTAGTTTCTAAATTCTTAAATATAATTATAACAAAAATTTATTTAATAATTATAATAAACCACTTTTACAAGAAACAAATATGAACAAAAACAAATATGTATGAATATAGATTTCAAAAATTTATAACAAGAATTTTTTTTTGGGATTTACACACAAATCTCTATATAAAAATATTACCATAGTACTGAATGCAATTTATTATCTATAGGTATTTTCCATTTAAGACAGTATAGAGAAAAGCAAATTATAGAAACACTGTAGTAAAAATTCTTATTTTCACAAGCATCTATATTCAAAAACTTAGAAACTTATTTACTGTGTTTTATTGGTCCTTCCTGTAATAGTTCAAATGTTTCTTTAAAAGAAAACACAAATAGCAACAGGATTCTATATCAATTTTTTAATTAAGAGTAAAATTACGACCTAATGTTATGACTAGTAAATTATTTACCATAGAAATTAAAAACTTAAGAGTTTCAAAATCTGCTTTTTACATTTAGCACTAAGAAAATGAAGGATTAATTGCTAATAAATATAAGAAATCTTCATACAAGTATTTCAGTTGTTTTAAATTCATTTCATTTTATAAAAGATATAATTTTATTCAAATTGAAAACAAAATTTTCTCTTTTTGTTGAATCTAGGATAAATGCTTCATAAGCTTAATAATTGGTGTTCCTATAAATGCTGTTTCGTGTGTGAAACTATTCTCATAAATTGTTAGATTCATTTATATATGTGTCAATAAAGTGCAACTACTTCAAAGTTTAACAATGAATTGTTGGAATTGAATTACTTGAAAGACTTTTCATTGTGTTCATTCATTTCACTGTGCAATACTCAGTATCTAAAAAATATCAGAAGATTTTTTTGATCTTATGTTTGAGTTATTGATAAATTTAATTTTGAAAATTCAATTGCAAGAAATAAATTTTGTGATTTTGTGAGGATTACTGATGCAAAGTCCAGGATTGGACAAATCTGTGCCCAACAATATTTAAAATTTAAAACTAGAAATAAAAATTCTATGAAAAATGTGTAAAAAGTATAAAATAGTCAAATAAGTAAAACAATGCACTAAAATATTCAATTAAAGTCTATGTAAAAGATTAAAATGGATAAAAGTTTAAATAAAGTTTAGAAAGCCAATTGCACATGAAAATGCAAACAGATTTCTGTGTTGCTTAAACTCAACTCAAATGTAATAAGCTTAAAATTGTGCTGTTAGAAAACTGCTAAGCAGAAATCATTGAAATTAAGATAGAGTTAAAATGTTATACATGGTACATTTGTCAAATTGTATATATATATGGTTCATTTGTCACAAATTACAGCATTCTTAAACAAGAATAAGTGCTGGTCAATAAATTGAGTATGTCCAACATGAAGATGTATAAGCTTTACATCAACTCTTTGCGTGAGAATAACTGGAAATAGGATGCAAGAGAATATATTATACAATTTGTTTTTGATCTACGAACTCTAAATTCTCAATAAATAGGAAAATTTCAATCTTAGACAATTTGATTAATATCAAGAATTGTTAATGCTTTTAGTATGAAATCAATAGCATTTTCAGCAGCATTGTTTCCAAATTCATTGCCATCATGGCTTGGAATTCAACAAAATGGAAAAACCTTTGATCTTTATAATGCTTAGAATATTTAATATTTCTATAACTACATGATTCGAATTTAAACTGTTCTAATTGCATTATCATACTAATTTTATCCGTATAGATAAAATACTTTAGATGACGGATCATATCAGCTCCAGAGTATGTACAACAGCTTCAACCATGTAAATAGAACAAGATTCAGGAAGATTATAGTTGTAAGTTGCGTGTTCAACAATATTAAAACCAACATGACCAGTTGATTTTAAGCTATCTGTAAACACATGAATGCAGAAGGAATATTGATAACAAATATAGAATAACTATTGCAAAATAAGAATGGCTTATATATTATATACAGAAAAGGGATTGATTATATTAATAGCAGGAATGCTCCAGGTGGAAATTTCAATTGTAATTTAGATTGGTAAATTTGGGAACACAGATGAAGAGAGAAGGGATTAAGTATGCTTATAAAATGGAAACATTTTAAGAGGGACCCCAGTAATGTGATTCAGGTAGCATTTTAAAATAATAATTAGAGACAACAGATTACGCCTTAGATTAAGAGACAGTTGATTACAAATCAAATACAAGCTCTCAATATGAGAAGTTCAGAAAGCTTCAGAACAGATTCACAAAGTTAGGTGACGTACAGGATCAAATTTACATAACATTGATAACCTAGGTGATCTATAAAATGCACAACCATAATCAACTCAAGATAAAAAAAAATGACTAATACATAAAGAGTAATACTTTACGATACACAACTCAAGAAGTGCAAATTCGATAACACCTTGGGAGAATTAAGCTATTTTTCACATTTCTTCCAGAAATCTAAGATGTGTGATAATTTTTTTGCCAAAGATGTTTTTAGAGCTATCTCAATAATAGGAGTAATTTTGTCTGATATTTTAATTTTTAGATCAAAATGAGGTTCAGTTTTTCTGCAATAAATGGATACAATTACTTCAGCAATTTTTCTTCCTGGCAAGGTGTGGTAAAGTATACCATGCACTGAAATTATTCACTGTATTCCAATTAGCATCAAATCGGTAGCAAATTAATACCTTGGCAAGGAATTTGTAGATCAACATATAATGCTCCATGGATAGTTGTAATATAAAAAGAATGTGCCGATGAAAATATTAAAAATAGTAACACTTAAGATTTCCTCTTGTTTGGTTTGTATATAGCTCAACGGTCATTTTTTGCCCACAAGAGCTAATTACACATAAAACTGCAATTTAAGGTGGATCCAAACCATGACAAACATCAAAACTCTATGAGGGATTCAAACACACAAACTGTTCAACTGAAGACCTATTCAACTGCCAAGTTCATCAAGATGCTTCCTTGAGGAATACTGAACACTCTCAGATTGGACAAATTGATTGGACAAAACAGATCATAAAGACATTAAAAATATGAAAATTTAAAAAGTTATAAAAAATAGGTATTTTTTTCTTATTGTCTAAAAATAGAAGAACATTATCAAAATTGCTTTCTATATTTTTGATGATGAAACATTTCTGATTACATCTCATTTGTTTCTCTATGGAAAGAGAAACAAGAATTAGAGGTACAATTACACACACACACACACACACACACACACACACACAGAGAGAGACAGACACAGAAACAGGCAGAGACAGAAAGAGAGAAGTGTTTATTTAAGGATTCTTACAACAGCATCCATCACAGAGGGATGTAATACAAGATGAAACACTAAGAGGAATGTAATACAAAAGGATGTAATATAACTGTATTAAAGTTTTTTTATCCTACGCCCGAACTTGGTTTTTCAACCATCAGTCTCTGTCGGGCAGCCCAATACAATCATGAGGTGAATGAAAAGTCATCTTCCGCAGAATTTCTAACTGTGACGTCCGAAAGTCCAGGGCAAATGTAAAGGTGGACACCAGTCATGTTCTCTAGTCCACAAAAAGGGCAGATCAAACCCAAACGGTGAAGGTGTTTCTGAAGATAATCATGCCCAGTTTTAAGGCGAAAATTTGCCACTACCACAGCTCTGTGGAGGTTACATGGAATAGGCTTTGTTAGTAAGGAAGCCCATGCTTTCCCCTTTATGCACATCTTGTAAAAATTTCTACGATAGGAGACTATATTTGATTTAATAAGCCTTTTAACAGTATGGTATTCTAAGGCTGGAGAAAGCTGTTGTAGATCTGAGCCAGCCTTTGCCAATTTGTCAGCTGCGTCATTTCCCGCGATACCACAATTGCTGGGTATCCATTGCAGCAACATTTCACGTCCTTCTTCCAGTAGAGAACTAATTTCCATAACTGTATTAAAGTGAATTATGTTCCACACGCTTTTGATATACTCCCTAAAGTGACCTCCACCCTTATCAAGTAACCCAGTAGATGTATGATAGCTCGATCTATGTAAGCCTATTGATGCACTAAAAACCATAAGATACCTCCTGTTTAACTGAAGTAGAGTTAAAATAAGATATTGGTATTCGGAAACCAAAATTAACAAGATCTTTCTTCCAGAGAAACATGTCACTATGCCCAATAAGTATGTGAGTTTAATCTCCAAGAGAAGTAAATAACATCTCAATAGAAGCCCTCAACCTTTTAGAAAGCAATTACAATGAAGAAAATGAAAGAAAAAGAAAAGGACAAATAACTGTAATATGAAAAGGTAACTCTAGAGTGCATGAATTGTGTTTTCTTAAGATAAACCCTCTGAGAGATGTGTGAATTATGGAATACAACTGTTATCCAATTATAAAAACATAAACCTTCTCAAATGATCAAGAAGAATTGGAGAAAAATATTTCAATATTAACATGACATATCATTCTATCTGTAATTAAACCAGTAGATTTATATTATTTAATATATCTCCAATTTTTGGAAAGTTTATTTTTCTCGTTTTTCATTGACAAAAATTTTTCCAATTTCACAATAATTTCTTATTAGATCAAAATATAAATAAAAACACTTGAATGACTACTGAAAACAAACATTAGTAGTCACATCATTTTAAAGTGATTTTATTGATATTAATGCTCATAACAACAAGTTAAATTTCAAAATAAAAGGTTACACGAATTTAGGAAAAGAAAAAGAATATTAAGTTTTAATCTTTTAGTTATAAATTACAAATAAATAATTTTCAATAATTTTTTCAAGTGAAGAGTTTAGAATTAATAAAAATTTCCAATATCAATTGCAGAAATTTTTTCCAAGAATATTGAAAATTTTTTTATTTATCCTAAACTAAGAAGTTTAAATAAACTAAAGAAAATTACTTTTTTCAAGATATACACTTCAAAGTTCTGTGTATATTTTTTCTCCTTTTAACTTCGCAGAAGTTATTATATAAACTAACAAAAATAATTTTTGCTCGCTTATGCGTCCTACACAAATCTTGTAAGGAACAATTAACTTTTATTACACATAAATTAGAGTCATAAAACATCAATGAACAAAATTTTAATTTAAAAAATGTCCCATAATTTTACTAAAAATTCAAAATAGCAGTTTAGATTTTAAAATAAATTTGTTAATGAGTTTGAAATTAAAAATTATTAAATTTTTATACACAAATGTATTCATGCATATAAATTTGATTAATCTTGGACACACACACTTCTCTTTCAAACAAATAATCCATACTCAAATTTCACAATTCACAAAAATTTTATTAATGTAATTGTCACATTACATTATTAAAATTTCATTTATAGGTGTAATTTTTATTTTGATATTATGAAGGAAAAACTAAGCACTTAAGAGTTATTGTATGGTTAACAGGAGCAAATTCAAATGCAATTGAATTTGCCAAATTTGAGAAAAAGTTCAAAGAATGAAAATATCTAAAATGCTTATGCAAATCATATGGTGATAAAAATTCAAAGTAATTAAGCATATTATTCTACTTTACAGCATATTATTCTAGAAAAGAAATGGTTATTCAAAAATGATCCTCTTAACAATGCACCAAACACTTAACAAAGAATCTTGTTCTGCTAACAGAAAAATACTGAAACAGACTTTCAAATTTTAATATCACCTTTGCAATACTTTCTAATTCAAATTTGCAGTTATAATTTGATAAGTAAATCTAAAATATCTATAATTTAAACCATCTAAATAACACCAAGAAATTAGCTGTTTCATTGAAAAAAATAATTGATCAAAAGCAATGCAAAAAATTCTAAAAAGTAATTATATTTAATTAACAAGAACAGAAATCTAAGTAAATTCATATCAAAACTAACTCACTAAATAAATTAGCAAGATAAAAGAAATTAATTTGTTTTTATAAATCGGGCCAATCATGTTGATTAAAACTGACATAAATAAAAAGGATATAAAAGATATTGGATTAATAACTACATGACTGATTCAACTAGTCAAATTAATACACAAGGAGAAAAGAATACTAGAGTTACATTAAAAATTGCACTGCTTAATTAATGTGTAATTGGGAATAAAACAGCAATTTTTAGTTTTTATAATTAAAACAAAGTATTGAAAAACAATTCAGTTATATGCTCAACTAATTTATTTTTGTAATAAAATGTGCACATAAATTGAAAAAATATCCAGAAACTAATGTTTTGAGGTAAATTTGCATAACTTACAGCGATTAAAGAAATAAGTGGAAAAAATTCGCAATTGGTATCATGATCTATTTTGAAATAATAATACTAAAACAATTACTTTATATTTATTAGTGTTAGTAATTTACAGATTCACACAAGCAGTGAATGGCATTGGTAATTTGGTTCCAAATAAAACAAGGATGAACTTTTACATTTAAATCACTTTTTATAATATTATTGCTAGTTTTTTTAATTATTGTTTCTAATAAACACAAAAACAATTTGTAAATAAACTCTTATTTAACTTCGGATATATTGTATATATATTAATCATTATTGCTAAAATGTATGCAGCTTTCAAAATAAAACTACTATCCAGGTCAAATCTTATATAATTAGATTCATTAAAATTTTGATTTAAAATTCAAAAAATAATTAATGACAAAAAGGTTTTAGCAACAAAAAATTCTGAATGGTTTTTTCTATGATATAATTGTAGTTTAATTATTTTACAAGGAAATTTTCCTGCAATCTTACAATACATTATAATATAATAGAAAAGTAATATTTTTCAAAAATCTAAAATGAATATCTTTTTATGTAGTGAAAAGATATTACCACAAAAATTAAAATTTTAATTATAATTTCAGATTTAATTCATTTGTATTTTAATTTGAAAATAAATTACTTTAATTATTCAATTATAATTGCTAGAAAAAATGTGAGTTACTATAGTTTACATATTTAACTTTCAAAAATTTAATCAAATTTCTATGAAAAAATTTAACAAGACAATTATTTTTAACAAAGTGCAATATTAAAGTAACTTTAAACAATCATTACATGAAGATAACAAAATATTTACCATGGCATACTTGAAATTTTTCAACTTGCATTAAATCGGAAATTGCTATATTATTGAGACTAGTAAGACTCAAATTTCCCATTACAAACATTTCCTTTATTGTAAATTTCACTGCATTTATATCTTCTTGAATAGACTAAAAAATAAAATAAAAAATTCATAAATTTATGAACGTATTTATACAAATTTAGTTTTAAAATGCTATATCACACATCCCCTAACATAGTTTTTTTATAATTACAATTTTTTCAAAATAAAAATAATTAGAAAAAGTGAAACTGTACATTATAAAATTAAACATTTCTTGTTAATATAATTAAAAATACTTATCCAAGATTTTAAACTAGTGTCATTTCTCAAGAAATACAACATTTCACTCATGAATATTTAAAATTTACATATAGCTACGCATATAGTTAGCCAAGCTGTATGTAAATTTTAAATATAAAATTTACATATAGTTGTTCCATATAGTTGGGCGTGCGAAATTCCATTATCCAATTTTGAAAAAAAGAGACTTGATAACGCACCAGAAACCTATTGATTGTAGGAATAATTATGGAAAAAAATTGCACATTAGTTATATTAAATACTAAAAATTATAAATTTATAATGAATATAAAATTTTATTTTATAAATTTGATTTGCTCATGGATTTCAGAGAAAAAATATTAACTACAAAAAATTAAGAAATTATAAACTTCATTTATTTGTAAATATTACAGCATATGAACAGTAACATGTGACAAGAGAACTAACTAAACAATATCTTAACAGATAAATTTGTGAGAGACTTATGGAAAAATTTATTATCTGTACACAAATATGGCACCAATTGCAGTATAATTTCATTATTAATAATAAGAAACTTATGTAAATGGCAATCATTTTCTTTAACAGTTCTGCTTCAAATAAATGCCTTCCATAAATTTTTCAAAACTTAGAATACTATATATTCGCAATTTTAAAATAAAAATATTTTTCAAATTTATCTGAAATTGCTCAAATTTACTTTAAACGATTCAAACATTTTGGTGTATTGATCCCACTTGAGAAAATAATCTTATGCATATTCAAGGACTGTTCAAATGAAATGAGAGATTAGCTGTTAACAAATATAAGAATAGAAATACTGTTCATTGATTACAATGACAAATTTGAACCCTGAATCTGATTTGTCTGCATTTATTGTTATCTTAAATACATATTGACCTTCAAGTCATTTATTTTAATTTCTAAAAATTAAACATCCAATGAATTCTAAACTTTTTGAGAATCTTATTTCCAGTAGAAAAAATTTTTCATAAGTTTGGAAATTCCCATAATATTTTGATAATGTTACTTCTAAAAATTTTTCTTTTGTGATGTCTCACAGAAAGGATTATATATATATATATATATATATATATATATATATATATATATATATATATATATATATATATAGAACTAAATTTAGATTAGTGATTTTATTAATAGATTACTATTAACCTGATTATGCACATAACTAGTTATGTAACACAAAAGTTTAAGAATAAAGTGTATTCATATGTTTTAGCAAAGTCTAAATCCATAAGTGAACTAAGATTTGATGAATTTGTATGGGGCTGTAAAATAAAAAACTAATATTTACTTAATTTACTTATACATATAATTGACATTTCAATATATATATATGTGTGTGTGTGTGTGTAAAACATGTAAAAAATATCACTGCTCTGAAATCTTTTTAATGCTAATATATTTTAATATGGTTTATTATACCATGATAACAAAAGCTTAAAAGCAGTGCATAACTCCAGATAAAGTGTTTGCATCAGAAATCACACATATAATTTTATATATATATATATAAATAAAATAAAGTGTGTGTGTGTGTGTGTGTGTGTGTGTGTGTGCGCAGTGCGTCATGGGTTATGAATACATAATGCAAACTAATTCCTATGGAAAAAAATAGATTTTTATTAAGTAAACATAATGATAAATTTAAGATGCTTAAGCAGCCACATAAATAAATCTACTCTATCAATTGCATCACAAAAGATAGACTTGTCATAGGGTTAGCACATTGAATTCTTAAAGCAAAGTTTGGTTTGATAATCAATAGTAATTTTTTGCACATACGAGAGAAAATTAAACAGGAACTCAGTTTTAAGTGGATTCCATACCACTATCATCCAAGCCCAAAGCTGGATTCAAACCCCCAAACTTTTGAGCCAAAGGCACTTCAAACAAGCTCTAACCATTTAGCTACCAGTTTGGCTTTAAAACATAAAAAATGCTTGCTTATACAAATATTCTCATTGACATATAATATTAATAATAAAAAATCGTAATGAAAAATTTTCATAAAACTGCAAATACCAAAAGGATAATTTTGATACAGTCTGAATAATAGTAAAAGCTTTTCCAAGGACAAAAACTAGAACAATAATAATGCTTCTGTTGCATGTCTATTTTTTTCAACAAAAATAGAATATAATTAATGATATTTTTCTGCACTGTACCCATACTATTACTTAATGAATCCTAATAAAAATCAAAATTGAGATGTAATCAAAAATAAGTAATTGGCAGTGAAACATAATTTGGGTGATCCTAAGTTGTTTAAAAAGTTTAAGCACATCATTCAAAATCAATTAATAGATTTTTATTATCATAATAAAAAAGATACAAAATGTTTTCAGCAAGTCTCTAATTTTTTCCAAAAATAATGAAAACAAGTGTCCATCATAAATTTCTGATTATATTAGAAACTCAAAATTGCTAACTTCATTTTACTAATCAATAGAATGTAACATTAAAAAATTCAGTTAAAAATACAACTTATTCAATGCAACTATTTCAATACAAATTTATCTACAAAAGTTGCACCAGTAAAAATGCATAAAATATGTATATTCTCTGCAGTCAGACTATTAAACATTTATAATATATATTATTATGTATTAATAATACATTTTCTCTACTTAAAGCCAAAAGCTAACTTCCAAGAATTTTCACCCAAGTTTCCAACATTTCACAAACAGTAATTTACAAAGTTTCATAAAAAAATTCAAGAAAATTAACTTAGATCAATCAACTTTTACTTTAAGAAATGCATTGTAAATTATCCTGCACAACTTAATACAAACAAGAACTACATTGATATTATAGCTGCTAATTATTACAGTCTGACCATTAATAAAAACATATGAAGACTTAATTTTTGAAAGAGAGAAAATGTTTACCCGATTGCAAAAACGAGATTGAGAATTTTGTTTAATATATATAT
Organism: Latrodectus hesperus; assembly: GCA_037975125.1. Classification (NCBI taxonomy): domain Eukaryota; kingdom Metazoa; phylum Arthropoda; class Arachnida; order Araneae; family Theridiidae; genus Latrodectus; species Latrodectus hesperus. The sequence continues at coordinate 12,107,064 of CM075852.1, read as the reverse complement.
ATAATTTTAATGCATCAGTTGACTTAGGCATATTTTTATATGTGACAAGTTTGAATCTATTAAAAAGGTGATCCTCACAAATGTAGAAGTTACCAGAAAAAGAATACCTTACACAAGATGGTTCGATTGCATAGAAACATTTCTAAAAATATTAAAAATTAACAGTTGGCAAACCATAGCGCCTGATTAACTTTATTGGGAAGAACTTGTAGAGATGACTTTGTCCTGTTGTAGGCAGTAGTGCAATTGAAGAATTGCACATATAGCAATAAAAACACAGCAACTTAAAATATTAATTTATTGATAAGTTATCCAGTGGTCTACATTTGCTGCAATATTATGAGTCTCTAGAGAGGACTTCACATGACAAACTAATAATTTTACACAATAATCAAAAATATTTCTTTCTGATAATTACAAATATATACATCTATGTATATATTTCCATCTTGAGATTATTATTATTACCACAGCACATCTTGAACACTTGATTGTTCCTAGTACTGAGATACTCATGTAGCAATGTCTGGATCAACAAAATCTTTCAATGAAGTAGAGCCTGCCATTGATATCATAAAAGATTTGATTTTTTTTTTTTTTTTTTTTACTTCTTCAGGGGAACATTTCCTTAACTGGCTTAACTACAGAAATCAAAAACAAGAAAAAGCAAATATATTGAATGCACAGTGACTGTTCCAGTAAAAAGCAAAAGAAACTCTAAAAATTTGACAGAAGTATTAAAAAAAGATTAATAAAACTTCAAATTCATGTTACACAGCGTAATATGCATATTAAGACACCAGATTGCTATAGTTGGTTGGTTGGGTTTTTTGGCAGAAGGTCCAAAAAGGACAAGATGCACTAAAGCTTTAATTTTATAAAATTAATCTTTTTTATTTATTTAATAAATTATGAAATACCCAAGCAACATTAAAATCAGAATAAAACAAAAACTATATTTACAAATTAAAAATCATATTTTAAATTAAAAAATTACAAAAACAAACTTCTAAGATGTATAATAAAAATATAGAATTTAAATAAATTGGAAACCTATTGCTTTTAAAAAGAGGTTTCTTCTTTTAAAAAAAGGCAAAGAGGTTTCTGTTTGGTGCCTCCTCAAATAAAATAAAGTTAAAAATTTGGTTTAAAAAAAATGTAGACGTTCTTGGTTAAAATCATGATACATTAAAATATGATGAATATTACATGGTTCATCATACATTTCACTCCATAAATTTAATTCACTCAAAAACAAATATCAAGGTGTGAAACGTGCAAGTAATACGAAGGCGTGTTAAACAGACATCAACACTTCATAACAGTAATTTTGAAAATTAAGTGAGAAATGGAAAATTGGTATGCTGAGCTGCATGTTCCAAGATTCACACATTGCTATAGAACGGGCTTGTGCTTTACTTGTAGAAGAAGTCTTTATAATGAAGAAATTCTATTACACATTTTGCAAAATCAAAATTTTTTCCTGATTTTGATTTGAACACTTATGCTGAAATACATTTGAATCATAAGCTCCAAAATATTTCTTAAATGTCTACTGAATTTTGCTTAAGGTATTGGTTTAAGCAGATCCTAAATAGTAAGTAAAGACTTTTTTCATTAGATATAAAAGTAGACTTATGATTGCAATGCTAACTAATATGATTATTTTTTATCCTTATTTCCACATTAGCACCTGAACTTTTCTTCCTTCTTCTATAGAAGTTATGGGGAAGGCCTTCGCTCATCAAGGGTTACCCTTGATGAGCGAAGGCCTTCCCCATAACTTTTCTTCACTCTAATCTATTATTTGCAATTGATTTCCAACTATTTATTGCTATTAGGATCTTAAAATTCCTCTATACACAGTCCATCCATCTCAACCTGAACGATTGAAAATTTTAAATGTTAAATATAAGGGGTCCATTCTGCATATGTGGCCCACAAATTTCATATGACTTATCTTAATGAACTTAGTGATATCTATATCCTTAAATAATTTGTACAATTTAAAATCAAGTCGACTTCTCCAGACTTCATTTTCATTTATAGCACCAAAGATTTTTCTCAGAACTTTTTGTTCAAAAATAGCTACTGTTCTGCCTGAAATTAAGTAACCATCCATGTCTCAGATCGAGAAGAGGACACTGACTGATCTGATGAGCATTTTATATAATGTGATTTTAGTGTTTCTTTTGATTAATTTAGATTTTAAAAAGCTACGTAAATCATGAAGACATTGATTAGCTGCCAAATTTGTCTTTTAATATCAATACCCACATCGTTTTGAGCATTGATATTTCAGACTAAATATAAAAATTATTAACCACTTCAAATTTATAATCACTAGCCTCTAAAAATTTAAAAGTCACTGGATCTTTAGTAATTGACATGTATTTACTTTTGGCCTTCATTAATAATATGGATTTTTTCTGATGACTTAAGGGCAAAACATGCCTCTAACAGAGCATTCCTAGTCTATGTTATGATCATAATATCATAAGCATAAGCAAGGAGTTTCAACATATTTAGTAAATATGGTACCCCTGGTTATATCTGAGATGCGAACTATGGCAAGATTAAAAAGCAAGCAAGAGCATCTTTGTCTCACACCATTCTTTATTTAAAAAAATTCTGTCAAGGAGACATAATTTTACACAAGAAACTGCGTTAGTCAAAATAGCTTTAATTAGCATTCAAAGTTAATTAAGTATGTCTAGCTCAACAACAGCTACAAGTAGAAAGTCTTGATCAACATAATCATAGGCAGTCTTGAAAACAATAAAAATAATGTAATTCAATTCCAAACCCTAGATTTTTCAATAATTTAATACAAATTGAAGACCTGTTCAGATGTGGATTTTCTCTTCCTGAATACACATTGATAGTCACTAGTTACATCATTAACCCAAGAGGAAATGCTGTTAAAAAGGATATTTAGAAAAACTATATAAACAGTGTTGAACAGACTTATGTCTTGGTAATTGGAGCAACAAGTTGGGTCGCTTTTTAAAAATAGGGCATAAAACATCACAAGTCCAATCTGATGGCAATTTTTCATTATTCCATATGGACAAAATGATATCATGTCCGCAAAACTTCAAAAATTCAAGTGGTACATGATCAGGACTTGAAACCTTATTTAACTTCAATGACTTAAGGGCCAGTTCAACCTCAATTAGAGTAGGTCAATACACTTGTACATTGGTTTGTGTCAGTGGAAGGTCACTAATTACTCAAGTAGGATGGGAAGCATTAAGAAGGTTGCTAAAATATTCCACTCATTTATTAGAAATAGCATTACTACAGATTTTACCATCATTATTTCTGCAATAACTAATTTTTCTTTCACTCTAACTGTAATACTATAATTCAGTAATATTTCATATTTTAAAAGCTTCCTTCACTTTAATCATACTAATCTCACAATCATCAAGCTTATAATATTTAATAAGAAATTTATTTAAAAATTCAACATTAAGAATATTTTATTGCAAAATTAGTTTGGAGTAAATTAAAATAATTAATGTCTTACCATAAATTCTGAATAAAAATCTATGCCATTCATGGTTGTCCCTAAAAGTATTTTCATGGATTCCACTTGAACATCATGAAATATCTTCGATGAATTAATAAAATCACTTGCATTTGATAATATTATATCAGTCAAAGCAATATCATTAATAGTTTTTACCAACATATCTTGAGCTTCAAATAATTTTAAAATGCCAAGAGATATATTCTAAAAGCAAATATCACAAATAAATTTATATCAAATAACCTATGATTGATAAAAATATTTGACAGAAAATATTAATATAAAATTAATATTCATCTATAAGTTGAAATAAATATAAAAGATTAAACTGAACAGATGCTAAATATAAGAATGAAATTTAAAAATATGAAACACTTTTATACTTACTTAAAGGATAAAAAAATACTCGTTTTAAATATTTGATATACCTGCTGCAGTAATGATACAAAAATATTTGAAGTAAAGGAGTGTTTTGATACACAGGCTATAATTTAATAATTTACTTCAGCAAAATTACAACTAATTTACTTTTCAACTTAATGCAAATTTATAGCAATTTTGTTATGAACAAATTTCAATTCAAAAGTTTCAAAAAAACATTATAAATACTTACAAATAAATATATATTGACTTATTAAATATGCTAAGAATTAATTCACCTTTAATAAGGAAATAAAGTCATAGACAAATTTATTAGGTTGGTGCGTATGAAATGTCGGATTCTCTTTACATGCGGACGTTTTCCTCCCTGTTTTCGTTATACTTTTGTATTTGGCATAACCTCATTCATACTCGTATTGTCCATTGCCAGAGACTCATTTCAGCAAAATAGGTTTTCTCGAAGGTCTTCCCTTTTTATTTCTTTTGAGTTTATTGCCGATATGAATTCTGCCGACATTCGCGTCATTTTCTTATATGAGTACAAACTTGGTAATAGTGCTGCAAAAGCTGCACGCAACATAAACCAAGCGTTTGGGGAGAATACGGTTAACGATCGGAAAGTGCAGCGTTGGTTCGAAAAATTTCGGACTGGCGATTTTTCACTGCAAAATGAGCCGCGCGGAAGACCCAAAACGTCTGTGAAGAATGATGACCTGAAGGCTCTAGTGAAAGCGGATCCAGCCGTATCCACGAGGGAACTTGCTATCAGGATGAAAGTTGACCATACAACGATATTGAGACACCTTTCTGAGATTGGCAAGGTTAAGAAGATGGACAAGTGGGTACCGCACGTACTGACAGAACGAAATAAGCTGGATCGGTTAAACGTATGCTCATCATTGCAGCATCCACCCTATTCACCGGATCTCTCGCCGACCGATTTTCATTTTTTCAAGCATTTAGAGCTGTTTTTAAGGGGCAAACACTATGAAAATGAAGACAGTCTAAAAAACTGATATCAGAGTTTATTAATTCTAAATACCAAAATTTTTTAAGACAGGCATCTACGCTTTAAAATCACGTTGGGAGAAGTGTATTGAAGCGAATGGAGCATACTTTGATTGAATAAACAGCTTTTGAAGAAAGATATGCAGTTTTATACAATCACTTAAGAATCCGACATTTCATACGCACCAACCTAATAATAAAGAACTTTAAATATAAGAAACTATTTCTTGTTGTTTTAAGACTATTATCAAAAGTTTCAATTTCATGCATAAATTTAGTATGCGTGAATTTGTGCTTTGAAGGTAAACTCATGAATTTCAGTTATGAATTCAGTTGAAAATTGTTTAAATCCTTCAACATGTATGATATTTAATATATCAAAAATTATTCTAGGAAAAAAGAGTACATACTTACATATAATTCAAATAGCAAACAATAAAGAATAGTTTAATATTTAAAAAATTGATTATTATAAAAGTCTCTAATTAAAAATACATGTATAAAATAAAAACAAAACAAGGAAATATTTTTCAATGAAATACAATTAAAATAGTAAATTGAATAAGAATAATGATAAAAATTCACTTGAATCCAATATTGAGATATGCATCATTGCTAAAATAACAATGCAAGAGCTATATTTCACAATCAAACAATTTTAAAAAATCTAAACAAAAGAGTTAATTTATTGTGAAAAATTTTGCAAGACATTTTTGAGCTTCAAAAACTTTTTTGGTATGAAACCATTGATAATTATTCTTAAAAAAACGTTTTTTGTGCACTTAAATAGCAGATTATTCTAAAAAAAAAAAGTATACCTATATACATTTCAAATAAACTCACAATAAAAAAATTTTATAAGTAAAAAGTTTTCTCTTGCTTTATAACTTCAAAGTTATGCTACTCTTTCAAGTAAGAGAAAATATAAGAAATGTTTGAATAAGAGAACAGCTAAGATTACTTTTGCTTAATATAAAAAGAGTAATAAAATAGCATTTCAGGATCTGTAGGAAAAATACACTCAGAAAATCAGGAATATTCTTTATAAATTTCAGCAGGGGAAATTAAACAAAACTCCCATTTAAAATTAGCTTTAAGCAGTTAATAATATTAATTTTTAGGGACAAAAAATTAGGAAAAACACAATCACAGTAGATATTACAATATAGCATTCCACTAATAAAGAAACTGTTGACAAATGGTTACTATTGCCATCTTTTTTTAAAAAAATTAATATACACATACATTTACATTAATTCAAATTTATCAGTTTTAAGGAAAATAATGCAAAAATGAAAATTTTAAAATAGAAACAAATCTATTTACCTGAGGTTTGTACTTGAACCAAGCATTATTTTCCAAATTAATGAGGATATTCTTTGTAATTACATCTTCAATTTCAAGATTCTCAACAGTGATATTGTTAAAAACAAATTCATTGGTGAAATAAGAAGTATTTTTCTTTAAAATACAATTCCATTCTTCTGATAAACATAATGAATTAATTGTAGCTTCACTCTCCATTTTTAAATCAGAAACAATGATTGTATCCAAGAAATTTAATTTTGGTAACATAGTATAATTACTTGATTTCAATACTGCTGTTTCGCTCAAATCAATATTGTTTAGAGCATTTGTATCAACGTTTTGAAAAGTAACAGAGGAAAAGTACAAACTTCCTTTAATATCTTGACATGTATTAAGGGTTAACACATTAGTAAGATTGAAATCGTTTATAAATCCCAAAGTATAAAAATCATCTTTGATAATGACAGCTTCATGAAATTCTTTCATGCCTAAAAGAATAACCATAAAAATCTAAACAGATTTTATTTATATAAACTAATCAGAGGTAAAATGTAATGAAAATTGAATATTAAGTAGTCTTATGAGATGAAATACATTAAATAGATAATTAAATCCATGAAACTATATATGGTATTCAGTATTTCAGACCTGTTTATTTAAAAATTAACAAATGCAAATATTTATTAAATATGATAAAAAAAGTGATTAAGGGAGAATTTAATTCATTAAAATAATATTAACTGATATACATTTTAATATTTATATTCAATTATTTCATATATAAATAAGTATAATGGGATTTATTTAATGTAATAAAATGCTTCCTTTATAAGGTTTTGGAAGAAAATAATTAAAATATGCAGAATAATCACATATTTAATATTTCAGTAACTAAAACTTAAATAATGAAAAAAATAGGTGCAAATATTACTTTTTTATTATGAAATACTTTCAGAAATTTAAATTACTTTAACTTTTACAAAGAGGGAAAAAAAACATTTTCAAATTTGAACATTAATGTGCACAATAAATTTGGTTTGTATATTTTTACACATGAATTTAAATTAGGATCTATTTGTACTAAGTTAGGTTTATATTAACTTATTCTTCCAATTATAAAAATAGAGAAAAACCTTTATGTATCATATAAAGATAACTTATATAAAATATGAATCATCTTTATATGAGTATCAAGACAACTCCCTTTTAAAAAAAAATGATTATACATTTGGAAATGATTTGAATATTGAAAAATATTTTAACTGTATAACTACGATACATCTTTAAATTAAGACAAATTATAATTCAAAATTAAATTTTAATAGATGTCTTAAAAAATAAATATTAGAATGAATTTAGATTGCTGCTTTTGATATTCACTTTTTGTGCAATTTGATATATTAAGCAGGTTGTCACTCTATACTCATTATTTGTACAAGAGAGTGAAACTGATTGAGACTTAGTTTAAAATGGATTCTGAAATATATTATAACTATCTATAAATGATATGGAAATCAATAGTGCTTTGTTGAATTAAGAATAGAGAGCAAATCTTTTACTAGCTTTATCACGTAAGTTTGTTTTGATTTATTTCTAAAAGTAATTTTTTTAAACTTTTGCATTTAATTGTTCTTTCTGCATGTTCCAATTCAATTTGCAAGCTATCTATTAAAATATATTTTGAATACAATAAGCTCTAAAAAACTGATAACACCTAATAAAACATAAATGATTTTTTTCAACATTAAACATTTCAGCTAGCAGCTATGGAGTTTATTATATTAAAGTTTATGAAACTCTTTAGGGGTTTTTTTTTTTTCCATTGGATGAATTAGCCATTTACAAATTTTAATTAAAAAAATAACTTAAAATTTTAGTTCAGATTGATTATTAAATATTAAAAAGGTGAATATATTACATATTTTACTGGAGATATATTTAACAGTCAGGTTCCAGCATAAAATTATAAAATTGTTAAAGTATAAACTCAAAGTAGTAACATAAAATAATATTAATGAATGGTATAAGTAGAAAGATTGTTTTTAACAAGAACTAAAAAGATACTGAAATTAACATATGTTAATGGAATTTATGATTTTAATAAGGATTAAAATATAACTATTAAATCTATTATTCTAAAATGCAAATTATATATTAAGAATTGATTTTGATAAATGAAATAGAAACCTAACAATTTAAACTTTAGGATGTAAATAATCATTCTACTCAATGAACAGATATGTATATTTTAATCAATTTTTGCCTTATTTAATACTTGTTAAGTTGCATATTATGACATACAGCATAGGATAACTTAAACGCATCTATGGTTTAAATAATATACTTTAATCACCTTAAAAATTCAATAACATATGCCTATGCAAAGCAATGTATGTGCTTGATGCACTAATAAAGATATTCCTACAAATTTTAGTAAGAGTCAAGATCTGGAGGATTTGGAAATTGGATATTAAGTGAAAATCTTCATATATTTTAAACAACCCATATACAATTTTGACTACATTTGATTAAGCATCCTATTAAAACAATGTATCCATGCACAAAATATGTTGTCATATTAGGATTTATTGGATGAGTAATAATAAATATGCAAAGCTTTTAAGAAAATTTTCAGGAGAGTTAAAGGGCTTTGAAAATACAAAAAAATTTTGACTAAGACAATCACAATGCTTCCTATTTAAAGTTTCATAATAGCTTCTGATTAAATTTGTTTGTGTTTCAAAAGTAATTTTCTACACACAAGGGACAATCAGACCAGAACCAATAGTTTAAAGTGGATTTTAAACTGCTACAAACCCTCAAGCCTGATCAAATACAAGAGCTGTTGAGCCAAAAGCCAGAGCCTTATCCATTTGGGTGACAGCTTGGCATAACTATCTTTTTGTAATAATTGTTAGAAAATATATCAATGATCAGTAATATCTTGTGCTAGAAAAGATGAGATTTATTGAGAATACCATAATTGATTGCATTGTCAAACACACATATTTCAGTGAACAACACATATTCAAATGACTAATGATAGGACAATACTCTTCAAAAGGTCCCAGTCACTGTTGAGTAACATATTTTTGGAAATTTATTGGGAGATAATATTTGATTAACATTTTACAATCACTTCTTGCATGATAGCTAATTGAGCCATGACATAAAATATGAAGTGGATTCCAAATCATAATGAACATCTACACAGGAGTTCAACTATGAGCTCCTGAGCTATTCAATCAAAGTCCAGAGCTATATACACTCAGCTGCTAGCTCGGTCAACATATTGTGGAAATTGCACTTCTCTGTGCATGTTTGTGGTGAGTGGTTTGAAGTTTGCTAAATCTTTCTCTAGGACATTTGACTATTATCCATTTTTTATAAAAAAAATAATAGTACTACTAAAAGGTAATTTATGCAATGAGTTTAAAAATACCTTATAAAAGCCATAAGCTATTAGGCTGAACACAATACAGTATCAAAATATACCTTGAGATGTATACTTATTAACATGAATGGTTAAATCAAATTTTGACTACAGAGAATATGCAAAAAAATTGTGTTTAAGTTTTCTGGTGCAATACTAATTCTTTTGGACTCTTTATATATCAACAGTGGCAACTTAATCTTTTAACTAACCAGGTATTTTATGAGAAACTGAGATAATTACTTTGTGATATACACTATTAATGGCAAAAATGACTGTCCTTACAATTCATTTTGGCAATTTTTGTACAGCTGAAATGCATGTTTCATTCATCTAATTAATTATATACATTAAAATTGAAAGCTGAAGATTTCCACTAACCACTCAGTAATGGGTAATCATGATTTTTTCAAAACTTGTCTAATTTACAAATGCTAAAATTCCAGTTACTATATTGACAGATAATATGATCCTTTTATAGGAGTATTCTTAAAATAGATTTATTAATTTTAAATGTGGTATTTCACATCTGTTTACACTTACCAGTCTTGTGATTATAATATTCAATTCTTTATGTCAGTATCATAGTAATTCTCTATTATCTGCAACTACAAGGTGTTATATTTAAAAAACTTGAATTTGATTTAACAAATGTTGAGAATTTTTTTAAGAATCACACCTTAAACTCTCGAATCGATAAATGCCACAAGTAGAGAAAATATACAGAAAGAGTGCTGGCATCTAGATGGTAGAAAGTAAACAGCCAAAGCTTTTTAACATTTTCAAAAAAATACTGGCTCATCATACCCTCCTCTCCGACATAGTATACATATGCAGATTATATTCAATATCTACTATAGTAAGAATAGAATATATTCAGCATGAAATATAAAAAAAGAAAAAATATTATAAACATAACTATTGATTAAAAATAATTACCATCTATGATTTCAGATCCATTTCTTTTCACAGAAAATGAAATTAATTTAGAAATGTTGTTCTTGTTAAAATAATTAATTGATAAATTGCCTACAATATTTATGCTTGAACTAATATTCAAATTAACCAGAAAATCTTTATCTTTTCTTACAATATGTCTAGATAAGTCATCAAAGTTTACCTGAAATAAAAAGTATGCATATTATTATAATATATATCATTATTAATACCAAAGAGCTCGATTGTAAACAATATAACTTACTTTATTAATAAGACCTTTAGTTGAAATTATTTTACATGACATGTTTATAAAATTTTTCTCACTTTCGACATTCTCTGTAGTTGATAAAAGAAAAAAGCTATCCCATGGTACATTGTTCAATATAGAGCTATTCATATCTTTTACAAATAGATTTGAGAAATTGAAATTTCCACTTATGTTTTGAATTCCTGCCCCCAAAATTAAATAATCTGAAAAGATAAACATTAGGATTGATAAGTACTTTATAGACTTCATCTTTTGTATAACATGTATTGATTAAAAAGTTTGTTAATTACAAACTGTTTACAGCCTTATTAATATAATTCTCCAAATTCAAAAATTCTCTAGCTGATATAAATTATATTTACTATAATATATATAACTTAATGATAATATTCAAATTATATATAATTGATACATGAATTAAAAACTAAGATAAAATCAGTAAAAATAATGTATTTCAAAGAAATATAATTGTATAAAAATAAAAGTAATATCTTTAATAACTAAATTAATATTTAAAAATGCTCTATCCAAACTAATTTTCAATATCAATTTAAAATCTATAATATAAAGAATGTTTTTTTATTTTATTAAATCAAACAGAAAAGGTTTGTGAAGAAATTTGAAGATTTTTTACTAAAAACTAAAATAAAACATTTATGAACATTTAAATGAGAGAATTCTGAACTTTAAATTCCAGAAGATTGAAAGCAATTGAACTCGAAGGCTACAAGCTTAAAAGCTTCTATAAATGGCTTTATTATATGAATTCATTTTTATCAACAGCTATCATGTTTGATAGTTAGAAATAGTTTATAAGTAAATAGGCCTAAGAAGTTTACAAGAGTTAATGCATTCACAAGATGTTAAAACATTAACTTAATCCATAATTAAAAGAAAATTTTGCTTACTGTTCTAACTGAAAGTTTTGTAAATATTACTTAAAAAATAAGTAAAATATATTCAGCTACAAAAAATATTAAAAAATTGCAAATTTTTCTTCCAAATATAAAAAATTTACTATACCAAATATAAAACATTATGTTTTTTTAATTTATTAAATGAATAAAATATTCATAGTAAATATTTAATGATAAAAATTCATTAGTATAGATAAATTTTGAAATTATTGGGAAAAGGTTTCAATTCCAGTACATAAATTTTCCTCATAAAAATAAACGAGTTACTAATAAATATAACCAATTAGTAATGCTTATTTTTATCTTTTTCATTACACTTTATTCTTTGGATACATTCACTAACACCTTTCTTTAACATTAGGAGTAAAATAATAAAAATAAAGTATCTATTATGTGATAACAAGAGTATTAAGAATTCAAACTTATAAAAGCTTAATTTTTTATAAATAATTATTCACCTTCAAGAAGTTTATTATTCAGAAGAGATGTATTCACTGAGATAAAATTTCCATTTTCAAGACTTACAGAGGATAATACTTGATTTCCTTTTGTTTTGAGAACTGAATAGAAAGAAGAACTTTTAATGGTATTTAATTCAACATTTTTCAGATGCTTCATTTTTCCTGTCATAGTTTTTACAACATCCTTGAAGTGAATAATTCCTAAAAAAAATTTAATTTAACTACATTAAAAAGTATGATTCAATTTTTTATAGAGAAATAGGAATGAAAAAAACATTTAATTTAGCATAATAATTTAAGGATCATAAAGTTTATATATAAATATAAAAATTATTAAAACTCTTACTTAAAAATAATTTTTGACTTTGTATTTCAGTTTTTCAAATGTTCTTATATCAAAGATAATTTAATTATTCATTGATTTTTAAGTTTTCCCTCTCCTTGCACCTGATATTATTGAATATCTAATATATAAAAATATTCTAATAAGGAAATTTTATAATGAAACCAATAGGAAGTATAAAATATGCTTTGATGTCATGTTTTCACAGTAATTTAAAGAAAGAAAACTATTTTTTTCATAATACAAAACTTGTCTAATAGTTTTATATTAACAAAAACTTAAAATTTACTTATAACATTTTTTTTTAATTCTGCTTACATAAATAATTTTAAAAAATTTTTTGAATATATAATAAATATTTTTATATTTTAAAAGTTTCCAAAAACTTTACAATAACCTACAATTTAAATATCCCAAATTGCTTGACAAAGAGTTTGAAAACTCTGGAGAAGTGGTACTAGCTACATATCAAATATTAAAAATGAAATTTTCCCTATTAAAATTACTAAAAATATTAAAGAGTTGAATTTCTTTTAGAATGTAACAAGTTAACTTTATATATAATAGAAAATCTCAAAATAATGAATGATTTACAACAAAAAAAGTTTTATTTAAATGCATTTTGTAGTTACAAAAGTCAGATATTATTCCTTAATGAACTTTAATCTATCTTTAGAAGACAATTCTATTTTATGAAACCAGCATAACTTTGTTTTATTCTATAAACTACACACAAAAATGCAAACAATTTAAGAATTTGTAAACTAATACGGTAGCAATAGTTTCAAACAATTCCATTTTAAACCGTTTTGTTTGTTACTATACAGTCACTTTTTACTAATGAATGCTAATTAGATAGAGACCTATGTTAAAGTGAATTCCAAACCTCTACAAACGTCCCTGCCAAAGATGGGATTCGAAAACACAAACTATCAAACAGAAGGCACAGCCTTAACAGTTTGGTTTGATTTAAAATTTAAGTCACAGTAGCTATCAAAGTATAGATTAGTTAATAAGAAATAATCATACTTACATTAAAAATTATGATTTTCTTACAACATTTCTATTTTTTAAAAAAATTAATTTTTAATGACTCAGATGTCAAAGGTTTCTTTAATATGAAATAGTCAATTAAATTTTAAATAACTTTTATTGTTTTTACTAAGCACCATCTTTTACTGTATAAAATCCGCAGATTATGTGTGAAAAAGTTTCAAATTTCTTTGTGCGCATTATACGCCACCACAGATACACTGATAAAAAATTTTCTCCATCAAAAAAACTTACAATAAAAATTTAAAAAATGTTGTTTACATTTCATAAAATAAATAAAAGATAGCGCCACAATTTAGCTAATTTATTTCATCAATGATCAGTTTTGTCCCATTGCATTCAAGAACGAATCCAGTTCATCATAAAGATAAGATAGTTGTACAAACAATTGTTACCATTATTTCGGATTTTGTACATGACCCAAATTACTTTGTTCTGAAAATATTCAAATTCTCATATCATGTGGAAGAAAAAACTTTTAAGCTACAAAGCAAATTTAAACTAAAAGCTATAGAGAAGGTGAATAAAAAAAGGGTGACAAATATATTAAAGCAAGATAAAAACAAAGCATGCTTGATACGAAAGAAAATGTATCCAATGTGCAACTGAAAAATAATCTATTTCTTTCATTTAATTATTAACAAAACACTTTTTTTATAAATATATCTAACCTTGTTTTCAAAGTTGTTAAGAATTAAAAATTGACAATGTTTTTGTAGCTTCTCAGAATTATCACTCTTGATCGATCTTGTGCTTTCATCTCAGTTTATCGAACTTTGCAATGAGATGTATTCAAACATATCTTTTTGATAATAAAAGTTTTTTTCTGTACAATTTATTATATTTTTAATCACATTGTGTATTTTTTTGTGACACCCACATTGTCAGCAATATATATTTTGACTATTTGCCAAATAAATTGCCGTGGATTATACACTGCTGCGGATTATGCAACAATTTTTTTTTCTTTTACTAAGAAAAAATGTCTAGCAGATAATATGTCTCTGCGGATTACATACAGGAAAATACAGTACAGTATAGGAACCATTATCCGGCTTCCCAAAAACCGGAATGTTTTGAAAACCGGCATTGTTCAGATTGTAATTTTTTTGTAGGCATCCCAAGGCAGAAACTCTTGAAAAGGACAACGTCTGAGTTGTCTTTATACCACCGAATTGCATATCTTTGATCCAATCAAAATCAAAAATCAGAGTATTCTAAATTCGTTAAAATGCTTGTATAAAACAGCTTTTATCCAAAATATTTAGAACTCTGCAACTCCAGAGAGGGAATGATAGATTTTTCAAAAAATGTTTACGCTCAAAGATGCCCTTTGGAGTATTGTTAATTCCTGGAATTCCTTGAACAAGAATACTCTGATCAATGCTTGGCATAATATCTGGCCTCTTTCAATTTTTCTTGAAGGAGAAGAAAACGACGAATTTTTTTATTTTCGCGTGTCACACGAAAAAGAAATGATCCAAGAATTGTTACAATATTCTAAAAGCATTTCAAGTGAGGAAATAATCGATAAAAAAAATATACAAGATTCCTTAAATGCTGACATAAATGCTCTAACTGTACTTCAGTTAATTGATGACGAGATCATCAGTGAAGTGCTCTCAATAGGAAAGACACCGATTCTTCAAGTTCTGAGGATACCGATGCAGAGGAAACAGAAAATACGGAAAACGTTTCCATTGACTGTTGTCTAGAACTAACGAAAGAACTTATCCGCGGAATGGAACAAAAATCATTTTTAAGGAACACGATATTATGTTTGTATATAAAATACAAAAAATTAGCGATATGTTTGCATCAATAAGCAAAAAATAATCTTACTTTGCAAATTTTAGGTTATTATATATATGTGTGTGTGTGCGTGTGTGTGTATTTTTCATTAAAAATATTAACGATATAGTTATTATTTTTCCTCCCACAAATTATCTCATGGATGGAGAAGGAGAGTTGCGATTTTTTGCAAATGGTTATTGAAATTTTCAGCATCGATCCGAAAACCGGAAAATGTTTGGTCTCGTGGTTGCCGGATAATGGATCCTATACTGTATATCATTCAGCCATATGATTAAGTAATTTAAAACATCATTCAGTATGTGATTAGTAATTTGAAACCTCTTCAACAAATTTCTTTTGTTTTGAGAAGAGAAAAGTTTAAAATTTTATTAAGACTGTGTTTTGTTCTTTACTGAAATTGCCTATTTTTCAATATCAAACATACGCATATTCAAGGCAAATGTAACAAAACAATTTTTGTAAAAATATATTATTCTCAAACAAATGTCCAATATTTCTCAATTATTAAGAATGTTGAAGTGCTCCTATATATATATATATACATATATATATATATAATGCTATTATATAAATAAGCATTGTAAGTATTTGTAAACAAGAAATCACAAAATTGTTGTGATAGAAATAGAAATTTTTTTAAGATAATTTTTTAATAAAATCTCTTACTTAAAGTTAAGTATTTTCGAATACATTTTTAATATATATATATATATATATATATATATAATTATAATCTTTTAAAAACTAAAATTACATTTAAAATAGGTTTGTCTTTTAATTTTTCATGTATTAATATCAATTGAATAAATAATTAACAGCTGAAGTAAATTTGCTTTATAAGTAGTTTTTACTCATTTGAATCAATTTAACAAGTATACTAGCTTATAATTACATATATGTAAAAAAACATTAGAAGTATTATGAAATATGTAATATAGCAAACCTTTTATTGTAGTAGATCCATTTCGGAAAACAACTTTTTCAAGCACAGATTTCAAATCCTTTACTTTTTTGTGTAATTTTTCATATAACTCTAAAATTGGCCCTAATTTGGAAACTGATTTTGAACTTGTAAAAGATACTTGTTGAATCAAAACAGTACTATTTGAAAATATAGATCCTAAAATATAAATGTCATAAGTTAAAAATGAAAATTAGGTTCTTAATATGCATAATTAAGTTTTTATTTTACAAATGTTGGAAAAAACTAATGTGGTTTATTTTAAAAGTAAATTTTCCTCAAAAATAAAAGCCTATATAATTATTTGATATTTGCATTTTTTTGCCATTAAGTAATATTTTAAGACTATTGACTGTCTACCTTCATAGGTCAAATATGATACTTGAGATTATATATATATGTTTGTCTTTTAAATAAAAAGCATAAAAATTTATTTTTATTTTATATGCATAACACAAACCAGTCACAATAGTGTGTCCACCTATCAGAAGCAAAAATAACAGCCTTTTTCACAAAGCAGAGACTACTGTGAGAGATGTAGCAAGAGAGTCAATTAGATTACTGAAATTCAGTGGAATGCTGAGCCATGCCAACTCCAATGCTATTGCCAGATGCCGTTGAAGTATTCTGGCAGATTCATGCCACAAACAGCCCCATAGAGGTGGTCTCACAGATTCTAATATAAATCTCTCCATTTCTGAATTACGCCAGCAATTGCAAAGCTTTCTGAAGACCTCACACACCTTTCATATACACTGCACTGCACTGCCATTTGCCTTCTGTGATTGGCTATTTAACGTCAGCGTTGAAGATATGTGGTGTGAGCATGTGTGTGTGTGCGCGTATGTGTGCGACCCTGTGTGTGCGCGTATGTGTGCGACCCTGTGTGTGCGCGTATGTGTGCGACCCTGTGTGCGAGTATGTGTGCAACCCTGTGTGCGAGTATGTGTGCAACCCTGTGTGCGAGTATGTGTGCAACCCTGTGTGCGAGTATGTGTGCAACCCTGTGTGCGAGTATGTGTGCAACCCTGTGTGCGAGTATGTGTGCAACCCTGTGTGCGAGTATGTGTGCAACCCTGTGTGCGAGTATGTGTGCAACCCTGTGTGCGAGTATGTGTGCAACCCTGTGTGCGAGTATGTGTGCAACCCTGTGTGCGAGTATGTGTGCAACCCTGTGTGCGAGTATGTGTGCAACCCTGTGTGCGAGTATGTGTGCAACCCTGTGTGCGAGTATGTGTGCAACCCTGTGTGCGAGTATGTGTGCAACCCTGTGTGCGAGTATGTGTGCAACCCTGTGTGCGAGTATGTGTGCAACCCTGTGTGCGAGTATGTGTGCAACCCTGTGTGAGAGTATGTGTGCAACCCTGTGTGAGAGTATGTGTGCAACCCTGTGTGCGAGTATGTGTGCGAGCCTGTGTGTGTGCATGTGTGCAACCCTGTGTGCGAGTATGTGTGTGAACCTGTGTGTGTGCATGCTCATTTGTTTTATAAGCAGTAAATATTTCACAATAAACCAAAATCACAAGAAAATCAATATTCACATTGATTAAAAATTAAAGAGAAATGATCATTTTTTTAAAAAATGCTCTAAGACATTAAGCAGTTTTAATTTTTCCTGATTCACCTAACACTGGCTTAGATATATACCATGCTTAAAGTTTTCCTAAATATTTACATTTTCATATGATATTTCCATTTGAAAAATATAGTTTAAATTTAGTTATTAAATAAGGTTTTATTTAATAATTAAAAAATTTATATTAAAATCTATCAAAAGAAATTATTTTTAAAACAAATCCAAGAATACAGGACTTCCATAACTTTCCAAACATTGTTTTAATAATGTAAGAGTTATCTTTAACATATAATAAAAGAGAGCAATATCTTAATATGCTAGTTATATTTGATTACTATTGACTAACAGTTAAAAACTTTAGATTCAGTCTATTATAAAAATTTAATATTATAGTTTTCTTATCTGTTATTGTATCAAATCAAGTTATATTAAATATGCTTAATTTAATTTTTCAATTCATATTTTGTTAGAGTCGTATATTTCAGAGGAAAATTGATGATTTTAATTATAGTTAATTCCATCCACTGATTTAAATAAAAATATTCAAAGCTATGGAAAAAAATATGATGGCTTAACTAAAGTTTACATTTCAACCAGTAGTAAAGTTTTTACTGAATAAAAAAGTTAACTTGCAACAGAATTTTTTGAAAATTGAAAAAAATTTATGAAATGATTCATCATGAAACTAATAAAAAATAGTGAAATAAAAGAAACTACAGGGAAGTAAATTTTATATATAAAAATTAAACATCTTCTATAAATACAACATCATCTTTCACATTACAAAAACTGGTCAAATATTTGTTAAATAAAAATTTTATAGCACCATAAAACCAATTTAAATGTACAAATAAATATGATTTTAAGAAAGATTTAAACATAAGTAAACTCTAAAATAATATATTTTAAATTATGAGCCTCAACATTTATATCAAGTTATTGAGATTAAATAAGCTTGTTTACTTTTTTTTCTTGTTCAAAACAAAGCTAATTTAAATAAAAGACTTACAATTCAAAAAAGGAGGTTACAGAATTTTAGGATTCAATATCAGGATTGAGATGATTAGACAATTGTGGATTCATTGGAAAGAAAATTTAGGATTAAAGAAAATTTAGGAAAAATGGCAGCAGACAAATCAAACCAAACAATTATGAAGGCAGACATTTAAAGTTCACTTAATGATCACTGTAAAAAGATACTATTTAATACATTTGCATAATAGGACGATTAATTAAATATGAAAGCAAATCCCTAATAACAGCAATTTTTGCTGACACAATTGCACTATCAAAAAAGCATCTACATTACATTGACAATTAATATAACTGCAGTTGCTTCAGTTAAAATTGGAAATGCAAGACTGTGTAATAATATTTCAATGAAACAAATATAAATTTTTCACAGAAGAAATAATTTTAATTTCTAAACATTTTCTATTTTAATTAAATCTAAAATATGCAACTAGTAATAAGTAATCCTACAGAATTCCTGTTCATAAAATTTTACAATATTCTTACCCTTAATACTCACAAAAGGTGGAGCAGAAGAATTTCCCAGCATCCAGATATTGCTTAAATTATTGTAAACATAATTAACATCATCATTTATCCGATCAAAGTAAGGTTCAATATCGGAAGAGCATTTTTCTAAGGCAGAATATTCAATGTCAGAAACTGCAAAAATAAATCAACGAAATTTATGAAATATAAGCTTTATGAATAAATAGACATCACTTATAATACCAGAAGTTTTTTAAATCAAAAAAATAAAAATAAATTATTTTCAAATATATTTTACAACAGAGATTCAATAGCTAAATTCTTACTTAGAAGTTCAATAATAAAAAAGATATTAATGCATTTTCATTTTAAATACTTTAAAAAACATATCAAAACTATAATAAATAAAATTTAATTTATATAATTATATGATGTAACAAAATATGAAAAAATTTTGAAGTATAAAAGAAATGGATTAAATTCATAGCTAAAATATGCTCTGTAGAAATAGAATTTTTATGCAAATTGAAAGCTTAAAATCCAGTCTATAAACAATTTGATTTTAACAATCTAAGTGTGATTAAATCATCCTCTACAGATATTCAAAATTAGAAAATCTAAATTTTAATTTCCAAATTTTAAATGTATTTTTTACTTTCATTTTTCTATTTAAAAAAATATATAATATCATAAGAAGCTACATGTTAATTTTTAAGTCTAGAAAGGTATTTTTAATAATTTGATCAATGTTTAGCATTTAGAGAGAAACTACATTAATATAAAAATGAGATATCACTTCCATTAAAAGCCTTTTTTACATATCTTAGAAAAAAATATACATATATATATAAACTTCACAATGTTACATAAAAGGAAAATATTGACTTTACTTAAATTTCTGGAAACAAATTCAAATTTGTATACAAGAGGTGGTGAACTATCTTGAAATACTGGCAATACAAGAAGCTCTTGTTTACTCTTCCAATATATGATTTTTTTAATTCTTTTAGTTTCTGCAATTTTGATTGAAGCAACCTTTGTGAATATAATTGACGTTTGTTGAGCAAAGTACTCCAACATGTTCTAAATGAGATAAAATACATATTTATTTTAACAAACATGTTTCAAAACATTCATTCAAATGAATTTTATTTTGATTGATTAAATTTGCAATGATTTCTAAATTTAAGTTTGCAATAGTCTTGTGCTAAAGCAAAACTTTTCCTTTTAAAATAAAAAATCTATAACTGTATATAAAGAATAATGCGTTTTTATATTAATTTTAAAGATTTGAAGACATTGTTAATAATTACAGTAGTCTAATTTGAAAACCAACAATAACCAATTTGTTGAAATAATCACATTTCGTTTTTAATCAAAAATTTGACTCAAATGAGGAAAAAATTCTTCCATGAAACACTGCAAATTTTATTTTTGTTTCATGACATTCTCTTTAAAAAAGATTTATGTAAAAAGTTATCTTTTCTTATTAGCTATTTCTTGTTAGATGTATGTCGCACAGATAATATGGGTGAACATAATTTTTTCACAAGAAAATTAGTAGTGATTCTCATATTGAATCCAAATATGTAATCAGATTCTTTCAACAGGCACAGTTTGTAAATGTCCTTTGCATTTTTCTTCAATTCTTACAAATTAAGGATAAATTTATTCAGAATAATTTAGCAGCAAGTAGACTGATATTCATTTCAAAATGTGTTCTAAGTGCGTTTTTGCTTATTCATGTTTTAAATGTTAGGTATTTCCTTGTTTTAGTAAGAAAATACCAGTAGTCAGTGTTGAAATAGTAGTGAGCCAGGCAATATGTAAGTGCTGGTTGCTGTTTTTATTTCTGTTGTATTTTTTATTAATTTAAAGTCTTATAATTTTTTTACTATACCAAGAAAGTATTTAAATCAACAAAACTTCTATTACATCTGCGGAAAAATGATATCCAAGTTTAGACTACACTTTGCAGCACTCGTGAAAATGTTATGAACTGTATTTCGCTTGTAAAACAGGTAATTTTGATAAAGACTAAACCCCAGATATATGTTGTGTAACATATATTAGACTTTTGGTGGGATGGAAAAATAATACTCATCATATGCCATTTTCAGTATCTATCATTTGGAAGGAACAGAAAGACCATTCAACAGACTGTTACTTCTGCATAACAAACATTAGAGGAATAACGTCCAAAACAAAATATACAGTAAAGTAACAATTTGGATTTGCAATGAGACCTCTGCCTCATAATGAAGTGTATCCTGTACTAAGATGCCCAGATTTTATGATCATGACTACTACTATGATCAAGCTCACATTGAAGACAAAGGAAAAGAGAGAAGTGACCCTCGTTTGAAATAAATAGTTCAGAGTTTCATTTTCTACCTCAAAAAGAATATAACGACTTCATACTGGGTATAAATTTGTCTAAGCCATCAGCAGAACTTTTAGTTTCAGGCTCAAAGATTGAAATCCACTTAAAGGCAATGCTATGTGTTTATCATAATTGATATAGTGATTTTAAAGACTTTCACTAAAGTAGGCGATCTATGTTTTGTAATAATGTTTGCTTAGTAATGGAGGTTCTTGGATATCAACACCAGTCACATGAGAGGCGATTGTTCATAGACTCATCGAAATTATTGAATAATAGAAATGAATAACCATCAATACCTGTCTCTAATGCTAGTGATATAAAAACCTGAAAATATGAAATTGTTAGGAAAAATTTGGTAAACTCTAAATATAACTGGAATATATGTGATGACTCAAAAGTAATAGCATTGCAATTTGCATACACAAAATTGTTTTTTGTGTGAATGAGATATCAGGAATGAGAAGTCTCATTACCTAAACAGTGGGCTTAATGTGAATCTCTTATCCCAGGTCATTCCAGAAAAGGTGCTTTTACCTCCCCTACATATAAAACTGGGCTGATAAATTTTTTTAAAATCTATGGATGAAGGAAGAAATATTTATAGGATCGGAAATCAAATCAGCTCTGCAAAATATTCATCATGCAATGATGAATATTTTGTGTAACTGTTGAATTCATTCTTAAACTTCATGGAAATTCATTTAAAAATATTTGCTGTGGATTTCTTAGCAATAATAAAGAACAAAACTATAAGAAAATAGTGATCTTTTGGCTTCACACAAAAAATGAGCTTAAACAAGCTTTAAATATTCACCTTTTTGGACTTCCATTTAGACTTTTTCCCAGAAACTCTAGGAGCTATCTCTAAGGAGCATGATAAGTGTTATCAGCAGATTGCTACCATGGAAAAGAGTAAGAGGTGACCCAGTATGCTGGCTAACTACTACTACAGAGAAACATTCCTAATGCATATTTTGATTTTCTGCTATACTGTGCAACTTTTTAGAATTAACTGAATTTTTATCATTAAGTATTTCCTATATATCAACTCTTTTATAACTAATAATGTGTGTCATTATTAGTTATAAAATGTGTGTCACAAAAAAGAATTCTGCCGCATAGAGAAAATTTGAGCATATATTTGAACTCATCATGGGGAAAGTTAATGAGATTCTGTTTAGTCTTTATGAATGAAAAAATGTTTCTTTTGTAGACCAGTGTAATCCGTGCAATAAAAAATCATGAAATTTTAATACATGATTTATTTATAATACTTAAAAATCATGGAAACTATTTAAAGTTCACAAGCACTTTAATATTTAATGCTTCACAGATTGTTGTTTGTTTGAAAAAAATAGCAAGTACAATTTCTTCATTGACTTTTTTATGAAGAATTGTGCATTATGTTGGCAAAATTTTTCTCTCAAAAATGAATGAATAAATTAGAAAAACTATTGTGTGATTGTATGGCTAATACATTTAAAACAAATACAATAAATATTTGACTAATAAAATATTACAAATATTTTATTTATTGGAGATGAATGAAACAGATCAATAAACTCATTAATGTACATTGAATACATGAATTTGGATGTTTCATTTGATTTTAGAAGTTTAAAAGGATTGGTAATATGATGTTTGACTTAATTTAGATTGACACTAATCTTTAACATAATATAAAAGCTAAACTTCAACCAATACATAGGAATTTTAACTACCTCATCTAAATATAAGGAAATTTATTAAAAGTTTCTTGGGTACATTGAAGATTCAATGTTTTAATAATCTAATGTTTAATACCGAAACTACATGTGTATATATTTTTTTGTCTTATTTTAAATATTTTATTAATTATTTAGACAATTTAGTTGTAAGCACACTCAATTGTATAAGTATTTTTTAATGAAATGTTAACTTTTATTTTAAATGTATTAATTTAAACAACTTTATTCTTTAAAATAAATGTGATAATTTTATTAACATTTCTCAAAAATGAACAAGTGATATTTTTAAAAATACTAAATTAAATAAGTTTGCTCTATTTTAATTTTGTTAAATTTCTATTACAAAGAATTTGAAGAAACAAAAGGCAAATTAAATTTCCTTCACAATCTATCTTACATAATACATATTTAAAAATATTTACAAAATGAATGCAATTTCTTGAATGAACACATGAAAAACTTTCAGAATATTTTTTTTATCAAAATTAAATACATATTTAAATATTAAAAATTACATCACTGAACAAATATACTTTAATAAAGATGTATTCATCGATTTATTTCTAGTAATTAAATGGTACTTACCTCTTTTGCAATGATTACATTAGCAATACAGTGGGGCAAAACCAAAACAGAAAGATCAACAATATAATCAAGAGTAGAAGAAACAATAGTTTGTTGTTCTAAATAATTTATTCCTGAAAAAATTTAAAAACATTAAATTCTGGACAAATTTGAAAATTTATAAAAACAATTTTTAATCATTACCATTCCACCAATAAACAACAGCCTTATTTTCCTCTGCAAAAATTAAATAATGATCTTGATCATCTTGGAAACTTTTAACAATATTAAACTTTCCTTTGATAATCTGCACAGAACTTATTATTTCACTATTTGCTGGAAATAGAAGAATAATGATTGCAGAAAAGATTTTAATAGAAAATTATTGACATTTCATATAATTTTTTTAAAGTATTAGTCTTTTTACAAAAATATTACTTCCAAAATAAAAGAAAATAATTTTAAGAAAATTGCTCTAAATGATAGTATGTGATTAAAATTTGGTAAATACTAATGGATAATACTTGTTCAAAACACAATATTTTGCTTTAATAATGCATTCAAAACTTTCTAATATCAGATAAAAATAATGGTATATAAGTATGAAATTTTAATGATTGAAACAATATTTTAATTCCTTTTTATTCATAAAAAAGAAAGAAAATTGAATAGTTCAACATCCTAAAAACTAATGAATAATAGAAAAACTTTGAGCCAGATTTTTATAATTTATGAAAAGAAGCATTAATAAACTTTTTTGGTAAATTAATACTAGACAAATTGTAGAAATAAACCTCATTTTGAGAAACATTAATTGGTACACGAGATGTTTGTAAAAATAAAGATTTGCATTCACATTATTCTGTATGGATTTAGGTAAAAAATGAATAGTTGAGTTGCAATGAAAACAAATAAATAAGATATTTAGTCATACTTCTGTTCAAAACATTTTAAAAGAATTGGAAAGAATTTTTTGATGCAATCTCAAATTGTTGACAAATATCCTGAGAAATCTTCTAGCTTGACTTGTATATTTATTTTGTTGGTCATTCAATGAACATTTTTGCATACAAGTGGTAATTATATCTGAACTCATAGTTTAAAGTGGATTCCGAATCATAATAACTATTCTCAAGGTTAGAATGGAACCTACTAACTGTTGAGTTAAAGAATAGAATAGTCATTCTGCCAGTTTGGCAAAAACATTTGTTGCTTTAATAGTGATATGTATAAATTTTAAAAGATACATAATTAGTTTCCTAAAAACCAACAATTTGATATTCAAGGAAATTGATATTTCCAAGCTAAACAATGTTAACTTTTTTGACAGATAAAGAACAAGTATTATGTCTTGATTTGCAGATTCACATCCATAAGAAATAATAAAAACTTTTACTGTGACAAAAATATAAAAAGAGTATAAACTAAACAACCCAAATATTATAACTCAATATAAAATGAAAATCTTGAAATAACAGAGTACGAAATATGAGAAAACCTTTGGCTTGTTTTTTGCTTAACAATAACTTTTACACTAGGATTAATTGGAAGACACCAAGGTTTAAAGTGGATGCGGAGCCACTACAAAAATGCACACCCAAAATGAGAATCACAAATCCATGATTTCTTACCTAACCATTTTACAACTAGCTCAGCCAAATTTACCCAAAATGGGAATCAAGCCTAGTATTGAACTAAAGGCAACTTATTTTTCAACAACCAACTTGGACAAAATTTGAGAAATAAGCTAATTTACATTCTCAAGAAATGTTAGATATTTAAAATGGTTTCCAAAAAAATGATATTTGAAAAAAAATTCTTTCAGAAAACAGAAAAGGATTTTTTCTTTGAAGACAATACAAATGACAGTTTATAACAATAACTGACAAAATAAGATTTTTTGGGCAAACTCTGCATCAAAAAAGGGCCAAAGAAATCTTTTGGGCATCTTCTGCATTTATAAGACTTACTTTTACCAATATTGATCAATCCAAAATAATTTGAGGTAAATAAAAATTCAAAACTGTCTTACAGTTTTATTTAAATCAACGTCATAATTCCTACATATACAGAATACAAAAACTAATGAAAACACTGAAAACTAATGGTAAGAAATTATTAAATATATTGATATTGTCCCCTTTAAAAATATGGAAATTATTAATAAAACTAATTTACAATGTTCTTAATTATGAAATTTTGTACTATCACTTAATTATTTTTAATAGAAATATAAATATGAAATTAAATATTTTGTGAGAATTATCATAGAAAATCATAATCTTAACTTTCATAAGTTTTACCTCATTAATTCTAATATGAAAGGAAATTATGATGTAATTGTTAGTTTTGATACAACAAAGAAAAAATTTGTATTTCTCTTCACACCAATAAAAATCATACTTACACGTAGAAAATCTCAAAATTTCGACAAAATGTTTATCAATAAAGCTGACAGCTATAAAAATTGAAGTTTCCATTTCCCATACAGATATAGCTTGACACCTTCCCTTCAAAGTTAAAGCTGTAACACTATCAAACTGAGTACCAATCCACAAAAATAGCCTAATAAAATTCAATGCAATAAAACAAAGGAATTTTTAAAACATTTTAATAAGCTTCTAAAACATAGAAAATATTCTTAAGCATTAGTTTTATTGCTAAATAAGTTAGCCACCATAAATTTTCTAAAATTACTTCTTTTGTCTTCTGAATAAAATTTTAACTTCTATTAATGTATAAAAGACATAATTTATTAAAATTATTAAAATGAAAATTTTGTATATAGTTAGACTCAAATAGATATATTAATTTTGTATTCATAGAAAAATATATGACATCAAAGAAACTTATAACACAAAAGAAGATATGAATAAATTTTGAAACAAAGTTGTAAATTCAAACAACTAAATTTTTGGAATTTTTAAAAAATGTGCTATACTATGCTATTAGTTGATTTAACAAAATATTCCTTGTTTAAAATGGTCAGAATATTCAACATCAAAAAGAAATTAAATTATGCCATTTTTTTTAAAATTCCACAAAATTAAAAATTTAATGTTTTATTAATAAAAA
The DNA here is from genome assembly GCA_037975125.1 of Latrodectus hesperus. NCBI lineage: Eukaryota > Metazoa > Arthropoda > Arachnida > Araneae > Theridiidae > Latrodectus > Latrodectus hesperus. Next base: position 12,079,814 of record CM075852.1, on the reverse strand, counting down.
GCAGTCTTTAATAATCATTATAACTAAAAAATGTTACAATTTATAAACTATTAGCAGTTTCCATTAGTGATTTGTGAACATTTATAGGAAATAAATTTTTGCTAATTTAGCTGCTTAACAGCTAATCTTAAAGTAACTATTTGATATAAATCCTCAACAAAAATAAAGAATTTGTTAGTATGAATGAAATCTTTCCACCAGAAAGATCATCATACAAACTTAAACTACAAAATAGTCAACAAAATTCCTGGAAAATCTTATACTCATCCAAATATACCAGATCAATATTTTTATAAAGATCTCATTAATGCCTGAACAGTCTTTCACATAATTAGACTGAAATTGTTTTTCAAAAAAAAAACTGCTCTTCATTAAGCTTTAATGACAGGCGGATTAAAATCTTTTACTTTCAAGAAATTAATAAACATAATATTTAAATTCATTGGGAAAAAAATTGGCAGAATCTTAAATGTGTTTCTTTTGTAAAACTAGTTTTTACTTCCTTACTTAATAGACAGTAGGAAAATATTCCATATGATCACCAAGAAGTTCTTAAAAAATTTTACACAACTTTTATATGTAAGCAAGACAACTTTTCCAGATAATTGACAAAAAGTTAAGCAACAGTTGTAACATGAATCTACAGAGATAAAAATTTTATCAAAATATATCTATAAAAACTCAAAAAAATAGTCAATTGAAGCATAAAAAAATTTTGAGATTTTTTTTGTCAGCAATTCAATTGGACCTTAAGGTATAAAGTATTAATAGAAACTCTTACAACCCATAAATTAACTATAGCAAATATCTGATATTTATATACCCATATAAAATTTTATACTTAACACATCAAATGTAGTAAAATTCTAACTTTGCCTTTAATAAATTAAAATATTTCTAAATTGCTGATGTGAAAATATCTGCTATCCAAAATTATTCAGATTTCTTGAGCTTTAAAATTACTTCTCAAAATATTTAAAAATAATTTGATTTCACCATATACTTTTGAATATAATCATAAAAAGTTTTTATTCTTAAAAGGTGAGCTATGAAGAACATGGAAACAAAGCTTATATATATAATTTTCATAACCAAAAATCATGATTAGATTTACTTCCTGCTTTACAATTACTTTTAGACATGAAGTCTAAACTGATTAAGATTTCTTGTTATAATTAATTCTGATCTTTTCTAAGTATTCAAGTCTAATAAGAGTTGAAGCTACTGCTATACTGTGAGAAACAGAATATTAATAATTCAGCTATCAACTCAGCTACATGATGCAAGACTATGTGAACTTGGTGACATATCACAGAATATAAATAACTATTCATCACACTGAAAGAAAAATGGAGTAACAAGATACACTGCACCCAATACCTAAACTTCAGTAGTTCACCCTCCAACATTAAATGGTAGAATTCATTTTTCTTTAAATCACAATGTCATAATGTCCAGCAACATATTGGCATACCAAGCAACACTGATGAAACAAATCATTGGTTCATTTGTGCAATTAATACAAGTAAAGATTAATATAAAAAGAAGCAAAGCCATATTATAATGACTTAGTAATTTATGAAATTTAAGTTATGTAAAAATAAATTAAAATTATGTATATTTTGTAGATTACAATTCAAATACATGCTTTACAATTAAAAAAAAATTGGTGCCCTTTCTGTAGTTCTTAAAAGTAAAAATTATCCTACCATTTTTGAAAATTTTATTAGCTTTCTTTATGACTTTCTCAAATATCAAGTGTTCTAATGAAAAACAGTGGTTTTTTAGTTTTTTTTTTCCACTATAGGTAAAGCAATTTGACTAATGAAATAACTATGTACAGAAAATGTTATCAAAAGACTATGTCAATGAATGATAAAAATTACTCCTTAACCTCTCTTTTTAACTCAAAAATTTTACTTTTCAGAAAAAATTAAAAAGCAGATGTTTTTCTATTTTCTTTATATAAAGGTGAAAAATATTTATCTGAATTCTTGAAATATTAAAATATAATTATTAAATAAAAACAAGAGAAATTAAGAGGCAGAACCTAATAACAATTAAAACACAAATAGCTCTAAACAAAGTTTAGAGCTACTTTTTCATTTAGGCATAATCAAATTATTTAGTATAATTAGTGTTGACATTAAAATTACTTGCCTCATCTGAGGTGCAGGCATAGCTGTCAATATGATCAGATAAATATTATCCTTGAATCCCACAACATCAACCAAAATCTCACCAGGTAATATAATTTGTTGCCACTTCTTAATTGTTACATTCTTTGAAATATATTCATATGTTTGGATATAACTAGTTTCATTATTTCCATGAAGACCAACTAAGAACAATCTTTTTTTGAAACTAAATTTCTGAAAAAACATTTCTATAATTTAAATATATTTAAACTTCACAATATTAAAAAAATAAAGTAAAAAATATATAACTCCTTACCAACAGATTGTATATTGATTCATTCAAAGGAAACTTAAATAAAGGAACAAGTTCAGGGTCTTCATACAGTAAAATTGTCCCATTTGTTGTCCCAGCAAATATGTAATGAACACCATCAACTTCCACGGGACACCAAGCAGATATAGAATCTGAAGACTCTGATGGCTTTTCAACAACATTATCATTACCTGAAAATAATTCTAAAATTGAAAAACAGTAATTGTTATTAGTAGCCTACATGAACAAAGCATAAATAGGAAGCCATAAAAATTAAGAATTAAATTTTATCATATTTCAGTTTTTAATACTATCTATTCATTTTCTTTTTAAAAGTTTAATGAGAGAATACTTTAAAATGATGTGGTTTCACATTACAATGTCATTTTTTGCAAATAAGTGTAAATTTGATTTGAACCTCTTCTGATTAACACTGTTTAAAACAATTACTAAAATCAATAACATTTCAAACATATAATTTGCATTTGATTCCCCAAATAAATATTTTATAAGATTACTATTTTATGATATTTAAACCTTTGCTAAATATTAATAACCAAGGGGAGTTAACAATATTATGACAATGTTAACAATGTTATTGTCAACCATGATGATAGCATGATATTTTCTTTAAATTTGATTCACATATTGGTGTTATAGATGTATGAAAACAACCAATTTTTAATAACCTGCTCAGCTTACGTGATTTTAAAATTCTTGCAGACCCCAAAAAAATGCCATAAGTGATATATATTAACAGTTATATTAATACAGTGCAGTTAGACATATCTGAAAGCTAATATTTTCCCATTTAATCAGAATAAAATATATTACAAATTTTAAAGAGAAAGAGAAAGTGTTGTAACATGCTTAGAAGTTGAGACTAGTAAAATCAAAAAATTATGATTTTTCAATTACAAGTCATCTTTTATAAAAAAAGATTGGACTTTGGGGATACCTGCTAGTGTAAGTAATAAATAAAATACTCTTATTTAATAATTAGCTAAAAGTTTAAATTATCATTGGTTTAATTTAAAGATTTGCTTATTAACCCTTTATGAGACAAAATGGTTACCAAGATGGCTCATACTTTTACACAAAGGACAATATTAATATAAAATATTTTCTACAAAAAGTAAGAAACCAGAGAACTTTTGCAGGTAGAAACATAAAATGGATTCTAGTCCCAAAAAAAATTTTCTTTATTCCTTTTGGTAAATAAGGCATCAGCAGTAAAATCACAAAATACAAATTTTTTAATCATAATTTATATACCATACTGCACTCTCTTTAATTTAAAATCTGTAGTATTTTGATTAGAATATAAGGAAATCAGTTCCATTAAATATCTAAAACTTCAGAGCTACATCTGTACAATTATTAGGAAAAAATAGCTGAAGAGTGCCATTTTTTATTTATTTTTGTGGTCATTTATGTAAACTTAAAAGTCATTTAACTCAACTAAGTTGAGCAGGTTAATGAAAATTGATATTTTTATATCTAAGTATTAAATAGCTAGATTTTTGAAAACTTCTGAGTTAATTAAGCAACCAGCATTTAACTTTTTTTAAGGGATTTAGTATGGAATATTATTTAACCTTTTGCACTGTTTTATACTATTTTAATATTCATTACTTACATTTTTACATCTTTATGACCGTTAATCGCTACTAAAAATACGATTCGGCATATTCTAGAAAATACTTAAATACAAAAATAAGTTTTTATTATAAAAAGTTAACTTTTTTAAGCACTTCTTGTGTGACACTTTTTTTAAATTTAATTATAAAAAAGTGTTAAACATGATGGGCGATTCTACCAACTATTTAAATACAAAAAAGTGTTTTTATTTTAATCTTGCATGTTATTTCATTAATAAAATTTTATTTTACTACGCATTAATTTGAAATCGTAAATGTACACATATGAAGAATAAGTTTTGTTAGACTGATTTCCCGTTTAATTTCAAATGAATATTTAAGCATAAAATTTTAATTTTCTTTATCAATAAACAGTATTGATTTTGGGAGTTTTCTGAAATTTAAAAGAAAAGCATATATATCCATAATGCATAAATTTATTAATGAAATAAAATGTAAGAATGTTACAAAAAAGAGTATACTGAAACACCCGCTGCTTTTAGGTAGCCGTAGGGATGGGAAGAAATACCTGTAACAAGTATTTTGTAATCAGTATTTGAATGTAACAACCTGTAATCAGTACATTTTCTTCCAAATACTCAGTACTTCCAGTAACAAAGTCAGCGCGAGTTCGAGTATTCTCAGACAGTTGCAGGTACAATGTACTTGACCAGTACGTGGCTGTTACAAAGTAATGAGCGAGTACGTACTTGTTACAAAGTAATAAGTGAGTACGTGCTTGTTACAAAGTAACAAGCAAGTACGTGTGTACGTGGTTGTTACAAAGTAACAAGCAAGTACGTGAGTACGTGGTTGTTACAAAGTAACAAGCAAGTACGTGTGTACGTGGTTGTTACAAAGTAACAAGCAAGTACGTGTGTACGTGGTTGTTACAAAGTAACAAGCAAGTACGTGTGTACGTGGTTGTTACAAAGTAATAAGCAAGTACGTGGTTGTTACAAAGTAATAAGTGTACTTAATTGAATGTAACAAGTACAGAAGAGCCAATGAAAGAGCGAGTACAAGTAACAATGTCATCGATATATCGATACACACGGACGAATTAGGAGATTGTGTCAGGATTTGGGAAATCTCTTCCCATGATAGGAAGGGTGGCTGGGTGGGTAGGAGAAGAGAAATGAGATGCTGGTTTAACTGGAAAATAGAAGATTGATTCTTGGGAATTAGAAAATCTCTTTGGGCTGAAGCAACACCCCTAGAGATGCATGTATTTTAGGAGAGGGTGTTGGCTGGAGAGGGTACATAATGAATTTCTATTGCGAAAATGAAGAAAAAAAGCAAGTTCATTTGTTTCGTGTTTGTTAATAAAATAAATGAGTTGGGAAAATCAATAATCGTAGCACATTTATTTAATGGTTGTACTTCTGTTTTAAATATGTCACTTTTTAATATAAGAAAAAAGCCTGATATTCTTGTTATATATTATTCCATATTTATTGACTTATTTTTCTCATTATTTTTTAACTTTTAATTAATTTTAATTAAATTTTTTAAATCTGATCATTGTTTCCAAAATTACTCTATTGGCTTGAACAAAAAGTGAATGGAATTTTTTTTACTATATTTTTGTTTTAAAGATAATTTTTAAAAAAATATTTCTAAAAGTAATTAAATATTTTTTACTTTAACAATTTTTTTCTCTTCAAAAATATTTTTACCATTAAAAATTAGGTAGTTATATAATCAAAAAAATTGCTGTTCTGAAAATGAGAAAATAAAATTGGGGGAAATTGTTCACGTAAATAAAAATGCATATTTTCAATTCGTATTTAAAATTTAAAATGGTATAATTGGGGGATGATTTTCGGAAACAAGAAAAGAAATATGAAAATAATTAATAACACTGAATTCTGAGAATTTTCTAGAACTTTTTGTATTTCAAATATTGAATTTTACTCTTTAATGTAAGTACCTGTTAAAAAATAAAAAAACATTCGCTCATTATTCATAATGAGCTACATTTAAGCAAATTAATTAAGATGTGTTATATTAAGTAGTTTTATAGCAAACTTAAATTTCGTTTAGAGTTTTAATCAGAAAATACGTATTTCTAGCTTATCTCAAAATAATATAACTGGGAATCAAGTATCTAAATTAAAATGTACGCCAGCACATTAGGTTTAGAAAAATTACCTTTATTTTTATAAAACCAAGTTTTCAGTTCAGATTTATGTAGGTAAATTCAGTTTAAATCATAAAAAAAATTACTTTTTGCATAAATTTCTGCACAAATATAATATAATTCTATTTAAATAAATGAACCGAAATTTATCACAACATAATTTAAAAAATCATAAGAATGAGAATATTGCCTAATATGCTACAATTTTTCTTGAAAATGTGCCAGTATATATATATATATATATATATATATATATATATATATATATATATATATATATATATATATATATTGAAACTACGTAACGTAAACTCTACACCCATTTAGATGACATAAAGCAAACATTTGAATATGTATGTAATGTAATATAATTTAAAGATTTGAAAAAAAAATTACGAGATATTTGAATGAATTTATGATAAATCAATTTCCAGATATACTTTCTGGTACCAGAATCAATTTCCAGATATAAAATTGTATAAAATGAATTTTTTTTAACTGAAAAAATATTTTGATATAGAATGAACATATTTATTTGAACCTCATTAAATACAAATGTATTTTATTTTGGTTTCCAAATTTTTAAACAAAATATATAAATTAAAACTATTAATATACTTTCATTGTTTTTTTATTATTATGTGCATTTTTGATTATGATTCCATATAAATATATGTACTTTTTATTGTACCATGTTTTAATTTCACTATATTTTACTATGAATATGTAGAATATAAATATATAGAATTTAAAATTTGGGAAAAATTTGTTTTATATTTTTTTACTATACAGTTAATTTTATTCGTATAGTGATAATGTTGGTTGAAACATAATAAAGGTAGTTTATTCATTCTAATTTTGAACTTCAAAATGAAAAAAAATTTTTTTTATATAAGTCAACTTTTACTTTTTATCTTTATTTATACCATCATGTGTATTTTTTAAATTACAGTTTGATATAAATAAAATATATGTATTTTAGTTCCTGTATTTTGTATTAAACATTACATTATTTAATATTTTACATTAAAACAACATAAAATTTATAGATAATTGGTGAAACAGTTTTGCAGTTTTTGTAATTTAATGAATTTTTGTGTTACTATAAAAGTTACTTTATGAAAGATGATCATATTCACTTAAAAAGTATTATTACAGTTTTAATTGCAAAGCTACTTTATTTATCCATAAATTAAGATTCAGGAAACTGAAGCAAGATATGTGAGTTAATGCAATTTTTATTTTAGAAAATCTAGTTTATCTATTTCATAAAAATATAAACAAATAAACGCCATTTATAAAATAAATAACTATCTATTAGGTATCAAAAATTTTGCTATAATTGTTTCATTAATGTTTAATAATAGAAAAAAATAAGAAATTTAATTTGATTTTTGTTAAACTAATTGTATATTTCTAAGTAAATTTAAAAAAAATCTCTTTGTAATTGATTAATCCTCCCACTTTACGATTCTTTACAAATTATTTGCTAGTTAATTATAAAAATTTATTTATATAATTGGAAAATCTTGCTAAATTAAAACAAAAAATTAAGATGATGATTTGGTTGAAAAATAGAAATTATATTATCACGTCTAATTTAATATATTAATTAACATTGGAAAACTTTGAAAATTACAATCGAATAATTTGAAGATTTACTTAGAACAGCTGAAAATTCTAAAAACAAAAGTAAATAACAAAAGATTAGGATTTTTTATACTGAAAGAAATATATTTATTAAAATATATAAGTTCAAAATTTTTCACAGAAAAACTGTTTGTTGAGGGAATAACTTATATTTAATTGCTTCATAATAAAAATTAAAGTTTTTAAGAAAAACAGAAATTGCTATTATTGAAATGTTGCATTTATTAAAAGAAATATTTTTATAGATTATTACATCAGCTCTTATTTTAACCTTAACTGGATGCTTATTTATAAATGATAATGATTTAAATTAACATTAATTATATTAATTAATTTTATGGAACTATACAAAATGTTATATATTTAATTAATTTTTAATTAATTATTAATTTATTTATTACTAATTTAGTTTTTATCTATTCATAAAACTTGGAAAAATTGTCATTACATTTTAATCCGATAGATGGCAGCACAAAAATTGTAACAAGTACAGAAAGTAATCGGTAAAATACTTGTTACTTTTAAAGTAACTGTACTCAGTACGTACCAAGTACAAGAAAAGTAACAAAGCCCCATCCCTAGGTAGCCGGTTGGTTTCGCTTTGCTACCAAAAGAGAAGCAGCTTAAATCAGCCACCGATTAATTTTAATGTAGTTAGGTTACGCGGTTGGTACCTGAAGTGGCACCTCCTCTTTACCCCATGAATTCCAGCCGAAGAGCATGATAAAAATCACCCTACATTGTCCATCTCATTTTGTCGTTCCAGTTCTACAGGATGCAATGATACATTTAACTCTTAATAAGAATTATCTTGATCATATGCAAAAATTATCAAGTCGGTTGAGAACTACAGCGTGCTGCAAATTGATTTCCTTATTTCGAATTGCAATGACACAAAAAGTATTAAAAAAGTAGCGTTGTCTCGTTTTAGAGAGGAGATCAAAGTTGTTTGACATTGTGGTTCAGTCGCAATTGCGCTGGAATAAGACAAGCAGCAAACCTGATAGTAGAGGACTATTTTTCAGCGTGCCACATTTCAATAAAAATGATTTAAACCTATGTAATTTCTTTTTGTTGAAGTATTTAAAATCACGTGTCTATACTGACCACAAACTTTTGAAGATTTGAAAAGAGACATTCAAGGAGAAACGACGAACATAGCCACCAATGTACTGGAGAGATTGATTAAACAGCAGAAACAGCTTAACTATGTGAAGAAGGTATAGAACGACTTCAGCAATGCAAATAGAACAAGCAGAAGGAAGAAAATAAATATAGATAGTAGTACCATGAGTAATTCCACATCTGACTCGTACTTTCCTCTACCAACAGTAAAAATAAAGTAGTAATCTTGGAATTGATTGCAATGAAAGCTAAAAATTTGTTTTAAACTAGTAGGAGTAGTATCTTCTTTCTTAAACGAGTAAAGTCGTCAAAGCAACCTACTTACTTACAGAAATTCCCATGCAGGTTTACTAAAGTAGTCAGCAAACTCAAAAGCAGTTGCATGAAGATTGTCCTCTAAAAGATTAAGAGGCTTAACGTAGCTCAAAAGGGAAACACGCGGTAAGGGCGAGCTTTAAAAAGTCTCTTTATCTAAGGATTAAAGAAGCAGATTTCAGTGGATGTACGAAGTGGAAAAACTCCTAAAATAGTAAAAGGAAGGCTTGATGCGCCTTACATACAAAAAGGTAAGTCGCTGTCAACATAAAAATTGCTGACAGGTGAAGTGGGAAATACTCCCTACAGATACGTGCCGCATGGTATAAACCGAGTCTCAGCATTTTGGGACAGACTTTGAAGCAGAATCATAAGCCATACTGGCATAATCAATATAACTGTTTGATATATCCTGCAATAATGAAGTTCGATCAGCACTCCAAGAAGTTTTGGAAAGAATTCTTATGGTATTAAGATATTTTTCACATTTCTTGTACAAAATTAATGTATGTAGTAAAAAAGTAAGTTCCTTGTCAAAAGTTACTGCAATGTTTCTAATTCTGTTAGCGAGATGCTCTCAAACAGGAATAGAAACATTATGTAGGTAGATATTGAGATTTGTGGGGAGGCCACGCTTCCTGCAAAATTGGATGCAACTGTTTTTAGTCGATGAGATGGAACAGCCATTTTTGTTAGAGCAATCAGCGACTTGATTTATAATCGCCTGCAGTTGCTGTTTAATTAAATGCATATCTGAATTTTGACAGGAAATACATGGCTGGTCACCCAAATTACAATACAAAGAAAGACAAGAGATATTACGACAAAATTTATTTTTCAGATAACATGTTGATGAAGTATCAAATGATTAAATTTATAGACTTCTGTGAAAAGTGGTTCCTGTCAAAATCAGTAGCTAGAGTAGCCGTCATTGTTGGAAATCACCACTGCCCATACCAAGATATACAATACTGCCCCATACCATAATACCCGGTGTATGATCAGCGTGGCGGTGCATAACGCAGCTGTTCAGCATCCTATCTTTACGTGTCTCCTGACTCGAACGCGGTGATCGTAGTGTGGCAGACAGAAGTGTGACTAGTCAGTAAAAACAATTTCATTTCATTCTGCTGTCCACATCCTTCTTTCATCATTCCATTGGTGGTGAAGTCATCTGTGGCTCTGCGTCAAGGGTAGACGATGCAATGGACATCTTGCGGACAGACCACTCTGCTGTAAACGGCGTCGAATGGTACTCACTTGAGGATGAGTTACAGACTGAATGTGCTGTACTGTTGTTAGTGATGTGGCTGAGCAATCCGTCACGGCTATGCACACAATTTGCCTGCCATCACATGAAATGGTGCACTGAGGTGGTGTAATCGAACACGTCAAGAAAAACACAATTGCCAAACATGAAATCGTCAAAATCTTTAAGCCTTAAATAGCGCTTTGAAGTGGCGCCACAGGTGCGCGTGATGTGCGTCTACGCTGAAATTTTAATCATTTGCATATCTCACCTGCCTAATTCATGTTGAATATTTCATGTTATTTGCATGGTTCCTTCAAAATGTTCAATTTAAGGTCGCCAGCACAGTGTATGTTAGTCAACATAAAGAGTACTTTTAACATAAGGAAATAAAATAGATAGAATCTGGAAATAGAAATGATAGAAAGTGTCATGCTGAAGAGATTACCCTAAAGAACGCTCTCTGCTTGGATAAATGCTCTAGATAAAGTAGGTACAATTTGCGCTTTAAATCTTCTTTTGTGTAAGAAGTTTTGAATAAAAAGTGGTAGATTCCCACGTAGATTAAAACCATGTAACGCTCGAAGACTTCCACAGTGCCAACTTCAATCATAGTCAATGCTAGGAAAATTGTCACAAGATTATTCTTACGAACACATGTGGTTCTAATATTTTTTTCAAAGTTAAGGATTTTATCAGAAGTAAATCTACCCTTAAGGAAACGACTATGTTGCTGAGTGATACACATCTGTTACTTTCTAAATAATAAACCATACAATCATTAACCATACGTTCCATTTTTCTTACAAAGGCAGCTCGTGCATGCAATATGCTTATTATTTAAGCGGATCTTTGGGATCGTTTCCTTGCTAGATAGGGATGACAATAGCTTCCTGTAACATGGAAGGGAGAGCATTTGATCGTCAGATTCTATTGAAGAGGGCTAGGGCATTGAAAGAGAAGGAGGTTTCAAATGGTGAGAAGAGGATTTTCTATCAAATGGCGAGGCATTTGATAGAAAATCCCAACTAAACCGAGGCTAGAATTATGAATCCGAGACAATGCCTTTTGTAATTAATACATACAGAAGTCACAGTTAGGATAAATGTTCAAATTATGGAAGTTGATAGGAATCCTCTGAACATGACTTTTATGTTCTTTGAAAAGAATGTAAGAGTTGTAATCATATAAAATAGAAAAGGCTTCACCAATATCTTCAGAAGAATAGACTTTGGTTCCGGTAGTCAAAACCGGAAAAATCGGTTTGTAGCTTAACGGTCATTTTTGTCCCACGAAGACTAATTAGACCGGGACCTACGGTTTAAAGTGAATTCCAAACCACTAAAATCATCCCTGCATAAGGTGGTATTTGAACTCCCGTGCGCGAAATGTTGAACCGAAGACAAGAGTGATAACCACTGTTAGCAGCTCAGCTCAACAACGGAAAAGAGAATTATTAGTACAAACCATTAGCAGCTTTTATCTTTCTCCAGATAGATTTATTAGGAGTACGAGAAATTATTGAAGATGTGCAGCGCATCCAAGGATTCTTTAACTACGGCGACGGATTCTGAGAGCAACAGCCATCGCTCTTTTAAAGGCAATTCGATTATTAGTTGTGTTGTAATTTTGGAAGATGTTTCAAACTTTTTTTTGTTTACGATATCCGTTTTAACATGCTTTGTTTCACCAAAGTATCCACCAATTATGGAGACAAGAATATTTTTGGATAGCCTTTTTAGCAGCTTCATATAATATTAATAATCGGTGACGTTAAATACAGTATTAATATCATTGCTAATGACCATTGTATCTGCAATGACAGCCAGTACAGCAAAGAAATGCTAGTTCGCCTTGTAATATTGAGAAATAGCAAGTCACGACTCATTATTAGGTATACCAGCAAGAGAAAATATTACTTTGAAGACAGCCACTGTTATGTAGATCATTTTCAACTGAGAAATCTAAATAGTGCAACAAAAGGAGTTAGCAAATAGCCAAATTCAAGGAATGGAAAATTTTAGTAGGTGCATGAAAAAAGTAATTTCATCATGATTCAGTAGACAGAGAGAGTGATCAAATGTCAACTGCTCAATCTGCCAACCACGAGTACACGAGTATTTACATTTCCCCACATAATATTGTGACCACTAAGTTCATCGATAAGAATATAAGGAATGGAAAGTTAATCCACCAGTTTATTTAAATCATTTTGAGTTTGTCTGTTTGTCGTCAACGGTCATTTTTTGCACGCGAGGGCTAATTATACCGGGACCTACGGTTTAAAGTGGATTCCGAACTACTACAAATATCCATGCCCAAGGTGGGATTCAAACCCACGAACTGTTGAACCGTAAGCAAGAGCGCTAACCATTCGGCTGCCAGCTGGGCAAATCATTTTGAGAGAGGACATTACGAGGCGGTAAGTAAATGCAACGAAAATTAGAAAAGTAAAGTGTATCCTAGTGCTACAGCTAGTAATGGAGTATGCAAGGAAAATTCTATATTGGGGTAGTTATTTGAAGGAAGAATACAAACTCCGCCAGACACATCAATCATCAGATGTTTATTCGATAAACTATTAAAACTCGAATTTCGGCAGGAGTACGAGATTAAAGGTTTGTTTCTTGGAGAGCGAAGCAAGCAGGAGAAACTATGTCTAATGTCAGGTACAGGAGGGGAAACTATGCCAATTCCAAGGAGGATAACCACTACTATGTAGAGTTCTTTTTATGGCGATGACGAGATCGGTTCTTACCAATCATTTCAAGAGATATCCCCACGTCACTGTCCATTTCACTGTGGCTGATTACAAGAATGGAAGTAATAAGAGCAGTGCTATTCAATTCATCTTTAAGTTTTTTTCTGTTTTTCAGAGTCACTTGATTTTTGTGGCTTTATCAAATTTTATTTATCTGTAATCGGCAGCTTTATATCTATTTGCTTTGTCTCTCAAGTCTGGGTATGGTTGTAAATGATGAGAAATCAGTCAGTAGCAGTTGACACAATCTTCTTAAGTAAATGTGCATATGGCGTTTTAAAATGACTTGTGACATTTTGAACTTGTTTTTTAACATCTTGATTCAAGATTTTTGCAGTATCTTAATCCTTTAGATTTCTTTTTCGTACTGCTGTTTGTGAGCAGGTTTTAGACGATACTGTAGGGTTTCCTTTACAATTGATACAAAATGGCTCATCATAATTTCCTGATGCTCTAGTTTTGAACAAGTGCATGTAGCTTTCGATCTGCAATGTGCTTTAAAATGTCCAAACCTGTTAGTTGAAGCACTGTATGGTGTAACATTACCAAAGTAACACCGTCCCACCCGAAGGTATACGGTGGAAGCACTGTATGGTGTATCGTATTAGGTCTGATATGGCATTTAAGTTAACCTATTTTTATTGTGTGTGGAAGGTTGGAGCCCTCAAAGTTTAATATTAAGTGTATGTTTGGAATTATTTCTCTACCATGTTGGATGGCAATTGGGTGAACCTCACTAAATCTTTGATTTTTAAGTTCTTCTAAGGTTTCAGACATTCTGCTTTAATCTGAAGCTATCTCTGAAATCACTCCACTACTTTGGGTTTGTGATTTGTAGCATGAAGTCACGACATCCTTGTCTCCACCAAAATGCTTGCGGACAAAGGAGACTGTTGTTGATGAGCTTTCAATCAGAATATCACAAGATCTAAGTTTTCTATGCTACTAAAGCTACGCACGAAGAAAGCAATATGTTTTAGTATTCTGAAAGGCGATATTTGTTTCAAATAAGTTTCACTGTTTTGTAATAGAATAAACTTTGAAAAAATATTTAAAGATTTATCATTTTATAGACAGATTTTAAGAAGTTAAGATTCTTTTCTCGTACAGAATTTTTAAGACCCATGAGAAAATAAAGTGTTCGTCCAAACAGACCCTACCCTTCAGAGCCCAACAAGATAAGTCAGTTGTGGTGATGACCAGCCTCTGCCCTTACCTCAGAGGTACTACAAGGATTTCGTACTATATGTTGGGAAAATCCAGCGAACATTACATCCCAAAATTCAAGACTAGCCCTACAGCACAATGTAAGGGGAAAAGTCACTAACATAGCCCCAACCTCTTCACTGAGAGTGAGCTCAGTCCAGCCATCAGGTCTACAAGGAAACCTGGGTCAAAGGGAATGCAGGACCCCAGAACTCCAATTTTCCCTTTAAGGGATGCCTACAAGGCCAACTATTGAGATGGAAGACCAGCTTAAGCAAAGACAAGAGGTAGAACCCCCTATGAAGTGGAGCAAAACACGAACAAAACAGAAGACTTGATATCGACGCCAATGGAAAGAGAAGGAAAGATTGAGGAAAGTAGAAGAAAAGAAGAATAGAAAGAGGAAAGTAAAAAAATCGCTGGGGTACCTCGGGATTGTGAAACCATTTTTTACTTGAAGATAAACACACTGAGGGGGCTGTGGTGATGGAAGCAATAGTTCTGGAATGGTGTAGCCACTGCAATTCTTCGCCGACAGCATCAAAAATCGGAGATTTAAGTTTGAAAATTGATACCACTATATTGTAGCTAACACTGTATACGATTTTCAGTGATACCTGTACCGATTTTATCAAACGCAAATAAAGTGATCATCTTAGAAGCAACATTTTTTTCTTTCTGTATCTGTCACCTACGTGCCAAAAAATTATTTAAAAATCCTTACTTTCGAGGTTCTCCAATGTAGAGCGTGTTCTTCTAATCAGAGCATCTTTGAGAATGTTGTGAAGTCTAAGAGAAAAATTAACCAATTTTCGTTTCTGGTATTTATTTAAGATTTCTCTTGATAAGGATGAATCCATTAATATCATATCTTGGGTGATCATCGTCAGAAAAAGTAGCATGAAGAAACCCTGTGAAAGAAAAATACAAAATAAAATCTCAAGAACACTTAGATATGAAATAATCTTTAAAAAATTCTTTTGGAATTTTCTTCTCTAAAATTGCACGTAATTATTTTTAAAACATAATTTTTTTTTACTGCGAACTGCTTGTTTGCTAACAAATGTTTATATTTTTATATTATGAAAGATTTTACTTTCATTTTTCATACAAGTGAATTTAATTACTCTTCATGAAGTGTACTCTCAAAAGAAAAACATTGCACACCAAATTTTAATCCTCTCGTCATCGTAATAAAAAAATTACGCTAATAGACATAATATATTTTTTTATTTCAAATAAACTTAGCAGAATATTGAATATAATTTGGATTGACTACATTAACATTATAAATCACCTAGACCTAAAAGCTGATTATAGAGAAGTAAAATGCGAAAAGATTTTTTAAAATGCAGGGGGTGGGGAAAAACACTTATTTATGAAACAAATTTCAAAGATGAGAACAATACTGAATTTTTATAAGATGTTATACTGGAAATATTGAAAAACGGAATTTAAAGTTTGATCAATCAGTTTTAATATTTTTTGAACCACTTTACACTTCTTTCTTAATATTGCTGGAGCAATGCATATTTTATGACCAATTCACTAATTTGCTCGAAGTATTTTTTTCACTTTATATAACTTTTAATAGATATATCTCTAATAGTCTAGAAGAGATTAGTTTTTAAAATTCAAAGACAATTTTTATTGAGTTTTATTTAGGAATGCAAACAATACAAGATAGTTTTACATTTCAAGTCTTGCATAATCTAATATTTCTTAACTTTCTTCTTAATTAAAAGAATCGGTGGCTGTGATTGGATCTTAATAGAATATCATTCTAATATTGAGTTAGATACAGAACCAGAAATTTTTCGTATACAAATTTTAAGAGAAAAAAATATAAGAAACGAAACTATTTTATCAAACTTAAGGGTAAGAAAGATTTTACATATATTGGGAGTTCTACTTCACTTGCCATGAAGTGAAGAAAAATGCTATGTCGCCAAATTGAGTGTTACAGAGTGTTCTATCCTTTTGTGTAATTTTACAGCTGTTCTGTCGTTATTGAGGATAAAGTAATAAATAATTTTTGAATGTGGGCTGGTGCTTTTATTCCAAGAATAGTTGGAAGCATACATTTAGCAGAAAAAGTTTTTATTTAAGTTGTTTTGGAAATTTTAAAAGTATCTTATTTTTTCTAAAAATGCCTTTTTTATATGCATTACTTTTAAAATGAAAAAATGCCCAACGATGCACATTTAAAAATGCCTTTTTTTACACGTCTTTTTTTTCACACACTTTTTTACGCTCATTGAAATTCGGTATAACTTAATAAATGCAATAGTTCGTTTTGGTCTTAATTTAAGCTTATAATCATTAAGAAAAATTTTTTCAATTCGTTATAAGAAATATGCTTATTTTTTTTCTTTATACAATATGGCAGTAAAATGAAATCGTTTGTGTCCGCAATCCTCATTAGTTTATCAAAGCTTAAAGTATTTAAATACTTTTCAAGAGACGAGCAACTCCGTTGAATAAATAAGAAAAATAATGTTATACAAAAAATCTGCATACGTGAATAAAATTATCCATAAATTACTAAAATGACTTAACAAGATTATTAAGTTTTAAACGATGTTTTAAGCCTTGAATTTTCTTTGTATAATCACTATGCATACCTTTCCTAAATATACAATGTTTTGATAAAAAAATAAAAAAACAAATTTCGTCAAATATTTCAGCCAACTTCAATTCTTAAAATAATATTTTAGTTATTACTGTATTAAGTATGCCAAATTAAAATAATGGACTTTGTATATATACATTAGAGAAATAACTAATTCACAGATTGAGACATACTAGTGCATTCTTTCATTTTCTTTTTATCAATAAATTTTCTTGTTTTCTAATTTGTCTCTAAAGTGCTTGTGCGATTAAGTCTAACAGTCATCTATTCAGTTTTCGGGCTAGGAATTTCAGCTTGTACTACTGCTTTTAAACTAGATTTAAAGTTTTTACACACATATCTTTTCAAGAAATTAAGTTTTCAATGAAGGAGTATTTCATGCTTTGCTAAGTCAACACTTAATATTCAAGATAATACTTTCAGCAGAAATCTATATTTGAAATATATTTACTATATTCACTAGCACATAAAAATAAAAAAAATGTCTTAATAAGTAATGAATCTCACAGAAAGCAATTTCTTATGAAAAAACAATTAAAACATTTTCCCATTATTTCAATAAATAGTTGTTGGCAACATCCCCCTTTGTAGTTGTCGCCTAAGTTCTGAAGCAGTTCGCAAGGCAAAGTTTTCAAAATTTTTGAAATGTAAAGTTTATTATAATTTATGAAAATTAGTTTTAAAATTATACCATCGAAAAGTGGAAATTTACGAAGTCCGACGAGGTAAATGAAAGCCTGGATATTTGGTATTTAGTTTTGGAAATGCGAAAAACTAAAGTTATAGCTAATTGTAAAACTGAAAAATTGAATTAATTTAGATCAGTCCAAGTTATTGACGTTTAAATCAAAATTTAACAACCACATTTCATTTTTTAAAATGTTTCTTTAGTTTTAACCCCTTAATGAAACAAGACTGGAGTAACATTGAAATTTTTCAAAATAAAAATTCTTTCAGTCAAAATTATCCATTTTGTTATTTAGCTCGTTTAAAAAATGATAGTTTATCACCAAAATAATGTTTGTAAAGCAAAATTTATTTAACTTTTTATTATGATTTTATTTCGAAGAAAATAAATTCTCGAAGAAAACGTTACCTTATTAACGTTTCCTTTATGAATTTTCATCGGAATTCATTTTAAGTAAAAATAATGAATTCTAAGCCCATTTTACATTTAAAATATTTTAAAGTGATCTAATATGATGCTTTTTAAACACTTTATGAGCATAATAGTTTAATATGAAGTTTAAGACTATTTTATTTACTATTACACACTATCACTTTGTTAACAAAATCTTCCGATAATTTTATTTCTGTGTTATTGAGGCAACACATGAGAGCAATTAAATTATCACAATTAATAAAATTGTTGTTAGCTGAATAGCTGATTTATTTTAATATCAAATCATTTCTAATATCCTCTAAAAATTGAGATTTTATACATACATACATAAAAAGGCAATCTCTCTAGTATCTTCAATATCTTAATGTTAAACATTTAAGAACTCTAAATATTTTAAAGATTTAAAAATGTATCTTTCAATTATTAAAAAAGTGTTTTATGAATTATTTTTACAATTTATCCATTCGTACCACTATAATCATAAAAATTATTTTTTAAAACATAAAACGAATTATTGGAATTATTCAATATTTAAAATAATACAATCTCATGAATTTATAAAACCATACTGATTAATCGAATAAATAATATCAATATAAACATTAATATAGCATCAATAAACCTTTTATAGTTAAATGGAGATTTAATCAAACTTAATTAAAAATTTCATTTTTGAGAGAATCCTTACCTTTTTGAATTGTGAAGGAAGCATTCTCATTTACTGAATTTTGTATTCTTAATTGTATTCGAAGCAATGTCACAAGATAGTCAAATATAGTTCATAAAACGTTAATAGCAGCTTTACGTGAACGAGATAGTTTGTGAGAAAGTATCTTCGCTAAAGTGAAGAGATGGGTACGAAGGGTAAAATGCGCCAAGCAGGCGATAAAGTGGTGCGATAAGTTCGTCAAACTGGCTTAACGGTTCGAATTACGTATGTATGACCTTCTTTTTGTTTATTGGGTAACGTGATCGCGTGACATGCGCGTTTTGTATGTAACCCTTGAAACTATTTTAGAATAATATTTAATAATTGAGTTTCAATATTCGAATTTTGGAGTTTGTGTGTTGCTAACGATAATTAACTATGGATGAGAATGTTTTGAACTTACGTTTTTTTTTTATTTAGAGCGTGATGGTAGTAAGAAAGTAAGTATATGAATTTTTAAGTTGTGTGTATTGCATGTTAGTGTTAGAATGTGCTGCGTACTGATGTTTTTTTAAGGTGGGCGCCATTGCTCGGTATATTAAAATTCGAGTTTAAACAAAAAGTGAAATTTGTTAACGTTCGAAATTTAGTTTTACTGCCCGGTTGGCACTGCAGTAGGTAACGCTACACTGATGTATTTTTTAAGGTGGGCGCCATTGCTCGGTATATTTAAAATTCGAGTTTAAACAAAAAGTGAAATTTTTTAACGTTCGAAATTTAGTTTTACTGCCCGGTTGGCACTGCAGTAGGTAGCGTTACACTGATGTTTTTTTTAAGGTGGGCGCCATTGCTCGGTATATTTAAAATCAAGTGATAAAAATTTCCTTTCTATTTATTCGAATTTTAAAACTTCTATAGTATTTAATTGTAATGAAATATTCAACTTTTTAATATTTGGAATTCGAAAAAACGCGTGATTTCAAAGCTGAAGTTCGAACGCGATCGTTATTGGTTGACATTTATCGCGCGTAGTGACGTAATTTAGGTTGGCGACAGTGCTGTAGAGCGCATGGTGCCAAAATTTGAAATCGAGCCAATCTCGTACCCATCTGGTAACTTTTACCAGTATCTTGAACCAAATGTATACTTTGTGTTTCTATTATTGCCTTCCTATCGCTTAGTCAAAAGTGCTAATTAACCGTAGACATAGTTGTCAATGCGGTATACAAGTTGGTATTGTCCTTACAACCCGACGTATTTGAAGCGTGTTTAGAAAGACGCTGATTTTAAAATCAGTTGATTGTTGGTTCGATACATGATCCAATCGAATATCAAGAGAGCTTGTGATCATTAAAAGTTTAAATTATCTTTTCGCTGGTGCGATGAAGAGAGGAGAGCGCCAACTCAGTTGCCAACTTCGTCAGTTGATTGTATTCTAAAATCATGAAGCAAGTGGCTTTGTTTAAAGATTTTGGTCTGTAAAAACTAGCAATAAAAAACTCAATGTACATAAGAATGTTTTAATATTATAGAATCTGATGGAGAAAGACATAATTTTCATTACTAGAAGGAAGTGAATTCGATTCCCAACTTAACTGAAGGTCCGTCGGCTTCATTAAAGGCGGCTGGGGTAAGTTAAACAGGACGTGGTCGCAATGTCCTCCAAGTGAAATGATACCTCTAAAAATGACAGTTCAAATCTTGAGGGTCTTATGTTTGGTTGTTTCTTAATTACGAAGGCCAAATCTTTTCAAATAATTTTCCGTTGATTGAATCCTTTCTTTTGTTTCACCAGTGTGAATTATCAGCACTTAAAATAAAACTACAAATTAATCGCCCTTACCTATCTACGTTATGTTTGCACGACTTGAGAGAAGGGAAGTATATGGATACTAATATCTGTTGTTGTTGATGATGTTACTAATCCCAGATTGTCTAGCAAAGCTAGACAATCTCTATGAATCCGAAAAGATACAAAAATATCTAAAAACAATACAAGATCCTGAAAGACTTCGTCCTTTTTAAAATCCAAGCAAACTAAAATATAGACCTGGGTCATCCTACCAGCCCCACACCAATGGCACTAAAGGAACATCTTCTGTCCCTGCTGGAAAGTGAGTGATCTGACATTGCCATTCAATGAAGCGCGAGAAATCTCTTTGATATTTTCTAGGAGAAACCAGAAAAGACCCACCCAGGCTTCTTCCAAAGTACCATAGGTGATTGGGAGGAATCCTTCCCAGTAGGTTTAATTCCATCTGCCTAAGGAAGGAGATCCCGCTATTTCTGAGAGTCCCACAAGGGCTCACCCCCTCCTCAGCGGCAGTCCTAAAAAAGCTGTCGGCTCTTTTATTTTCGTCGACCCCAACATGGGACGAGATCTATTTAAAATGGATAGACAGAAGAAAGCCGGGCAAGAGGATCTAAAATGCCCATGCTAGTCTTGTCCCCTATCGCTATCCTGTTAGATAGGTGTTGAAATGAAGCATGACTGTCAGTCAAAATCCATCTCTTTATTTGATATACGTATTGTAAGCTACACCTGATAGCAATAAGCTCTGAAGTCGGAATTCCTTATTTTAAATTCCACAGAACCTGTACAAGTTGAAAGAATCACTCCACTACCAGAAGTTCCCTCATCATCTCTGCTACCATCAGAGTATATCTTCGAAAAAGATTATGGATTCTCATTTAAAGACTTCGGGACTAACTGCTTGTATGAGCCGGATTCTCAATATTTTTCTTTATATACTGGTCAGAAGTAGTCTTTTTTTCTTTACTAATATCTACTATTATTGCAATAATCTCGGAGTTTAAAGTTGAGTTATTTGCTCCAAATTGCTGGAAAAAGCCTATTGTGAAGCTTGTTCTAAATTATGAAGAATCACACATTTTAAAATAAATGAGGTTAATGAACAAATTACAATTATTTGCCTTTCTATTCTAAACTACTATAGATGTAATATCTTTTCACAAAGCATTTTAAAATCTTATGATTTGACTAAAATTTTCTTAATGGTGATTTCTAATTTAAATACCTCGAAATTTATATACAAGTCAATTTGCCAATACAATTTAATGAAACAGTTTAATATTATCTTTGTGAAAGTTTTGATTAAATCAGATCTTAAAACTGAAATCGAAATTGCAGCAATTATAGGAAATTTATTTACTGGTCAATGATATCTTTTAAATAGCAGAATTTATTTTTAATCATTATTTTTTAAGATTGTAAAATTTACGTGATTTTTGTATATTTTTTAAAATTACGAGTGATATAATTAGTACAAAATAATAAAATAAAAAATAGATAATAATCACATGAAATGAAAAATAAAATGCTTAAATAAAGAAATCTCAAGACTATTAAGAAAATAAAATATCTCCCATTTGTCAGTATTGATTAGTAATAAATTCTAACATAAGTGAAATAATGGAAGTTAAGCAGCTTCTTTTTTAAGTTAGAATAAGTTAGTGCTGTTTCCGGCTGCTTAATTTTTTGTCTAAAGTTGTAAGCATAGACATTAGCATTAGCCTCAAGATTGTAAAATGATGTAATCAATAACTCAACTGGAAACTTTCGCTTCAAACTCTCATGCCACTTCTACGGAGGGATATTGATTACATGAAATACTAACGCGGGAATTATCTCTCAGGAGTTGGTTATCGTCAAGGTCAAATATCGTACTTGCTACTAACTAAATGGATGGAGTTTTCAATGTAAACAAAAACTAACCTCAGTTGACCGGAAGCCATCTCAAATACTTCCGGTTTTCTCTCTTACCATTGAAAATCAATGCAATCGCAAAAATTTTTATTTAAATATTTTTAGGTATTTATTTCTGTTTTCGAAAATTTTTTTATTTTATCCGTTAAAATCATAATTTTTAATAAGAGTGCAATCAGTGGTGATCCCGTAAATTAAAAATTTTTTTTTTAATTTTTACTTAAATAATCCTGATGGATTACCATATTTTGCGGGGAATCGCTCTTATTGGCAATATTAGGATCAATTGTTGATGAATTATATATTTGTGTAACCCATATTCTAACTCTTGTTATTATTTATCTCAATTGTTAATCATTTTTTTCTTTAACTAATCTTTAATTTTATGCATTTATTCCAAAATTTCAGGAAATATATTTTGCGCGCGATTGAACTATAAATCATTTTAAATTATTAAGCGAGGTATTACTTATGCTTTCATTTATAGTATTATAAATTTTATTAAAATTTTCTTGATCATGCTAGAATATATGAATTGGTATCAATAATAAGTAGAACAAAATTGTTATGATGTGTTTATATACTGGTTTATTAATATTTGAATCAAATCGTAGTTTTTATTGCAATTAAAATTTAAGTCTTATTCTTAAGAGTTGATTTAATATATAGGAAATTAAATTAAGGATTGTAAATCGGGTTCCATTGGAAATTTGAACATTTTCACTTGCGAAAGTAAATTTGTTCCAGTTCGCATATTGCAAACAAATGCTTCGCAACAACTAGTATCGTTATTTGCTTTCTGCATTTCAAAAAATTTTTATAGGATAATTACTTTTAAATGAATATTTCTTAAAAGCAATGGAAACTACAGAAAAGAAGCACAATGGTATAAGACAATAATAGAAAAGTAAGTAGGAAGTTTCGTGCCGGAAGTTTTCTAGATCTCCACGGTAGTAGCGCCCTCTATTCTATGCTTTACAGAAACTTCCATCCATAGTTCAATCGCGCGCAAAATATATTTCTAGAAATTTTGGAATAAATGCATAAAATTAAAAATTAGTTAAAGAAGAAAATGATTAACAATTGAGATTAATAATAGCAAGAGTTAGAATGTGGGTTACAATATATCATTCATCAACAATTGAGAATCATTGTTACAATCCCAGAGAAATATGGTAATCCATCAGGATTATTTAAGTAAAAATTAAAAAAAATTTTCGAAAACAGAAATAAATACCTAAAAATATTTAAATAAAAATTTTTGCGATTGCATTGATTTTCAATGGGAAGAGAGAAAACCGGAAGTATTTGAGATGGCTTCCAGTCAACTGAAGTTTGTTTTTGTTTACACTGAAAACTCCATCCATAAATCATTTCAAATATGAAGCAAGGTATTATTTATGCTTTCATTTATAGTATTATAAATTTTATTAAAATTTTCTTGCTCATGCTAGAATATATAAATTGGTATCAATAATGAGTAGAACAAAATTGTTATGATGTGTTTATTTACTTGTTGTTTATTAATATTTTAAACAAATCTTGGTTTTCATTGCAATTAAAATTCCAGCCTTATTTTTAAGAATTGATTTAATATATATCTAATTAAATTAAGGATTGTAAATTGGGTTCCATTGGAAATTTGAACATCTTCAATTGCGAAAATAAATTTGTTTCAGATCGCATATTGCAACCAAATGCTACGCAACAAGTATTACCTTTATTTGCTTTCTGCATTTCAAAAAAATTTATAGGATAATTACTTTTAAATTAATATTTCCCAAAAGCAATGGAAACTGCAGAAAACAAGCACGATGGTATAAGACAATAATGAAATAGTAAGCAGGAAGTTTCGTGCTGGAAGTTTTCTAGATCTCCACGGTAGTAGCGCCCTCTATTCTATGCTTTACAGAAACTTCCATCCATATAAAGAATGATGCTCCAATAAGCGATATTTTAAATTAATACAAATAAAAAATCCATTAGTTGAATAAATTTAAATTTATTCAAATAATGGATTAATGGAATAATGGTTAAATTCAATACAATTGTATTGAATTTAACAAAAATGATATCATTTTGAATGTTTTTATGAGAATATTAAAAATTTTGTTATTTTAATTTTAGATGCATTTTCCAGAACCATACTTTTTTTAAAAAATGCACAAAACATAAAAAAAATAATATATTCTGTTCGTCATTGTAAGACATTTGATTTCGTATTAAGGAATTATTCGAAAATTTAATTAATTAACGATGAAAAACTTGGTAAAATTAATGTTGAAATCACATTTTTTCCGAAGTATTTCAAAATTAATCTGGGCTCTCAATTATTTAGTACATTATGAATATAAAAATGAACACCAGCAGCACCTACAGAAAAGAAATGAAAATTAATTGACATTAAAAGTAACTTCTGCGACATCATTTCCTAGATTTGTAACGAAGTTGATTTTATTTCGTTTTTATCAACAATAATAGTGGAATATAACTAATGGGAACATGAATTGCAACTTGTTCAAAAAGGTGCTTGTAACTGGTCATTTCATATCCCAAACAATTTACTTATTAGAAAAAGAACTGACACAATTCTTAGCGATCTAAAATGTATATTGACTTTATTTGATTGTTTAAAAAGAAGTTTCAAGAAGTAGAGATAACGTCTATCAAATAAATTCACAACTTTGTGAATTTATTTGATAGACGTTATCTACTTAAATTACTTGTAAAATTTTCTGTTTCTAATTTTTATCATTTCGAAAAAAAGAATCGGCAATATAAATATCAAAAAAATCTAAGCAACCGCATGGTTCATTATGAACTAGAGAAACTGAAAAATGTGATTTAAAGAAATTTCAAATCATTATTTAACATGTAAAATGAAGGAATTCCAATGAAAATATGGCAATCCAGTGAATAATACCGAGGAAAGGAATCAACTCAGCTGACAATTATAAGAATAAATTGTTTAAACAAGATTAAGCTGATAACAAACCTCACATTTACATCCACAATTTAGATAAGGTTAAATTATATTGCGATGTTTCCGGCTATGTAGATCTATTGATCAAAGTTGCAAAGGATATCCAAGCGTTTCGTCATTCTGAACCATGACCAAGTGACCAAATCGACACCTAAGTTAGCATATTCCACTTCATAACAAAATAGATTGGAGTCAATGGAACTTTTAATGTTCATAGACTCCCTCAGTACAATATGGTCTTCGTCTGGTCCAGATAACAACAGAGGCGTAGTGAAAGGGGGGACAAGGGGGTCCATCGCGCTCCGGGCGCCACTTTAAGAAGAGCGCCAAATAGTTATGAAATTTTTTTTAGAAAAATTTTATTTCTTTTTAATTGAAATATCAATTTCATTCGGAAAAATGTATTTTCTATAATTATTTTCTCCTGTTGAAGAGCTTGCCATAAATGAAAATGTTCCTATTTTTATATTTCCATATTAATAAGTTAGTATAGTTTAGTATAGCTGATAAAAGTTCTGAAATATAAATTATATTGGTTAGTTTCCTTTTTATGCATTTGAGATGTTTCTAGTTTCAACTTATTTACCAAATAATGTGTGTTGATGATATATCTCTTGATTTACGAATCAATAATCTAAGGAGATTCCAAAAAGGTAAGTAAAAAAGGCACCATGTTCTTTAGAATTCTAATTTTTATACAAGATGTCTAAATCAACTTGCATACCTATGAAAAATTGTAACATTAATTAGGCAAATAAATCTTTTCTACTCAAAAAAAAAAAAGATATCTATGAATATTGTATCGACTGACAAATGCATCATTAGCAACTCGCATGATCTTATTTATCATTTAGGAATTCAAAAACATTTTTGTAGAAATTTTGATGTTCTCAAATATTATTTGATTTGATATTCATTATATGGTTATTTTAAAACATTTTATTTAATAAACAATATTTTCTTTTATAAATAAAAAATGTGAAGTTTTAATCTCATTTTGACTATAAAATAAAAAAATCACTCTCTAAAGGAAATTTTATGAAACTGAAACATTATTAGTAAAAACTTTTTGACTCAAACTATAATTAAAACACAAGTAAAAATTTTTTACTCATACTCATTCGACTCCCAAACTATAATTAAACTATGCAGACTTATTTGACTCAAACTATAATTAAAGCACAAGTGAAAATTTTTCTTTACAGGTTCTTAAAATTTGCATTTTTTAATTATCAATGAGAAAGGTATAAAAAACCTACAAAAAATTTCATTTCAAATAAAATGAATGGATGTGTGTAAAGCATTTCATTTCTCAATTCTTAATAATTTACTTTTATAATTGCAATTATTATTATAAATATATAAGTTACGTCATATTCTAATCACTGAAATTTCGAATAGACAACAAGTATATGATAATGGAATTACAATACCCTGAATTTTATCAAGTAAATAAACTATATCTCAGAGTTTATTCTTTTGCGGAGTTCCTAGAATTATAAGTTCCTTGAACCAGCATGACTGTGATCAATAAAATCCGAGAAAAATATAATATAGGTATTTAAATATAATATTATATATACATTCGATATAGCTTGGGGCTTCAGTGAAGCTAAATTTGGATGATATAGTGAATCTGTAGAAAAAACTTCATTTTGAAAAATAATACTCATAAATAACTGATTTTGCATAAAAAAATTCTAATGATTTTTATTAAAAATTTTTTCACTTGCTGATTAAATTAACGTCACTTGAGCCCCTTCCTTATCAAACAAAGAAGGGACCGGACAAGAATGAAAAAACTAAAAATGATAAAAGAATCAAATTACTTAAAGATATTGGTTTTTATATCCATTTCATTTACTAAAAATCATTAAATGTATCAGAAAAATATGGAATATAAAACGTAACTGAAAGAAGTTATTGAGACTTAAAACTTCTGGAAGAAATTCTTGTACATCGCCCCAGAGAAAAGAAAAGCTCTGTATTTACTCAAGTTCTGTGTCGTAACCTCGTCTACTGTCGCGTTACACTCGTGAAAAAATTCGAGTTTAAATGTATTTCTCATTAGTGGTCCTCTTTGTCCGAAAATGTTTGTGTTCAGCAACAGACTGACCCCCAACAAAAGAGAATTCTTATTTTTTCAAAATAGCACTGTAATATTTAATAAAGAAAATTATGCTCCTGGAATCGAAATACGTTACAACGCTGGAAATAGAAAAGTAATTACCTCTAAATGCTAGAAAAATTCATAATTTCCTTTTAACTCTATTTACTCGGTTAGAATATCATTATTCCGCACTCAAAAATTTTTGTCTTTAGGGTTATTATATACGTTAAGAACTTCGTTGGAAATTACTTTTCAGTAAATTTTATTTTCTGTCTACAATTTATTCTTTACATTTTGCTTATTTAGCAGATTTTTTAGCCATTACGAATATTTATTAACCAACATGTACACTCTGTCAAAAAAGTATTGGGACACAATATAAGTTCATGAAATTTTATCATAATATATAAATTAAATACGCAAATTAAACAAAAAAAGACGTGTATGACATTTCGTTAAATGCAGATCACAGTGACTGAAACAAAACTCAAATATTAATGTAATTATTGTTACAATTTAAAGAAAAAAAGTCTAGACAAAAAGTGAGCTCAAAAATGTATTGGGACACTGCCCAATAAATTAAAAAAACAGCAAAAAATTGAAAGTTAATATCTTGTTGAACCACCTTTGTACTTTATGACCTCTAACAGTCGATTTGGCATGAATTTGACCAGTTTTGCACAAAACGACCCATCGATTTTGGCCTACTCTTCAACCAGATGTTTTCTTAACTCCTGATTGTTAAAAATGTGGTGTTCATTGAGTTTTTGCTGAAAAAATTTCCCATACATGTTCTATGGGATTAAGGTCTGGACTCTGTGCAGGAGTTTTAATCACACCAGGACAGTGGCAAAGAGCCCATAACTTGCAAATGTGAGCAGTATGTTTCGGGTCGTTATCTTGGTACAAATTAAAATGGCTTGCTATTCCCAACTTTCTCGCTCTTTGCTTTAAATTTCGCTTCAGAATGTCAAGATAGACACATTTATTCATTATACCATCTATGAAATCTAAGTTTCCAACACCAGAGCTTGCCATGTAGCCCCAGACTAATTGGTTGCGGCCTCCATACTTAACAGTAGGCAGCAAATTTTTGACATGCATTAGGTGTCCGCCAGACTTTTTGCTTCCCATCTGATCCGAAAATGTTAGATTTGCTTTCGTCTACGAAAATTACATTTTCCCAAAATTCTGGTGGCTGCTTTGCATACATTTTAGCAAATGCCAGTCTATCCTGTCGGTTTGCTTTGGAAATGTTGGGCTTTCTTCGAGGTACTCTACCATGATACCTATGTTTTCTTAAAACATTTCTGACAGTTTCAGGATTTACAGATTACCCGAACATACTTTTACATCTCAGAGTCATTTTTACTGCTCTGGTTCTTGGATTAATGAGAAATTGTCACACAATTCACCTTTCTTCACGTTCAGTAAATATCCTAGGACACCCTGATCTTTGCTTATTTTTCAACACTTTTTGTTTTCGTGAACCTATGAATAATGTTAAAAACAGTAGATTTACTCAGCTCCAAGATTTGTCCTATACAGCCAACTGATTTTCCATTTTTCCAATGGCTTATTACCAGATTTCGCACATCCATCGAAATCTCTTAGTTTTTCACCATTGCTGTACATGTAACCGATTTTATTGACAACTTATGTTGAAAAGTATTGTCTAAAAAAGTGGTAGCAAATTAAATTTTATTTTGTGTGACATATTTATTGTTTTACTTGCTCATTTCAAAAGTGTCCCAATACTTTTTTGACCCTTGTTAGCCTTTAAATTATATTCAAAAAGCTATATCAAATTATAAAGCTAAAATATTAGCAAAATTTTAGTTATATAGTTTATATCAAATGTTAAAGCACCTCTTGATTACTTTTGCTTTTGTTTTAATGTGATAAATACTTTTTTATATAAATAGCTTTATACGTTACGCATCCCTAGTGTCCCAATACTTTTTTGACTGACTGTATATAGTTTTGAAATTTAAAATCAAATTGCTTATTTAAAATCATTTATTTGAAATCAAAATATTTAAAATTCAAATATCTTCGAAAATAATTTTTATTTGACTTGTAATTTTGTCGCCGTTATATTAATATATTATATTGAAAAATTCTTTTTTGGAATGTTAAAAGATCAAATGTATTAAATATTTTTAATATTTACACATAAAATGTTTCTTGATAATTAATCTTTAACTAATTTTATATTTCAGTTTATATAAAGAAAGCATGTTTAGCTTAGCAATCATATTAAAGGAATATAATGAAATAAGGCAAAATTATTATGCTTTGTAAAAAGCTACATAGATTAATAATATTTTTGAATGTTATAAAATGATTCAGAATAAAAATAAGTTCTTTTTTTAATAAGAATTAGCTCTTATTTTAATTAAGAAATATGTATTAAAATCATAAGAATCTTATGAAACATATTAAAAATAAGTTGAAAATTTTCAGGGTGAAATGTTCTCAGAGTAAAATCATGAGATAGTGTTACGGTAAAAGTGATTAATCCGTTAATTATGTTGTTGTTGTTGTTATCCTCCATGTCTGACGGAGTCAGACTAGATCCACGAGTTCGTTGACTGTAAGGAAGTCGAAGACTAAAAGAGGATTGCTAAAGAGATCCTCCCTAGAGAGACCCATGCAATCCAAAAGATGCTCAAGAGAAGCCTGATGATTTTGGCACTTGGTGCAGGTGACGAAAGTTTTCCTGCCCTCGTTGAAAGTGAGGCACTTAATATGACCGCTAGCAAGTCTTGAGAGAACAGTCCGGGTACGTCTGTCACACGGGAGGTCAAGGGACAAACCCGGTTTTGATCCCTTGTACCAATTATGGGTGGGGGGTGTTTTCCACTCCTCCGAGATTTTTGATTTTTCCCGGGAGTATAACTCCAGAAAAGTAAGTGTGGAAGAGGGAGTATTTGAAATCCTGCAACCCTCCTTAGCAAGATTATCGGCCATTTCATTCCCGTGGAGATTCACATGTGAAGGTATCCATTGCAAGTGAACATCATGATTAAGTGAAATGAGTTTTAATTTAAGCAGGATAGAGTTGCTGATCTTGTCGCCTACAAGAAGCCAATTACTAAGATGGTGGAGAGAACTACGGCTGTCAGACAAGATCCATAGGTCACCATAATCCTCTTCAGAAAGAATAGTTTCTAGTCCCAGGTCTATTGCAATCAATTCACTTCTGAAGACAGAGCAGTGATTGGGATTACGATGAGAAAGAGTCAAATTGGTGTGAGGGGTTTCAATATATGTGCCACTACCTGCTAGAATATCAATGTCAGTGAAGATTTTGATGGCATTGTTAGGAATGTGGCTTAGGTTTTCCAAGGTCAGTTGTCTAAGATGTTCTGGGATGTAGTCTTTCTTATTAACATGAGTACTTAAGTTAAAGTGAAAGTAAACCCTGGGGAGTCCTTCTGCAGGATTCAAGCAGCACTGTATTGAGTTGGGTTCAACATTACTATTAGGTAGTTGAAGAGAGACGGCAAGACTGAAAGGGCTGTCCTTCTTTAATCTTTGATGATTACTCCAGCTGTTAAGATACATGGAGGTCTTGTTGCAGAGGCCATAACTAGACACTTCGTTAATTATGTACAATAACCAATGTTTTTACATAATCCCCATTAAACTCGGTAAATATGATAAATTATTGAAATATATGGATAATCCTGTAAATATATGTATAATCCCCAATTCGTGATGGGAAATGTCATAAATTCCGATTACTTTGTAGAAAAATGATATTTTAATTTCAAAGAATAAGTATTTTTAAGCTATATTAAATAATTCGTCCAGAAGAGTTTGAAATACATCATGATGACTTAGAATAAAACATACAATAATCTCAGTTTAAGAATTTAAATAATTTTTTTTTTGTACTATTATTTCAGTAGATATTATAAGACCGATATATTAGATAATAGTATATGTTATATATCTGACGTAAAATGTATTCAAAAATACAAAATGATCAAAATTATTAAGAATAAATTAAAGTCTAGATTGTTATTTCAGTAAATAACCAATTTTTATTTAAACAATACAGACCTTTAAATTGAATATTAACTAGTTCTTACAGATACCTTTTATACTTTGTTAGTTAAAAGATCTGGAAAAAGAGAACAATGTAGATTATTAGAATTTTTAAAAACACTTCCATGTCAAAACAAATTAAAACCATATTCTAAAAAAGAATTAATTTATATTGCTTTAAATTTACTTATTTACATACATTAGACTGCTATAACACTTAGAATTAGTTTGTCAGATTTTTTTACATTTGGACTTATCAAATTTGCACTCTATCTCGAAACACATGGTTAATATTATTGAATCTCAGAAAAATGATTTTCTAACACAATCTTTGACTAATTTTAAATTTCCGTAAGTTTGATTTCTACTGATGTATTTTCAAATCCTATACTAGTTAGTATATTTTTACTAGATTCTTTATCTCAAATTTAAAAGTACAAACTGAGCTTTAATCTTTCTTTAAGATTATTTTTAAGTAGATACTTTTCTGTTGCTATTTGCATTATACTCCATTATAGGATATTGCTGTCCTTTCCATCATTTAAAGATTTCAATAGGGGCTCATGCTGTCATAGTGGTACGATAGCTGTCTACATGGAGATAAATTCGGATGTGATGTCAACCATTGTTAAACGGCGGGAGATGGGTGTTATTTTTCCTTCTGTGTGAATATCTATTCGAGTGGGTGCTTGACGGTTTTCCAAGAATGTATCACAAGATAGATATTCAAATACTTTGCAACATCCTTGGGCTATTCAGTTGTCCACTCGCATGTCAAAACTTGGCAGAAAACAGAAGGTTTGGTTTGTTTGTCGCTCAACGGTCATTTTTTGCACACGAGGGCTAATTAGACCGGGACTTATGGCTTAAAGTGGATTCCGAACCACTACAAACATCCATGCCCAAGGTGGGATTCGAACCCACGAACTGTTGAACCGAAGGCAAGAGCGCTAACCATTCGGCTGCCAGCTCGGCAGAGAAAACAGAAGGAAACTTCATATGCAAATTAGTGTTAACAAAGTGGGAAAAAAAAAGGATTTAAGAGCGAAAATTATGATTTTGTGGATATTTCTAGTTATTCTTTCCCACTATTGTGAAATCTAATTTCATCAAGTTTTTATATTTAAAATAAAAAATATCACAACCACGTTTTTTACCGGAATTTATGGCTTTACATAAGATTTTAATCCTAGAAACAACATGTGTGAAACCAAAAATATAGCATATGTTTTTTGAAATGGAAAGGCAGGTTATTTCAAGGGCTTAGAATAAATTCCAAGAAGCCAAAAATTTTAGACGTCGACCAGAACAAAATCATCCACGTGCTAACAATGTGAATAATGACACATACAACCAATTAACTATTCGTCAAGACAGAATAAGGTAAGCTATTCAAAAAATTTGTTTCTTTTAACAAAAAATAAAAGATCTGAAAACAAACAATCCGAAATAGACATCATTAGAGTGATTTCGATGTAAGTAAACCTATTATGTATATTTGATTAAGCTTAAGGCTTAGTGCGGACTGCAGAAGCTGTTCTGCTGAACGTTGAGATTGGATCCAAACTGATTGGAATCATGTACTTTCTATTGCAGAATCTACTCAATTTAGATTGTTCTATTAGTTTTATTTTAGAATGGAAAGAAGCATTGGAAATAATTCCACATTCGTTCAAAGATCACATTGCAGAAGAAATGGCATAATGGTATGAATCGGAAATGTTTTAATGTACCAACGTGTCAATTGAAATGGCAAAATTTATTTAAAGAAAATGGCTTAAGCTGCAGTTAATAATTTCTTTCAATGCAAACAATACCAGGTTCTTATAACTCGTTTTGAGAAAAGCATACCGGAAAATCAAACAGTAAAATCAGTGTTGTAAGAATAACACTTAGTCTTATAACCCAAGAATTTGCAAGGATGATTGTGTTCCCAAAAATATCATCAATAACCTCATTTTTCATATAAAATAGATGTACAAATCTCAATTATTTGAGCCATAATGTTAAAATGTTATATTTATAACCAATATTTTGTATCTGCAAGCAGAATGGATAACGAAATATAAATTTAGAATTCCAAAATGCCACTGATGGCTCTGTTCTTATGAGGCATTCCGAATAAAACAGTAGTCATTTATCACTTAAACTATTAAACAAACATAGCTTAATCCAGCATCCATCAAATTACATCAGAAAATTATAATAAGAAAAGAATTCTAATGCTATAAGGAATTCTACGAATGCACTCCATTCGTAGAATTCCTTATAGCATTAAAATTAATATTTGTGTGCAAAAATAAAAAATAACTCAAAATTATTAATTATTATTAAGTTACCAAATTTATTAATTTGCATTTCAATTAATATCAATAAGAGATGTGAAAACTTTTTTGCATTCACGCTGATTCTAAGATGTGTTGGAGAAAATAAAAATTAAAGTATTTTCAGAATAAATTTTAATTTGATCATGATATTAAGTGCATAACTGGGAGAAAAAATAAATGCCAAATACCTTATAAGGTTATTACAATTCAATTTCTTAAAACATTCAAAAAGTTTTGTTTCCTAAAATTGACAATATTATTTGAAAATTATTATTATTTATTTATTTATTGGTAGTATGGTCATTTTTAAGACTTACTGTGATAAACCCTTGCATTTCAAGCTCGAATATATTTTATAATGCACGAAAAAATTTATCTTTGTAGAAATTGAACTAATATATTATTTGTTTCATTTATTTTGTTTTATCTTGTTTCCTTATATATTATTTTCTAAGCAATTTCTTTATAAGTTATTTAATTTAAGTAAAATATGAAAGTCCTTTCCCTGCAGCAAAAATTTTTTCACAAGACATTTTACATAAATTAAATAATTTACAAAGGAAATGTTTTGTAGGATAAAACTCAAGAATAAATTATGTAATTTTTAAAGACAAAACTAATAACTATTTTATATATTATTTATCCAACATTTATAATGCTAGATTTTGTTGAAAAATTTTTGCAATGAAATATTTTAACATAATAACATATTTATTAAAATTTAGCAAATAAATAAAGCAGATAAAATTTTGTAGGATATGACAGAAGTTTGTTGAAAGCTTGATTAACAATTATTGAAAAATCGATGGAGGACATTTATAGTTTTTATTTTGTTAAAATTGTTACATTATAAGAAATTACATATGATGTCAATACACAAATTCTACGAAAAACTAATTTTCTTCTTTTAAAAGACATACAACAGTTTAACACATTAAAATAAAATTTAAAACTTAAAAACAGGCACTACAAGAAATTTATTATCGTTCTTTATACATAGTAAACAAATCGTAGAAACAAGATGATGATTCCACTGTTGATTGTCGATTTATATATTTAACAAAACTTGAAGTTCCTTCTGTGATATATACCAATGCCAAGGAATTTGGCTTGGGATCAACTCGAAGAAGCTATAAGAAACAAAGTGATTTTTTTTATTTTTATACTAAATTTTACACTACAACATTTAATATAAAACTAAAGGTTTCAAACCTGTAGTTCATAAATTCTTCAAAATTAACAAGCAATTTAGAACACAACAATGAAATAAAAATGCATTTTCAGCCAATAGAGTTATGATGAACTTTACTTTCATTTTAACAAGAAGCACTGCATTTATTGAAATAAATTTTACATTAAATTATATTAATATTAGATAACATTTTAATAAAACTTGTAATAGAAAAAATAGTAAATTGAATAGCAAAAAATTCTATTTATCACAAAACATTCACTATAGTGAAAAATTTATTTAAATGAACATTCAATTAGATTTTATTAAATATCTTTATATTATATTAAACAAATAAACATTATTTTATCTATTTAGTGCTTAAATTTGTTTAAATGAAAATTAAAAATACACTTTTCTCTGCATATTATTCAATGTTTAAGATTATAACAAATTAATATTTTATGATAGGCCAAAATAAATTTAAAAATAAATATTATATAAATATATATAATGTAAGATATATAATTCAAAGATTATGTTTATATTACATACTTTCCTAAACTAAATAATTATGTGTCACAAGATTCAACTTTTTCCAAAGCTTAAAAATCTAACATAATAAATTCTTAACATAAAGTTTATGTTTAACATAATTAAACATAATGTACATTCAATTAACATTTATTAAAATAGGTTTTATTCAAAACATGATTTTCCCCATTCTGGAATAGCTTTATACAGGAATTTAAATTTGCTCACCAATTCATGAGTTGATTAAAATTATAAGTTTTCTTTAGTGTAAGAAAATACCTAATATCAGACCGTACCCACTGAATAAAGGATTGACATTTAACCCTTTAATTTCTATTCTATATTATAGCATATTAAATTTATTGATAATATAGTTACTCTAATGATAGCCAGGATTCCTCCATTTAATATTTAACGAAGTAAATCCAAATAAAAGCAGATCATAGTGACAGAAATTTAAGTGTAGTATTTGTGAAATGCATACACAAACACTAGGAAAATGAGAAATACATTATTTTCATGTAAGATCATATTTATATAAAAAATCAAAAGTTTTGAAGTTTCATCAATTTTCATGGTTTCTGGAATTATTAAATATTGTGTGAAAAATAGTCAAAAATTTCATTCTAAAACACTTTTATTTTTTACAATGAAAGCAAAATCAGCTTCACCAGCATGCATTTTGAAATATGTTCAGCAAAACTCTTGAGAAACTTTATTGCTCATATATATATATATATATATATATATATATATATATATATATATATAGATATATATATATATATACAGTAAGACCCCGCTTAACGCTGTTTCGGTTTAGCGTTCTTTTATTTCAACCCGGGGATTCCCTGAAATCGCTCGCAACATACGGGGATTCCACGAAATATTATGCAGCGATAGGTTTCAAATACATATCCGAAAGAGTATACTTGTGTTTTTTGTTTCGTGCGGTATTGTACAGACATATTTTTGTTATTTGAAACATTTATTGACATTATTGTAAGTAGGTATTAATTTACATATTTAATACTATATTACAGTTTCAAATATTTTGATCTTTAGTTTTTACTATGGGTGATAATGAAAAAGAAAAGAAAGCAACCAGAAAAAGTATTTCACTCAAAACTAAAATGGAAGTGATTAGAAGATTAAATTCTGGTGAATGTCAAACTTTAATTAGTGCTTCATTGAATTTGCCAACTTCAACAATAAGGACCATCATGAAGAATAAAGAAAAATACTTTCATCGGCAACTACAACTACGTCAAGCTCTGCAACTAGAATTACCCGTTCTAGAAATAATATCATTGAGGAAATGGAAAAACGACTGTCTATATGGATTGACGACGAAATTGACCGCAATATGCCATTAAACCAATCTATCATAATGGAAAAAGCTAGAAGAATTTTTAATTACATTTAGGCTGAGACAATTGACACAAGTGAAACTTTCGTTGCTAGTCAAGGATGGTTTAATAGATTTAAACATCGAAATAACCTTCACAACATAAAGATTACAGGAGAAGCAGCAAGTGGTGATACAAAAGCGGCGGCTGAATTTCCAGCGATATTAAAAAATAACTGAAGAAGGAAACTATCCTCCAGAATTGGTTTTTAATGTTGATGAAACAGGCTTGTTTTGGAAAAGAATGCCGAAACAAACATTTCTATCCAGTGAAGAGAAACGGGCACCAGGATTTAAAGCTGCAAAAGATCGCTTAACCCTTCTACTAGGTGTTAACGCAAGCGGAGATTTTAAATTAAAACCATTACTAATTTACCATTCCAAAAACCCAAGAGCGATGAAAGGCATATCTAAATCAACTTTACCTGTAATTTGGGAGTCGTATAAAAAATCATGGATAACTGCGAAAATTTTCCAGGATTGGTTCACTGAACATTTCTGCCCGTCTGTTAAACGTTATTACGAAATTAAAAAACTTGAGCAAAAAGCACTTCTGTTAATTGATAATGCTCCAAGCCACCCAACAAATTTATTAGACTTAACAACATGCATTCTAGTCGAAGTGGTTTTTCTTGCCGCCTAACACAACTGCCTTAATTCAACCAATGGACCAAGGCGTTGTATCAAATTTTAAGGTTTATTACTTGCGGCGAACCTTTAAGCAAATATTTGAAAAAACAGACGGAAAAGAGAACCAGTCCATAAGAGAATTTTGGAAAAACTACAATATCGTGGATGCTGTAGAAAACATTGGCCTTTCTTGGAATGAGGTAACAGAAAGATCTTTGAAAGGAGTATGGAAGAATATTTGGCCGGATTTAAGTAAGAGCGATGACGTTGGACACTCTGTCGATGTGGATGAAATAGTGGAAGAGATAGTGAAATTAACGAAGGAAACCGGTTTTGAAGGGGTAAATGTGGAAGGTGTCGAAGAAT
The DNA here is from genome assembly GCA_037975125.1 of Latrodectus hesperus. Taxonomy (NCBI): domain Eukaryota; kingdom Metazoa; phylum Arthropoda; class Arachnida; order Araneae; family Theridiidae; genus Latrodectus; species Latrodectus hesperus. Next base: position 12,041,558 of record CM075852.1, on the reverse strand, counting down.
TAATTCAAGAAGCAGCGGCTAGTCTTTCTAATGATGAGCTCCAGGAATTAACTGAACAAGAAGAAAACAAAAATATTGACAGCAGTGATTCAGAAGATGAGCAAGAAGAACTTTCGATGGCGTTTGTAAAAAGGAGTTTATCTACCATAACTGAAATAATGGATCAATTCACTGAAAATGATCCGAATTTCGACAGGAGCTCAAAAGTAAGGCGTGGTGTTAGAGATGCTCTATCCGCTTATGAAGAATTTTTAAGAGAACAACGCAAAAGAAAAAGGCAAACAACATTAGATGCTTTTGTCACAAAAAGGCAGAACACTGAAAACGCGGAAGGCTAACTAAATATGACTGACTTAGAATTTTATTTGTTTTTTTAAGAATATTCGTTTTGTTATTTATATTTTGTTTTTATTTTTGCAAGAAATAATAATGTGATATTAATTTGGGCTTTAAGAAATAAATGTTTGGTTTTATTTTTATTAAAAAAACATACTTTTTAAATTTAATACCTAACCAATTTCCTAGCCATCTTCCCCTAACCCCAATATTTACATGTAAACATAGCCTCGCTGTTTCGCATTACGCTCTACTTTGATGGAACGTATCCCCCGCGTTAAGCGGGGTATTACTGTATATATATATATATATATATATATATATATACACCGTATTTTCTTGTATATAATCTGCGGCAATTTTTTCAGCGAATATACGAATACTGCAGATAATGCGGTACAAAATAAATAAAAATATACAGTGTGATTAAAAATATAATAAATTGTACAGAAAAAACATTTATTATGAAAAAGATCTGTTTGGATCCACCTCAAATGCAAAGTGCGATTACCTGAGGTGAAAGCGTGACGTCGATCAAGATCCAAGAAGATTCTAGTAAAACTTATCGATTGTTAGTTCTTAATAACTTTTTTTAAAACGAGGTTAAAGATATTTTAAAAATAAAATATATTTGTTTTGTTAATAATTGAATGAAAGAAATCAATATTTTCGAACTGCGCATTGGATACATTTTTTCTTTTGTATGGCGCATACCTTGTGATGGTCACCTTACATTAACGCGCTAAACGCCTATTTTTTTATACTTGCCTTCCCTATAGATTTTAGTTTAAAATTTGTTGTGTAACTAACGTTTTGGGTTTAACATGACGATATACGAATTTGAATGTTTCCAGAGCAAAACATCTGAAATCAACACAGAAGGCGAAATAGGCCTTAGCCCATACAGAGCCGTAGCGATGGGGGGGGCTATCATGCCCCGGGCGCAGCTGGCAGAGGAGCGCCAAATCATTTCAAAGGTAAACAGAATTTTCAGAGCCCATACCTGTTTTCCTAACCGAGGGCCCTGGGGATCCAGTTAGGTGATCAGCCCAAAGCAAAATCCCCGGTGTTTAGTTCCCAAGCATGATTGGTACTCAATTAATTGACCAACTGAAAGATTGAGTTGACCTAGCTTGAGAACCGAACCTCGAACATGTGCCTTGGGAGTGCTAAGTCAGCATACTTAACAAATGTAAAAGTTTGGGTGAATTTCGTCATACAGATTTCCAAGGAACAGAAGTCTATAGAAAAATGTGGGACTGAAAGATATTAAGCAGTAGAAAAGAAATTAAACCTAAAACTCTTAGAACTTCCAATAGGCCTTATTTCATATGGTGATTTAACATTAAATGATTTACGTTTTTAAGAACAGAAAAATAAAAATTTTAAATGATCAACTTTGATTAAAGTAATTGATCACAATTTGCTTCAGCAAAAGCAAGAAAAATTCGAATAGTGTAGTACATTAAATTGCAAATAATTACATCTGCTTATATCTATGATACGTAACAAATTATTTCATGTTTAAAAAAATTTTGTTTTTTAAAATTGTATGTGTTTATAAAACCAAAAATATCTTTTTATAATTCTAAATTAACCAAATCCAATTATTCTAATGATACTTTTCTGAATCCAATATAAGTGGTTTTTTTTTTTTTTTAAATTAGAATTGTATTTTGCTTAAATTTAAAGCTTAGCTTGAGACTTTAAATTAATAGATTTTCGATTATTTTATAGTAGGTAAAATATTCTGTTATCATTTATATTGTATTCTTATTACAAGTATACTCTATTTATTATTATGAATTATATATCGTTATATATTTTATTATATATCTCTTATTGCTTAATACATTTTATTCCCATTATTATATTGTATTACTATTTTTTCAAGGGGGCACCAAAAATGGTATCGAACCCAGACGCCAATTATGCTCACTACGCCACTGGGCCCATAACAACTGTAATATCATTCCAAGGAACCAAATTCGTTCTTGAACATACATTGTACAATGCATATTATAGTTAAAATAAGTAAGCTGGGTTGTGGCACCATTTGTTATTTATTTTATGAAACATAAAAGACATTTCTTTCAAAACTTTATGGTAAGCATTTCAGACAGGAAATTTTTTATCAGATTATCCATGGCGGCGTATAATACGCACAACGAAATTCAAAACTTTTTTAACACATAATCTGTGGATTATATACAGGAAAATATGGTATATATATATACATGGAATATCAAATCCTGTGGTATTTGAGAGAATAAAACAGTAATAATAATTTCTCTCTAAACTATAAAGTTTCACAATTCTTTTTTATTTATCAAAATAAAAATTATCAATTTTAGTTGTCTTACTTTATATAATTAATTAGAATTCTCACTTTTTCTATATATTGATCCTGTTGTATAGGAAAAGTACACACACATGTTTATTCTTATAAAGAATAAAATATCAGATCCTAGTTAATTGTTTTTTTATCATACACATTTACTTATTTTATACAATACTAAATTTTTGAGCAAAAATATAATGGCTATGTCTTACATCTTTTTATATTTGGAAAAAATTCACATTTCCAGATATATGATTAGTAATATATACGAGATAAATTAATCAGTACTTAAAAACATAGTATGAGGTAAAAATTACAATCTTCGTATGTAACAATTAGTCAGAAACATTTGTCTACTCAAAATCAGCCATCATTATAGATAACTGCTCAAAAGAAACAATTTTGTGCAGATAACTTTTTTGCAAAAATAAAATTAACAATGTTTCCATTTTCTTATTTCTATTCATTTCTGTAAAATATTAGATTTTCCTCTGATTCAACATAAAAATATTTATATCGAAAATAAATACAAATTTCATTTTACCTCAATTAATTACTGATTAATACTAAAGAAAAAAAATGCTTTTATTCCATTCCAGCAAACTCATTAATAATTGAAAATTATTTTTTCAATATTTCTAGTTATAATACAAGTAGTAGTAGAAGAGCTTTCAGATTTATTTCATTTTGAAAAATATAAAGCACATTTAATTACACAATTTAAAAAAAATCAGCTATAGTGATAAATAAAAGGATATTCTAAACATCCAAATAATTTGCTCAAAGAATCAAAATATTATAATTAAACAAGATCAGGTATGACAGATGAGGAAATCAAAAGTAAGCTATTGTAGTTTTAAGAACTGATATCCAGTTTTTAATTTTGCTTTAAGAAGATGTTTTTGAAAAACAAAAAGTGTCATATAAGAAACGTGATATTAGTAGAATTTCAGAATAATTTTGAATAAAAGAATATTATAAGGAGAAATTATTTTCATAATTAAACTGGGAATAAAAAATATACCACAAAATATAAAATAAGCTTATTTATAGAATAAAATAAGATTAAGCTACTTATAAGTCTTTAAACTTTTATGATTATAGATTCAAATTAAAATTAAATTTAATGAAATATATAGACTGACAAATACATATTTTTATAGAATAAATGATTAAATAATACAAATATATCAAACATGCATAATGCATGTTTGATATATTTGTAATATAAAATATTTAGTAAAATCAACTCAAATATTTTTTTGTAACAAAAGTACTTTTACAAACTCATCTTATAAGTCCAATAAATAAATAGACAAATAACTAAAATAAATTGAGAATGAAGATAAATCACATATAAAATTGTGAGCAATACTTTTTAAGTATAAAATTCTATACATTGAACGATTTTAAACAAATCAAAATGTTTATCTGCACTCAATTTTCAATAAGATTCTAAATTCAATGTATAACTCATAAAATTAACAATAAATTGTATTTGAATGCATGCTTTTTTATTCAAAAGGGTATTAAAAATATATTAATATTTATTCATTTTAATTAGCTAATTATATTAACTTTCAATACATTCCCATTAATTTCTTCATATTGTTTTTGCAGAGTTCAAATTATTTGATGTATATAAAACTTACAAACAAAATTAGTATAAAGTTCTACTAATTGTTTGTAAGTAAAAATTTTTCTCACTTTTAATGTTGTAATTTACAAACTAAATTATGATCTTTTGAATTTTTGACTGTTTTTAATTTTATTATTATATCATAATACAAATAACTCGATTAAAAAAAGATATAATTACCTCCTCTTTTTCACCTTCAGCTACATAGCTAGTATATCCTCCATGCACAGGATCCCAATCTGAAAAAAAAAAATTTCTTATCATCTAATATTTCAGAATAAAGAATCAATGGCATAAATATCTTTAAACTCACCTGCAAAATTCATGTAGAATGTCCCATGTAAAGTGGGAACTGTAGCAAAGGATTGATCGTGTAATAATGTATATGATCCATGTTTCCATTGCCGAACTGAAGAAGCAATTTCAGCCATTTCAAAGGCATCCTCACTTCCAATTGGACATAACCTCAGACCAGTCAAATGTGATAAGAGTAACAAAAAGTTTTCTGAGGAAAATAAATTCTCCAAATCTTTTAGAATGGGAATTTGATCGATATTTTTCAATTCACAATATTTTCTGTTCATAAATGGAATGAAATAATTTAGGTACTTCTACATTAGAAAGAAAATGTAAATATTTTAAATTGTTGCTTTTAGAAATTATAATATTTTTGATAACATTTTACCTTCGACTATAAGGTCCCACTTCTTGCCATTCTGTAGTATTACTGTTTAGAGCTTCACACACTTCATCATATTTAGCCTCCTAACAAATATAAAATGTATTTACTTACAAACTATAAACGAATTTAAAAATATTTTTTGCTTTTTTATGTAATAAAATTTATGTTTATTATTTGTTATATTTAAAACTATTAGCTTGAAATAGTAAAATGAATGTGTTTTATTTTTATCTAACTACAATAAACCTAAATTTTACAAAAAATAAAAAATATCTTTTTCACCAATTAAGTGTTTGAATCTCATTTAGAACAATTAAGTTTATTGCTAATTAAACTATGTTTATTGCAAATATAAGCTTGTCCAACTTGAAAGCACAAATTCAAATACTTATGAAAGTTTTTAATTTCTTTATATTTTCTGATAAAAATAATGGCTATGACTATTTTAATAGCACAAGTATATAAAAAAAGGATAGAAATTAAACACTGAAGTCAAAAATTGGACATATATAAGCTTAAAAAAACCATTAATGTGGTTAATTTGCTTTATTAAAGAAAATCCCTTTCATCAAGAGAATGTAAACATTATTGTATTTTAAATTGTTAATGTGCCAAAGTGAATTCCTATTTTCTTTCTTTTTTATTACATATGCTTTTAAAAGTTTGTGGTGTTAATATTTGCTTTTTAATCACAAAAGCAATTTTTTGTTATATAATATAGTTTTAGGAAGTGTAACTGTAAGCTGTGTTAGTACCAAGGATCAATAGCTAATGATTTTAAACATTACAATATACCTACAAACATTATGATGTACACTATACATAAGTGAGTATAATTTAATGAAAACTTAATCATACATTATATAGCCATGTAAAAATAATGCTAATTTAAATATAAAATTTATTTTAAAAATTTTATAAAATGCAACAAATTTAATAAAAAATAATGATTTTGAGCACTTCAATTGATTAATAATTCTTTCATTCAATACTTTTTATTTTGTTCATATGTTGATTTTTTCAACAACTTTACTGATTTATTAATATTTGATTCTATAACAACAAGAAACAATATTAATAAATTAATGACATACAAGAAATAAATTTATTTTACTTTTAAATTTTCAGAATTTTCCTATTTTACAAAAATTATTAAAAAAAATAATCAAGACATTTCCATGATGTACTAAAAACTTAAGCCTTTTAACAAAAATTTTTAATATAATTGTTTTACTTTTAAGGGGGAAATAGAAAAACATAACAAAAATATTACTTGAATGAATGTCATTAATTCAATTTCTGAGCTTTCTTCAAAACTTCCACGAATTTCAGCTTGTGTTTCAGGATCTAAATATGCATGATTGATCCATTTTTCAATTTCAATCTAAAATATTAGAAAGAAAAATCAACAATGTTCACATAATATTCAAACAAAGATTTTTAAATTAGCATGTACTAGATACATACTAAATTAGCAAGTACTATCAGGGTTCATATACAGATTTCCAAGAATCAAATACAAATTTCCAAGAAGTATCTTAATTCATGTTATTTTTCTAAAAATAGTTCTTAACCAAATATGCAATTATGTGCAGGCAAGATTATTTATTTTAATTGTAAATAATAAAAATAAATAATTGAAAAAATTAATGAGAGTATTTTTTTATTTTATTTAGAATTATATTTAATGATTACTTCAAAAGCCTTCAATGAATTTACAGCTATAACAGGAAAAATTTATTTAAATAATGAATACTTTTTATATTACTGGATTATACATTGCATAAAATAAATGGTAAATTCAAGAGTTTTTAAACATCTTCTCAGTAGATTTTAATCTATTAATTTATTGAGTATTTCAAGATGTGTAAATAACCTCTTTGCAAAAATAAATATCTTACTCAAAACAAATACAACTAACAGATCAAGTTTCCAAGATGACTATTTTCCAAACTATTATTTCATAAAAGCAATTCCAAGTTTTTCTTCACTTTACTTTCAAACTCTTTTAAAACTATTCAATTTCTTATCCATATTCTAGCCTCTTTTCTATTTCTTTAATCATTAAATATATTTTCTCATTTCATGGTTATTTATGTATACAAAATTTTGCTGATGATTATTTAAGCTTTCATCAAAAGCACATAACTATTAACATTCTTAACTTTTTGTTTCAATAAGTTGGAAAAATAAGTGCGATTCCAAAAACGATTAAAGCATACTTTTCTTTAGCACAACTGAATTGCTTTGCAACAGCACAGTCTAGGAACATTGCTTGAAAGAGACAATTTATATTGTAACAAGAACTGAATTCCCCAGTTTAAAACTTTAAATGTCCATTGAATTTCAGCCTTTAAAATTTCTTTTGAAGCAACAAATGAATCTAAAATTTCAGAACATGCTTTGGGTTTGCATTCTTTAATGGGAAAGACAGTAATGAAAAAATCTTTTAAATATAAGTAAATTTTTGGCAGATACAACATGCTCTAATAAGTATACATTTTTTTGCACTACTTCATATGGGTATGAATACCGATTCACCATTTGAAATACAGAAGTTTTTCTTGCAAAACAGATAATGGCCATGAGTTTTTTCTGAATCACATAAAAGCAAATTTTTGTATGGCTTTTCCAGAGTCCACTGGTCACTAAAAAGACACATTCCACCAGGCATATTAAATAATTTATTTCAGTCTTTATTTCAAGAATAAACAAATTCAACCTGATTCACTGAACTTATACACAATTTTCACCAAGGAGGATATGAAAAGTATATTTTAACTCAAAAATTTTCAATCAAAAGCACTGTCTGGAAACATTTCTTGAATAAAATAATTTATATTGCTACAGTGGCTGAATCCACTGTTTAATACTTTACAGACCCATATAATCTCAGCCTTTATCATAAATTTATTTTAAAAAAACAAATGGATCTAAAATTTCTGAACATGCTTTGGAAAGAGCAGCAGTAGAGAAAAAAATCTCTTAAATGAGTATATTTTTTGGCAGAAACAGCCTACTCTAATAAATACAAATGTTTTTTTCCTTTTCATAAGGGATTTGATAGCCGATTTGCCCATTTATGAAGTACAGAAGTCTTTCCTGCAAAATAGATACACAATGGGCTTGTGTTTTTTCTGAACTTCATAAAACTCAAATTTTGTATGGCTTTCCCAGAGTCCACTAATCATTGAAAAGGCACCTTCCACCCAGGCATATTAAATGGTTTATTTCAGCTTTTATTTCATTGATAAACAAGCTTAACCTGATTCACTGAAATTATATTCAATTTGAACCAAGTGAGAAATGGAATGTATATTTAAATATTAATATTCAGTGAATTTTATAAAAAAAGGTAAATAGGAAAAAAATCAATTAAAATTGCCCATCTGATAGCACAACATGACAATCTTGTAGGTGATTACTCTTCACTTCACAAATATAAAACTTAATAGTTCTAAACTGGATTACAATAAAATTATTGTGGCTGAACTAGAGCTTTAAACAGTTAAGAATACAACAATCTAATATCGATTTCCTCTCGTGTATTTTTTCAGACAATTTCATTGAACATTTTAAAATATTGAAACAAAAAACTCAAAATTATAATATTTTCTAAAAAAAAATTATTAAGGTAAGTAAAAACTCTAGGAGTGATTCCAGATTTTTAAGGAGTAAAGTCAAAATTCCAGGAGTTCCAGGAGGAAGTACTATAAAAATAAGAGGAAGAAAAAGAAACATTTTCACCTATAAACAAAATTCAGACAAAAAAAAAATTGAAATAAGTGAAGGTTAATGATTAAAATTGCTTATATACAAAAATAATAACAATACAAAATTTTCCTAATAACAATGCAAAACAATATAAAAAACATTTATTCCTACTAATGAAGTATTCAATTACAATAAACTTTTATTATATATCAAATACTTACAGGAAAGTTAGAATTATTAAAGTTTTCCTATCAATATTTGTAGTTTATATGTATTATACATACAACAATGATCTTTCAAAATATTATAAGTGACAGATAGTTAGGAACAAACATATAATTCAAACGAGCGAACTGACTTAAAAAATAGAGTAAATAAATAAAAAACTGAGATAATTTTCAAAGAATTATAAAGAAAAACAAAAAAAAATTAAAAAAATTTTTTTTCCAGATATTGGGAAATAATAAAATGTTCTATAATTCTTTATTTTATTTTTAAAATTGAGCATATTTCAAAATACTGTATATTACTTTATATAATTCGCTAACGCAATTAATTTAATACAAGCATTCTCTACCAAAAAAAGTTTAAAGTTTTGAAAAAACCACCTTTTATGTCTTATAAAATAAATAACAGATTGATCTGGTATAGCACTTTGAGATGAATCCAATTAGATGTTTCTCATGATGAATGTTTTTTCTGTACAATTTATTATATTTTTAATCATACTGTGTATTTTTTATTTTATGTGACACTACACTATCAACAGTATATATTTTTGACAATTCGCCAGAAAAATTGCCGTGCATTACGTACAGTAAAATATTGTATTCTAGGGAATATTTTAGGTAGAATTTATAAAATTGAAAATGATTAAAATGTTGATATGAAATTTATGCATGAGGAGCAGATGCATAGTACTGATGGTAATGCAATAAAAATATCAGTACTTCCATACAAATTTTGTGGAAATTTTATTTATTGAATAAAATTTTCCAGCACATTTTCTTAAAATAAATTAATATGGAAATACTATGGTAATTAAATAATTTTATAGATAGTTAACAATTACATTGTATATATATATATATATATATATATATATATATATATATATATATATATATATATATATATATATATATATATATATATAAGTAAATGGGAATTTTTACAAATTGTAACATACAGAATCAGAGAGTGGTTGTTTAAACAGCAATGCCTCTTTGAATGGATCAGACCTTTTAATAGGAGGACCATGAAACCAGCCACTGATTGATGTTCTAGTCTTATATGAAAGAATTTCAGATACCTGGAAATAATAAGAGATTGAATTTAATACTTTTAGATCATAAATCAAAGCAATATATATATATATATATATATATATATATATATATATATATATATATATATATATATATATATATATATATATATATATAAAGTAATAAGAATACTTTTTTATTTAACTTAGAATTTAATGACTACTGCAAAAGCCTTCAATGAATTTACAGCTATATCAGAAAAATTTATTTAAATAATCAATATTCTTTACATTACTGGATTACACATCTAAAATAATGTTTTTTTTTCTTTTTTTAATCTTTAATATATATTCCTATCTATTAATTTATGGAGTACTTCAAAATGTGTATAAAAACCTTTTCAAATATATATATACTTACTCAAAACAAATACAATTATTAAAGTTTAAAGATGACTTTTTTTCCCAAATATTATTTAATAAAAGGAATTTTTCAATTTACTTTTAAACTCTTTTAAAACTATACAATTACACATCCATATTCTAAGCTTTTCTATTTAATCATTCAATAGATTTTAACATTTCTTAGTTATTTATAAATACAAAATATTGCTGCATGAAATTTATATTTTTGCACTTCTAAAGGTTTTGCTTTCAATTCATTATTAATACTGAGTAGTAACTGTTGCTTCTCTGAAGCACCACAGCGACATATGTTTGATTTTGCAATTAATGTTATTTACCAGTTCCAATAGCTTCCTCAGCACACTCTATAATAAAGTTTTCAGAATCATTTATGTCACCTTCCTAAAGTTTCTTTTTGATTATCAGTTTATCAATTTCTTAAGAAGTGTTTTTCACTTTCTCTCTGTTATCAGCTGTTTCTTTTTTTTTTTTTTTTTGCTTTTTTAATTCATCTAAATATAATTTTTACTTTTGCTTGGCACCAGTAGCAAAATTAGGTAGGTTTTTGCTAATTATTAGATTGTTAGCTCCTGCTATGTTTTGGACGTGATCATCAATGATACACTTAGCCCTAATTGATTGATTATTTACATTTTCTATCATTAAAATTTTGTTCACAGAAAATCCATGTTCAATAGATGCTTGACCATGAGAGAGAAATAACAGCAAATTAAATACTTACCATAAGTGACACTAATTTTGTCTATTTGAGAGTAAGTTATAAAATAAAGACTAATCTATCTTTATTAGGATGAAATTTCTCATCAATAAATTTTTGAAATCTTACATTCGATTGTCATGATTTCAATTCTTCAACAAAGTTACAAAATACTTTTAAAACAAAATCAGAATATGACACATTTACTTTAGACATATTAGACAAGTACAAAAGAAGTTTCTGTATTTTATTTAAATTACTTAATTCATTACATTTCAGAATTTGAGGATCTAAGCATGATATGTTTTGTCCAAGAATATAGCGAAGGACATTTTTTTTATCAATTTTTTTGTCACTGATATTAACTGATAACAATTTAAAAAAATATCCATCTTTTATTTTTTCCATCAAATTTTGCTTTTTTTATTCAATGTTTATATACAATTCCCTGATGATTTTTTTAGTAGGAAATCCAACACCTGATTGACTAGCATCTTTTTGATTGTCTTTCTCTTTGTTATATCAATACCAACAAGTTTAAATGAAGAAACAGATAAAAAAATTATATTTTCAAAACATTTGCATAAAACTCTTTCTCAATAAATGGGAACATTTATTTATCAGTTTGATAAAGTATCAGAAAAAGTTCCACTTCCCAAGCAATGAATATAAAAAAATAGCATTTAGCAAAAAAAAGTACATCTTTTGTACACTTCTGCACAATATAAAAGTTTTTCGTAACAGGATTAAAAAAATTCTTATGAACAAATGACATATATGTTTCAAGACATGGTAACATTATAAGCAATCTGTTTAAAAAACTTATATTTTCTAATCATTGATGTTTGCAAAACTTTAAAGAAAATTCTACGGCTGACCCAAAATCATCCCAATAAGAGGGTGAGTTCTTAAATAGTGTGTAAGTAGCACTTGCGGTAACCTCAACTTCTGGAAATGAGGAACATCCATGGCAGCAAGCATTGTATAGAAGTGTAAGCTGCAGCTCTCAACATTTACAATATTTCAATGAAGTTCACTTTTTAAAATATCAGCATTATAGTGAATACAAACCAGTTCACATTCAGGCCATCCATTAACAACTGGAGTAGTCCACTTGTTCCTAATTTTAAATATACTCACTTTTCAAACAAATTATCTCCAGTTGAGTGAATCCTGACAAGAAATAACATGTTTTAACAGTATCATTATCCCAAAATCTTATCTGACAGTCTGTTTTGTCTGCAAATAATTACTTGAACTTTCATCAAAAAGAAGCATATAATTACTAGCATTCTTAACCTTTTTTTCAAAAAGTTGGAAAAATAAGATTCAATTCCAAAAATTCTTAAATAAGCACACTTTTTTTCTCACAACAACTGAATTTCTTTTCAATAGCACTATCTCGAAACATTTCATGAAAAAGAAACTTTTTATTGCTACTGTGGCTGAATCCATTGTTTATAAGTTTACACAGACCCATATAATCTCAGCCTTTATTATGTATTATAAATTTATTTTAAAGAAACAGATGGATCTAAAATTTCAGAACATGCTTTGAAAGGAACATATTCTTTAACAGGAATAGTAGTGAAAAAAATCTTTTAAATGAGTCCATTTTTGGCAGAAACAGCATACTCTAATAAATACAAATGTTTTTTCCCTTTCATATGGGATTTGATAACCAATTTGCCCATTTATGAAGTACAGAAGTCTTTCCTTCAAAATAAATAGACAATGGGCATGTGCTTTTTCTGAGCTTTGCAAAACCCAATCTTTGTATGGCTTTCCCAGAGTCCACTGGTTATTGAAAAGACACTTTCCACCAGGCATATTAAAGGATTTATTTCAGCTTTCATTTCCTTGATAAACAAATTCAACCTGATTCACTGAAATGATAAAAAATTTTCCCCAAGGAAAATATGAAAAGCATATTTTAACTCAAAAATTTTATATTTAAAAATAAAATATTGAGAATTTAGGGAAAAAAAACTTAAAATGGCCTGTTTAATTGTACAACATGATGATGTTGTTGGTGATTACTTCACTTAACAAACATAAATCTAAATACTACTAACTGGATTATCATGAAATTATCGTGGCTTAATTGGATTTTTATTTTAGTCAACAGTTAAGAATTCAACTATCTAATATTGAGTGTTTCCATCTAGTGGTAACATTAAAAGTTAATATTCAATTAGATTTTTGGATAATTTCATTGAGAACTTTAAAATATTAAAGCAAAAAACTAAAAAAAATTATAATATTTTCTAACAAAAAACAAATGCATCAAGGTAAGTAAAAATTGCCTGAGTAATTCCTGACTTTCAAGAAGTCCAGACAAAATTCCATAAGTTTCAAGGTGTAGTTCAAGCAATGATGTGTGTGTTTATATTGAATACTTAAATTCATCTAACTTTTATTACTATTTTATTTCTCCTGATATAACACTTATAATTATAAATATGATTTAGTTTTTATATAATTATGCTGAGAAATGATAAAAAAAAAGCAGCTGTCCATGAAAAATATGTACCTTATGGAAATAAATTAAACGTATTATTTATACAATTTTATGAATACAGCAAAACTAAAGAAAAGATCAAATATGTCAGCATCAAACAACAAGAAAACAATTCATAAGTCACAAAAAAATATTTCAAAAATTTATATTTAAAATTCAAGAAAATTATTAAAATAGTCCTAAAAGTGCTTCTCAAATTATTTTATTTAAAAGTTAAACCAATTGGAATAATTTTAGCAAAATAAGATCGATTATTATTCTTATGTTATCACTGCATAATAAACATAATAAAAAAAGTTTAATTTAGAAGTTAAAACTACTATTTGCAGCAGAATATTAAGATATATAATTTACAAATATTCATTTGATTTCTTATATATTCAAATTTATTATTATACTTTATGTTTATTATATAACATAAACTGCATTTAAATATTTACTTTAATTATGGATAATATTCATCTCATAAATTCTCTTATTATTCATTTGATTCATAAATTCTCTTATTATTCATTTCACAAATATTCATTTGATTTCTTATATATTCAAATTTATTATTATACTTTATGTTTATTATATAACATAAACTGCATTTAAATATTTATTTTAATTATGGATAATATTCATCTCATAAATTCTCTTATTAATTCAACATAATTATTTAAGATAATGATTTTAATACTAACAACATTGTGGAATTCACACAATTATGAAATCTCCAATAAAGTACCATTATTGAACATTTCTAAAAAAGCATCAGAACTTTAGAAAATGAAAAATTAACAGGGTTATGTATGAAGATTTAGATAGCATCACACATTAATTAGAGTTAAAGAAACAGTCAAAGTTGAAAAAAATCCAGTACCAAGCAAATAATTTTTAACGTTAATAAAAAAATTATAAATTTCAGACATTTGGTTAAAATCCTACTTACATACAAATCAATACAATAACATAAATAAATCTTATGTTAATGTATTTGTTTCTTTTTTGAAGCTGGCTACAATGAAAAATATCTTAAAATACAGTAATCATGGGATGAACCCACTAGTTCAAGTCACCTTGCTTTGACCCTTTTGTAATGTTTATTAGTCTATTCTCAAGCGAGAGCAATGTCATGGCAAAATTTTGAAAATTTGTACATATGAGATTTTTTTTAATTTAAGTGATTTGACTGTTAGATATTGTTATAGATTTGGATGAACACATACATTACAAATTTAACAAAATTAAAATATTCAAAATTAATTTATATGGTCATAAAAACAATTAATTTTGTTACTATCTTTAAGACTATTCATATTGATGACTATAAATAATTAAAATTCAATATCAATTATGTAAAAACTATGAGTAATTATTTAGAATTCAATGTTTCAAGTAATCAATTTTTATTTGAAACACAGCCTAACTTACATCCTTTGAGAATGGTAATTACGAGTAAAACCTAATTATGTATTTTTGTTTTGTTCACTATAATCTTTTTTAAATCTACACTACTAACACTTACTTACAAAAATCCGGAAATAGCACATTTTTACAGCTTTCAATATTTCTTATTTTGAAAAAGTTGGAAGAGACATGTAATTTTGTTTCAGAAGATGGCACATTTTACAAAAAATATTAGACAACCAATAAAGGATATCATTTAAATAGGTACTACTTACTTGATGATAAGAAACTGGGCTAACTTCAAAGAAAATAAAATTATTCCAAGCAGGTACGATTGATGTTGATATTTTAGATGGCTGGCCATCCTCTTAAAAAAAATTTAGTAAAATAAAATTGATTTTAATAAAATAAGCTTCATGAGAGTAAAATTCATAATACTCAAAATAACAATTTATGATAAAGTTCTTAGAATGAAACTTTCCTTCATAAACTTTTTTTACACATTATGGGTTTAAAATGCATTCTGATGATTGAGTTTAATAAACTTAAATCATTATAATAACATTGTTAAGTAAAAAATGATAAAAAAAATTGATTGTTTAAAATTTTCCATTATAAAAGCACCTGTGTGCATTTCATGAAACCTTCTTATGTCCCTATAGACTAATAAGTATCAGGGTTCTTAAAATGAGAACTTAATTTACCATAAGAGCATATAATTCATATCAACTGCATTAATATAAAATTCCTAAATATTAAACTTTTATACTGCCAAAAAAAATCATAAATAAATGAAATAAAATAAGGATTTTTAAATGTATTCATTAATACATCCATACTTCAGTTTATGTAAGTGTATTATTAATTGCTAAAAAAGATCTGGACTCTATACTATTGATTGATTGCTAAGACTGCAGTCAACTTGTACTGATATCAAGCTTTTAAATTCAATTTAAAAGTAAAATTATTTAAATTAGCAAAATTAAAGCATGTAACAAGCAGTAATATTAAATAATAAAATTGGTTTTATTTTCAAAATTAACATACAAATATGATAAATTTTACCAAATTTTTAAAAAACAGTTCACTTGAAAATTAACTAGAAAATAAATTCATAAGCATTATTGTGTTTTTTTTTCCCCAATAACCTACTTATCTACATATTTAAATATATGGTGTTTAGAATGAAAGCAATATTATAAAAACAGCAAAAGATCAATAAGATTTTATATAAAACTAAAAAACATTAAAACGAGAAAAATAAGAACAAACCGGTTTCAAATAAATCTAATGTTCCACCATCCTTTTCTTCCCAATCAGGTACTAAATAGTATATAAAGGCAATTCTTCTACCTTCCAGTTCATCGTCATGACATAACAAATGATCTGGAAATGTTAACAGGCTATATATGTTCACTGAATTACTTAAGGAGCCATAAAATTTTCAATTAATTGAGACATAATGTTTAACGATAAATAAAGTAGTTAGAGATTTGAATTATTATTCTAATAATTGATTTAAAAAGTTGAGCCTTGTAGATAGAAAAAAAGTTTCAAAAGAAGTATAACTTAGAAAATATTCTTATTAAAATCTCATAGATGAAATGCTATTAATTATACATACAAACACAACTGTTAATATTTCTAGTATTTTTTAAATATCATTTATTAATTATTGGCAAATATACAAATATATAAAATATTATTAATTTATATTTAATAAAAATATTTAAAGAACTATATTTCTTAATGTCTTATTATAGAAAATTATTTCATTTTTATGCTAAATAAATAGAAAATTTTTAATAAACTCAAATAGTACACTTAATTGTTTTTTCTCAAAACTTTTGATATAATTTTTTATTACTCGGGTTTTATTTTATTAATAAGTTTTGGCAGTCTAGAAAAAAATGTGAATCCAGAAAAGAAATATCAATATTAGAAGCAATTTAATTCAAATGTTTGATTATAATATAAAGGAAATAAATTCTAATTATAATGATCACGACACAAAAGAAGTAAAAGAAAAATTTATATTAAAGTGAGTCAGCATATGCTGATGTTAGTTTATGCTAACTTAATTAAAAATCTAAAGTGGCACTTAATGAAACTTATGTAAAAATAATAGTTTATTTGGGTATTTGTTTTAAATGAAAACTTGGTAGTGGCAAACTACCTAAAAATTCAAAATGAAATAATAAATGTACTTATGTTTTGAAATAAAATAATAATATGAGCATAATTAGTAATGCAATGTTCTAAAAATTGTTTTATTGAAAAAGTTCCTCTAAAAATAAACTAAGCACAAGATTTAATTTTATTTTTTTATATCAGATATAAAAAATAAAACTGAATTTTTTATGCTATTGAATCTTACAACTTATTAATGACAATAATGATATTGATTTTAATAATAGATTATAAATCTTTAAATTAAAATCATTGAGATACAGACATGACTTGTGTCAAGAAGAATAAAAATGGTGATAAAAACAATTTTCACACTTTTGCTTGGAATGAAGATTTTAATATTTCCCCACATGTATTTTTTTCAATTATATGTATGTTATTCCACTAAAATAATTCAAATATTAAAATTCATGAAATACATACATTTAAAAATCAGTTACATATTTCCTCATATTAACCATGGTTATTGCAGCATAAATTTTACTAGCATATTTGGAAGAAATCGTTCTGTTTTATGATAGAAAAAAAATCATTTGACATTTTCAAGTAATTCAAGAAAAATTTTAAGGTGATTGTTGCAACAATTCAGCATAGGTAAATTTTGCTAAATGAGCATTCATTTGTTATTTAATGTTCTTAACTAACTGATACATAAATCCTACACCTAGGAACTTTAAAGCTGTCATTTAATTTGATAAAATGAATTTGCTTATAGTAATTATATAAATGTACATAAGTTCACATAACTTTTAACTTTTGAACATGTTAAGGTACTTAAATATCATCTCAGTAAAAGCAATTTTAAAAGCCATAAAAATTATTTATAATTTCAATTTTTTTATCAAAAGTTTATGGAAATATTAATAATTATCTTAAGTCACAAGATAAAAAGTTTTATGAATAACTGCCACTTTACATATTTTAAAATAATAATTCAAATTTGTTTTCAAAACATAATTTATAACAAAATAAGTATTTTATTTTAAAAAACATAAAAACCTGTATATGTATAACAAGAACAAGACATATCAACTTTATCTGTTAGTGGTATTTTCGTAATTTTTCTCATCCATTCTAAGCATGGCCCAAAAAGTAAATTTCTGTAACATGTAAAATGATTAAAGATAATTATTTGCCAGAATTAAATGGATAGAAATAGCATTAAAAATAAAGGTTATTGTTGAAAAGTAGCAGTAGTATACTTGAATAGTAAAATAAAAATTAGTATTCTTAACTAAAAAAATTTTCACTATATAATTAAAATTAACAGGAGCACAAGAGATATTAACAAACTTCCTCAAATTTTCTTAAAGAATGTTTTGTTCTTAAAATTTAATATCTTTGTTACAATCATACTTTAAAGAATTCTTCTTAATCATTTTAAATTTCACTTTTAACTCTAAAGCTAAATATTAAAATAATTTAAATATTTTGATAAGATAGATTATTTATTCAGTATTATCAAACAAAATTAAATTTAATCAAATCTAGAATTGAAAATTTAATGGGATAAGGCACAGCTTTTTTCACTATTAACATTTTTTACAGTAAATTAATCCTGAGGATCTTTACATACTTTAAGGCTTCAACACCTGGATAAGTACAATCATTCAAATCTGGAGACTAAGGAATTAAAATAATATAAGATACAAATATGAATATATAGGTGCATAAAATTTTATAAAATATCAGATTAAAATAAGATTAATGAGTCACCTGTTTGAATTGATACAAGTCATTTACTTTGCACTCAACATCAATTTCATCAACATCATCTTTTACTCTCTCAACACTATCAGATGGCTGAATAAAGTTGGGCAATACACAACATGTAAAAGGATCACTGATTATTTTTGCTCCATTATCTATAATGAAACAATTATTATTTTTCAATTGATTATCAGAAAATAAAAATTTTAATAATTTTCAATGAGTGAATAATTATATGATCACCATAGTTTATCAATATTTTTAAGTTTATATGTATTTATGCAGGAGAAATTTTATATGCATTTATGGTAAAATCAAAATTACATTAAGAGTCCTTTAAAATTCTAGTTTCAATTTTAAAAAAATTGAAAAAGTCCAAACAAAACAGAAATTATATGGATTAATATTAAATGGATATAGCTATTTCTGAATAACACAAGAACTCGATTGCAAAATTATTAAGGTAAATTCATTAGCTATTAATTCTTAAATTACAAAAACTATAATATTTGAAAAGAAAATTAATATTTTTTTCAATGATATTAAAAAAATAGTTTAAATTTCAATAAATATTCATCTGTTGTTTCCCCAATTATTTACTTAATTTTAAAAAAATAACGAGAGAAAGTCAACTACTTATAACCAAATATTTGACATTAAAAGTGAATACAATAATTTAAAATAATAAACCAGACTTAAAAAATGTATGAAAGAAATTTCTGATGGTATAGTATACAAAAATGTTTCAATATAATAATGAAAACAAATCAACAGCATATGACAAAATCATGAATCTATTCTTTTAAAAGTTTTTTAAATTAAAAGAAATGATTTAACACTTAAAAACTAGATGAAAATCTATGCTAACATATTAAAAACTTATGTGCAATTATTTGAGATGAGACTCAAAGAAGAAAAATGAATCTCACTCTGTTTTCAATAAAAGCTCTTTAGATTTTCAATAAAAAACTCAAAGAAGGAAAATGAATCTCACACTGTTCAATAAAAGGCCTTTAGATTTTCAATAAAAAATATCAAATCATTTTTTTAAACAAGTGTGTATATATATATATATATATATATATATATATATATATATATATATATATATATATGAGAGAGAGAGAGAGAGAGAGAGAGAGGGAGAGAGAGATGTATACATATAATATCAAAAATTTCATCATTAACTTTCAGAATAGTTAATTGATGGAATGGACATTTTAACAAACTTAAACTTTTCTTCAAAAGAATTATATATATATGTATCAAAATAACACAAATTACTTTCTGATTAGACCATTATGAATAGCAAATCTTACAAGTAAATATACTGGAACAGAGATAAAGACTTATTAATCCTTGTAAATTTCAAATAATTTTCAGTGATTATATTACACTTTAGAAATTATATTTATAGATACACTATAGAAATTACATTTCTTTTGAAATTTCTATACCAGGAAAGAGACATGAAGCAGTTAACACATAATTTCCTTTCAACATAATATTTTATGACTTGATAAAGAATGATCAAATTCAAGTAGTTATTAAGCAACTAAATTTTCAACAGTCAAGTAATTTGCAGTAATCCTTGATTTTAATGCTTTAATATTAATGTATATCAAACTATCATGCTATAATAGACTAAATGTGTGTGACTTATCTTGTTCTTGAAATAACTTTATCCAGAACAAAAGTAATCCATGGTAAAATAATTATTGTACAAACAGCACACAAAAATATTTAATCCTATATAAAATTAATGTAGACTAAATAAAAGTTTAAACTTTTTTAAGTCCAAGTAGAAGAGATGATTTAGATGCTCAAAATTCTTTTTAATAAGTTATGATTGTTAGGAAAAAATCTACAGTAGCCTTGAATAATTAAGCAATTTTCTGTGAGGCATAAAGGTACATAAGTAAAATTCAACTCATTCATAAAAAATATATTGGTAACTCATCAAAAAGCAAGAGGATTATTTCCGAATTTTTTAATTTTATAAATGAAGAATTACTAAATGCCATAAAAAATTAAATATGAATTTCCAATAGTTTTTATATTATTTTAGTTCAAATTATAAATTAAATTCTAATGAAAATCTAATGACATTGACTAAGGAAAAAAATTGTATTATGTATCAATGGTAAATTAAAATTTCAATACAAAATTTAGAAAAATAATTTTAACACAAAATTTTTAAATCAATAAAAGCCATTAATACTTCATAAACAACTGATTATTCAATCACAATAAGAGAGTGATTAATTTAATTCCAAATATTTTTGCATTGACTAATGCATTCACAAATTTCCTTTCTAATAATGTAAATTTTATTCTCAGAATATTCATCTTTTTTCATTTCCAGAATTTTCATATAATGTATCTAAATTTTTATCATCATTTTTTGGCTCATTAATAAAAAGTTAATACATTTTTAAATCAAAATCATTTCAATTATTGTACTTTTTACCATAAAAATAAATAAAAATTTATTGAACATTATAGATTTTACCAAATATGTTCATCTTTTTATCACAGAAGGATTCTGAAAGAACATCAGTAAAAGCAGACTGTGTATATTCTTCATTAATATGTATATTAATAGGGGATTCTTCTATTTTTGCTTTCTTTGATGAACATGATTGTTCTTGAGTGCGTTTTTCTGAAGTGCTAGCCATTTCTGAAATATGAATATATAAAAATAAAATAACAAATACAGTTAAATACTAGAATACATGTAAAGAATATTGATATCTGTTTATTGATTAGTAGCAAACTATTTTGCTAGAATTTTTCCTTTTTAATGCAAAGATAGAATGAGAGAATTTTTTAAGCATTAAGAAACTTAGAAGGATCAATAATAAGTTTGTAAATAAAAATAAATAATGTAAGAAGTTGTAAAAATAAATTTATGAGAAAGTTTTTCTAGAAACATCAACTTAAAAATGTAATATGGGAAATATACAGTTTAATTTAAATAAAATTCTCTTATAAAAAAAGAAAAAAACCTAAAACATTAACTTGTGTCTTTTAGCATTAGTTAAAGCATTAATTTGATTGTAAAAAAATTCACATTTAACTTAATTGATGAACAATGAACTCATAATAAAATAAGAGTATTATTAATCACCAGCATTTTAAATGCAAAGGAATTTCAATGTTGATCATTATATAAAAATAGGTAACATATCATTTGCAAAGATTTTAGAATAATATTAATTAAAGAAATAAAAAATTATAACTATCATTTAGAAAAAGAAATAGCATTCTTGATGCCAGAAAAAACTGCAGATATTTTCTTTTAGAAATTTATTGCAATTCAGGGCATTTAGATAATCTTCATCAATATCTAATATGATGCTGAAGATTTTGTTAAAAATCAAATATTTTCAGTATATAATTATGATGGCAAGTAATCAGAATTATAAATATAATTTATAACTATAATTTTGACTGTCTGACATAGTACAGATTTCCTACAGAGCAACACAAAAGCCTACGAACAATGAATTTCTTGGCTTGAATTTCTAGTATCCATAAACAATTTTTAGATGCAGTAAGAAATATTGCAATATATATGTATATACATTCATGTTTTACCTTAAATTTGAGCCAAGATACTAACAGAATATTAAAAGAAATGATAACTACAGTATTTCATAAGCAGCAGGAAGCAGTGAGAGGTATTGGCATAGTTTTAAACTAACTTCACATTTTTAAAAACTTTATAAATTTATGGCATTATTCAAATTTTCAAAAATTAATTTGAATTTCAAACTTTATAGTCATTGATTTTAATTACAACCCCAATTTATAATCCCTGCATTAGAAAATTTTGTAACTTTAAACATTTGAAAAAATTTTTACTAAGTCTCAGCATATTTCAATTCTCTTATTACAATAGTGATGATATCTACTTCTATGAAACACAATCAGGATTAGTACTAGACAATTATTGATATGTCCTTAATCAACAAAAAATTAGGGTAAATTTACATTATGGAAAGGTATTTGCTCATCTTGTTCAAGTAATTAAACCTTGATCCGGACTTATTGAATAAGAAAAATAGAATAATGATTAAAACTAGAATTTATTAATATAAGAATCCTGATCTAAATGTAGTCCCAGAAAAATTCTTACAGCTATGATATATTAGGATGGGAGATTTGATTCTTGTAACAATGTATTAGTAATTGTTTATGATAAATCTTATGATTCATCTTGATCAGCTTGAAACTAAATTTTGAATGAATGAAATAGACA
This sequence comes from Latrodectus hesperus, assembly GCA_037975125.1. NCBI lineage: Eukaryota > Metazoa > Arthropoda > Arachnida > Araneae > Theridiidae > Latrodectus > Latrodectus hesperus. The sequence goes on along the minus strand of CM075852.1, from coordinate 12,018,379 downwards.
TTCCAATCTTTAATTGTTTAGACAACTTACACAAGTAGATATCAACTTCAGAATGTTCTCTGAAGTTATTAAATAGTTGAAACTAGAACAACATACTTTCTTTAAATAACAGTTACATGATTATGATCTTAAAGTCATTAGACAATTCTGGGAAATTTGATGCATTTTTTATTGAGAATAGTTATTCAAAAGCTGTCAGTCGTACACAATTTAATTTTTTCCTAGGTTTGAGACTTAGAAATTTGGGTGTATCAAATTCATACAACTTTTATATAAGTTACACACTTCTTTATATTATCAGTCATCAGTAAAAGTTGTTTTTAATTGTTCAGACATCAATAATAAGTTATAAGTATCAAATTGGTGCTAGAAAATTGTTAACCATTTACAAAAAGACATTATGATATCAATAAGAAAATTTCTTGCATTTTTGGAGTGTATAACAAATGACAGGCATAGAAAATCATGCATGAAATATGAATTAATTTTGTTTAGAGCATTGGTAAAATAAGTCGAAATGTCTACTCATTAAGGACATAGAAGTGAAATAATGGAAAAACATATTTTCTACCAAAATGAAAAACCAATTAGTTCTTATTTCCTTAAAATTTAATTTATTCCCATGTTACATATTTAAAATGCATCAATTATGCTACATAATAAAAAAATTATTAATATGTGTATATGATTATCATATAGATGTTTATTTCCATTTTTTAAAATATGTATCATTATTTGTTAAAAAAACATATATAGATATATTTAAAAATATTATGATGCAATGCCTCAAATATAATGTTTTTATAGGGCTGATATTATTAACTGATAAATTAAGAATGCATTAATATAAAATAGCTAGGGATATGCAGAAGTTGTTCAATTAAATGAAAACAAAATATAAAAAGCAATGTTTATGTTATTGATTCAATTGTTTCGTAATAACTATTTTTAATAAATGTTAGAATATATTATTCCGATAATCTTATCACATTTAAATTATCTGATTTTCAATTATTTGACTGATGAAATCTTTTAAACAAAGAATAAATAGATTTATATTTAATTTATCTTTACATAAATTTTATTAAGTTAGACATATTTACCACTCCTAAGGCACAGGTCTGATCCTCGGGATTGGTTGGTTATCGACCCACTGAAGGGATGAAAAGTCGACTCAGCCTTTCATCCCTTCAGTGGGGTTAAACTAAGCACCAATCATGCTTGGAAACTAAACAGTGAGGATTTTGCATTGGGCTGACTACCTAATCGGGACATATGCTTTGCATCTCGGGGCTCCTAGGTCATGAAAACAGAGATGGGCACTGTAGGCCTGGGCCCACATGAGCTGTCGTGCACAGAATTTAGTTGAAACATATTTACCATAAATATTACACTTTTTATTTGGGTTGCAACTTTTCATTTTAACATTTAGTTTTCATCAAGTGCTTTGTTAAAATTTTAAATGCAAGAACTGAGACTTAATCTTGAATTACTGTTATGTAATCTAAGCTTTGTGTATTAGACTAGAGACTTCCATCTCAAAGTCCAGGCATATTTATAACCAATTTAGATGATGCTAATGTGGAAATTTAGGTTTGAGAAGAATGATCTGTTGTAATTGATACTTTCAACAATTAGGTTAAATAATTCCACTTTTGCATAGTAATACATAGAAATAGAAATTTCTTCCTCACAGTTGAAAATAAAATGTAATGGTAAAATCTTAGGATACATAACAATGTGGATTTGGGGACATTATGTCAGCAATAAAGTTTGTAGTCTGCAATTGTTGAGTGGCAAGATTTGTTGGTGTAAGTTTGATATCCCCCCTCCCAATTGATTATTTGCCAAATCTAGCGTCTTTTGTTTTGATTATAGTGTTGACAATTTGAGTTTTTATTTTTATCATAGTGTTGCCAAATTGAGTTTTTTCTACTTTTCAGATTTTTTTGTGGCCAGATTTGGTTTTTCTCGTGTTTTGCGTCATTTTTACATCATATAATATGGTTCTTTTCAGTGGCAATAGTATTTGAAGTTTTCATTTTACTTTCAATTCGTACTTCTTGCTCTACATATGCTGTTGTGTGTTGTTGTCGCCACTGTCCAAACATCGCAAACTGTTCTTTTTTCCAATTTCTTTTTATTTATCTATTATTTATATTTTTTAATTTTGTTCATTTATTATATAATTTTCTTATATATTTTTTTATTATATTTTTCTTTTATATTTCCAACATCTTAAAATATTCTTTTTTAACAATTTCTTTTTGTTTATTTAGTTATCTCTTTTATCGGTTGTTTTGAAGAGAAGGCAAACCCAACAAAAAAGTTTTATTCATTTTCCAGTAATACTTTTTTAGAATTTTTATACCATTACGTGATTTAAAATTTTATAAAATGCATATTTTTTTAATTTTGGGAAAATTCCTGTGTTATAAAACATGCGCCAATTGTAACATTTTTGAAAAACACATCAAACGCCATATGAGTGTTAGTGTTTTAACTAAAAAATTACTAAATTTTAATAATCTCTGTTTTAAATATTTTATTCAATTTCCTAAATCAACTACCTTCAAGAACATATATTATCTACCAGTAAAGTACTTGGCAGATTCAAAACTTGTCATTAAGAATCCAATTAGGACAATTACTTTTCTCTTTGTTTTTACAGAAATATTTTATAAGTAACAAATATTTTTCTTATAACTTGGTAAAAGTTTACAGATAAGTTAAAAAAATATTTCATCTGATTTAATTATAAATAAATCAAATGGTAAATATTTTATTTTAAGAGGGCCATTTCTGATACAGCAGCTGAAATTTTGGGCCACAAGTCTAAAGAGAAAAGTAAGGATTGGTTTGATGATGAATGTAAAGATGCAAATGAGCAAAAACTTATTGCATATAAAAGATCTTTGCAGCATGGTACTAGGGGTTTGTTGGAGGAGTACCATAAGACACGAAGATATGAGAAGAAGGTTTTCAGGGCTAAAAAAGGGGCTGTGTTCGAGTGAAGCATAGATTCAAGGATGTGGAACACCTCAAGAAGACCAATGAATGCTGTGCATTCTTTCAAGAGGTCAGTTATTGTTGAAGAGACTTTAAACCTAAAATCAACTATTACTATTGTAGAAATAAGGCTGGTGTTATCATTAGTGAAGGCTCTCAAATTTTGGAGAGATGGGTTGAGCATTTTGAAAACCTGCTAAAGATTAATGATTATACTGTTGATCCTGCGATTACACAGGAGGAAATCATAGATGGACCTTTGGAGCTGGATCTTCCAACTATGCAGGAAGCATTGCTTGCTATAAAAGAGCTCAAAAACAATAAAGCACCTGGAATAGATCTCATACAGGCCGAACTTTTAAAAAAAAGGATGGCCAAAGGTGTTAGAGCTCTTACATGGACTAATCCAGTATGTTTGGACATTCGAGAAGATAGCAGAGGATTGGCTTAAAAGCTTGCTTTGCCCAATTTTCAAAAAGGGCGATCCTTTAGTATGTAAAAACTATAGAGGAATAAGCTTATTGTGCATTTGCTACAAATTTCTTTCCATGATATTGTACAAGAGACTTGTCCAGTTTGTAGATAATATTGTGGGCGACTATCAATGTGGATTCTGTACTGGCAAATCCACAGTAGACCATATCTTTGGTCTTAGACAAATTATGGAGAAGTGTCATGAATTTGATATTGATTTAGATATTTTGTTCATTGACTACAAGGCGGCATACGATTCTATAGAGCGCAATGAATTATTTAAGGCTATGCTTGTTTTTGGTATTCCATTAAAGTTAGTTAATTTGCTAAAAATGAACCTCAACTCTACTTCCTGTAGGATTGTGATCCACAGACAACTCTCTAGAGACTTTCTTGTTGATAAGGGAGTAAGACAGGGAGATGCTCTTTCTTGCCTTTTGTTTGAAATCGTTCTTGAAAGAGTCATCAGGAAATCTGGTATCAATAGCAGGGGCAGTATCTTCAAAAAATCTGTTCAAGTGTTGGCATTTGCAGATGACATTGCTCTGGTAGCCAGAAGTAAAAAATACTTAATAGAAGCCTTTGAGGCTATTGAGATGAAGGCTAGACTGGCAGGGCTTGTTGTAAATCAAGTTAAAACTAAATATTTCCCTGTAACTAGAACCCAATTTACCCAAACTCATCTACTCATTGGTGATTATAAATTTGAAACAGTTGATGAATTTATCTATTTTGGCTCAATGGTTAACAAAAATAATGACATTCTCCCAGAGGTAAGAAGATGTTTAACTGTAGCTAACAAAGCTTTTTTGGCCTAAGACATGTATTAAAAACTAAATTTTTATCACGAAAAACTAAGTTACAGATCAATAGAACGCTTATCCGTCCCATTTTGACCTATGCCTCGAAAACTTGGACTTTGACTGTAAGAGAGGAGAGGCTGTTGGGCCTATTTGAACACAGGGTTTTAAGAAGTATCTTTGGAGGTACAAAGGAAAATGGTGTTTGGTGCAGAAGATACAATACAGAAATCTATCGAATGTACAAGGAGCCGGACATTGTACATCACATTAAAGTAAACCGTCTCAATTGGGTTGGACATGTTATTAGAATGAAGGACAATAAAACACTAAGGGAAATATTTTTTGCAAAACCCATCAGCATAAGAAGAAGAGGAAGACTAAAGCTGAGATTGGTGGATGCAGTCGAAGAAAACTGTAGGGTCCTTGGAACAAAAAATTGGAAGAGTTTGGCTGCCAGTAGAGGTGGCTGGAAGAAACTTGTTCAGAAGGCTTTGGCCCATCCTGGGCTGGCGCGCCATGAATGATGATGAAATATTTTATCACAAGTAGGGATACAATTATATTTTGAGAAATTACTAATTTTGATCTTAATACGAATAACAAGAAAATCATACAGGCAAATTGCTTTTCAAAAGCATGATTATTTATATTTATGAACACTCATAAGTAATTGCATTGAATTAAACCTTGACAAATCGTGTTTTAAATATAATAGTAAACAATGCATTTGAATAATGATTTTAAATCAAGAGACAATAAACTATTTGATTTTAAGTAGTGGACGAAGCACTTTTTAGATGTCAATGCCCTTAGTATAAAATAAGTAACAAAGACCTGAAATTTTATTAAATTAATTTTTTAAAGGAATCTTTCAACAGAAACATAGGATGAAATTGAAAACTATATTTATTTAATTAATTAATCAGCGACAAGATTAATACAAATTAAAATGAATAAGTTAAAAATTTGAGTAAATCTCACCGGCATTACATCCATGCTCACGTTCATGCATTTTTATATGTTTATTTACATTTCCGATTCAGAAACTGATGCCACTGGATATTAAGGACACGGAAAAATTATGTATGGACTGTTTTAAACCCCTATTACAACAGAGTTGCCGATATTCCAGTGGGAGCAACTCCCTTATTAGACTTAACATTATTTGACGTCACAGTTCGAGCTGCTGCAACTTGCACTCATCATCCAATGAAATTTTAGATTTCTTTAATAGCTGTGCAGTTGAAATTTGAACATTATTTTGTTTTCTCCACAGACCAATATTTGGTCGTTGGTTTTCTCCAAGTTTCATGCCAAATGACTGTTGTTATTAGTTGCCGAAAATCATCAACCACTTTGTGGAAGCATCAGCATTTCGGGCAATTCATACCACCAATGATTTTAAAAACTGATCAAGTTTTGCCTTCTTTTCGTCAAGTTGAAATCGTAGAAGAAATGGTTGTTTATTTTCATTATTATTATATCATTAAATTTTTATTACATAAGAATATTCTTATGTAATAAAAATGTCATGTAAAATTTAAAAATTAATTATCGAATGTTATGAAGAGAATATCAAATTTTAGTATTATTAAAATATTGTATATTTGTTATTTCATGTTATTTTTTTAATTAACTTAATTTAAATTTTATTCTATCTAAAAACCTAAAAATTTAAGCCTCAAATTGTGAATAAAACAAATAATTTAAAAAAGAAGATGTACTTCTTTTTGGATTTTACTGATATTTTTAGTTTTGATAAATACTATCAAATAGAATTACTTCAAAACTATGTAAATATTTAATCTGTAAATCTGAAGGACCGAAATACAGTTAAAATATTGTGTAGACTAGACTTCTGGAGTTTCCAATAAATGGTATTGATGCTAACTAATTAATTTTTTAACCTCTTTAAGAATTTAAAATAAAATTGCTTAGTTTAAAAATCCCAGTAAATACTGGCTGTTTAACAGTTAATTGAACATTTAAAAATGTATATTAACAATAAAAATTACATTTACAAATTTTTTTTCATAATATTTTTTAAACCTTCACTACTCAAGGCTTATATGCAGGGTATTCATCAATGTTTGTTATCTAAGGACTGTTCAAAGCTAAGCAATATTGACAGAAGTCTAATTTTAAAAAAATGAGCATTCCATATCAGAATCGTATTGTGATGGTTTCACGAACCTGTCGTTTCCAGGATCGTTCAGTAACACAAAATATTTTCATTTTTACGACACATTTATTTTACATTAACAAACATAACATTAAATAATGACTCAAACATAAATTTAGACGGTTCTTTTTATATTATTCCAAACACATGTATTTTCCATTGCCTGGAGGCGGGACCTCCGCAGCCACTCGTATTCACACACAACCACACCGTTCCTCTCTCTCCGACAATACTCCCACTGTATCTCTCCTGAATATCTTCCATCGGCACATAACGAAATCGAAAGTTCTCGTTTCCGTTAACTGCTTGATTTTCACACGTATCCTGCCAGACGATGAAATAGTGCTACTGCTAAGGGAACCAGAAAATGTGAAATAATTGGTAAAGTCAATTATAAAATATTATCTCAAAGATATGCTTATATTTCAAAAATATTATAATGAAAGAAGATAATAAATTTAGAAAATAAATACAGTTATGTATTGAAGAACTTGTTTTAATTTCTTAATAAATTATGAAGGTGAAACATGTTTAATCTTCTTAATAAACAGAAAGGGAAAATTTTTCAACCATTGATATATTCAGATAAAATATTTTTAAGAAATGACATAAGAAAAATAATATTAAAATTTAAGAGTGAAACTGATTCAAAGAAAGCAAAGGAAATCCATTTAAAATATTCGTCTGAAATAATTATCCTTTTAAAAAGTTGGCTTCAAAGAAAATTCCCAAGTAAGAATTTATTATGAAATCTGGAATCTACTAAGTAAAATATGGCAATCTTAAAGATGGTAGCCAGAAAAGCCAGAAGAGTTATTTTCTTACAGCAAACGTGAAAGAAATCTCAGGCACTTATTGAACCAGGAGTGAAAATTATCGTAACTCGAGTTGTGACGTCATTTATTGTTAAGTCTATGGCAGTTGCTCCCACTAAAATATCGGCAACTCTAACGTAATAGGTACTTTAAAATACAATGCCTAGAGCTAAAAGTAGCGGAGAAGGCATGTTTTATCAAACACATTAGGTCCGACTGAAATCACTGCAGCCATCTTGGTTGAAGCATGAAACGAAAGGGGAAAAGAGCACGTAGAGAGAATTATAAACTAATAATTTAACGCATGCACAGTAACTTTAATGATACAATTAGAAATTTGCATATGACTTCATTAGTTCCTCGCGGACGAAATTGTCAGCTTACTTTTTAGAGGAAAATTGAAAATGAACATGAGTCACGATTCATATAGTGAAATGTTCACAGTAATCTTTGTTGAATTTGTAACAATAGTTTGCATACTAAAATGAGGAGGAAAAGAAATTAGAATCGCTTACAAATATAGACTTGTGGTAAAAAAACATTTCTATCTATGCACTCAATTTTCATATGTCTCAAAAAGATGAGGGAAAACATATAAGCAATCACCACCTTTTTCGTCTAGGTGGTGATTGTTTATTGTTTTCGTCCAGAGTTGTCTTCTTCTCGAAACTAAAGTATCTAATTTGAGTTGTTAATTTTAATTCTGAGAGTTGTTAATTTTATTGATAATAAGAGCCTTAACTATTAAAAAGAAAATTTATGAATTAAAATAAATTCTCTTATTTATATTTTTTTCATATACAAAAATACCAATGCTCTATACATAAAGCTAAGAGAGCATACATAGAGCTACTCGTATAGCTTTATGATTCCATACATACAAAATGAATTTCAATATTTTGCTAAACTGGAAATTACTTTAAAAATAATATAATTTAATAATTATTAAACAATCATTAATGTAATGTTATATTTTGCAATTATTAATTCATTAAATAATAAAATGATAACTAAACAGATTGCGAATTAACAATACTTAAACAGAGTACGAAATTTTTCTTACCTGTGAAATGTTATTTCTTCTAATTTTTTGGTCCGTCTGTTAATGCATTCATATGCTATACAGAATCCTATTTATTCCTTTAAATTGAAATCATAAAAATAGTATTGCTCACAAAAATGAAGAAAAAAAAATTCCCAAAATTGTTATGGAATACAAAATAAGTTCTTTTCATGTCAAACCATCATGGCCGCTCGATTTCATTTGAAACTTTATCACAAGAGGGGCATTTCTCCTCCCTTCCTAGCTCTGTGATAAAAGATTTAAAAATCAGATTACTCTGAAAGTCAGGACAATTAGTTATTAAAATCAATAAGATGAAATTGTTGTAATCCAAAATTGGTTTAGATTAATTGTAATTAAAATATTTTAACCCTTCCTCTAGAGAGTTATTCCTGCTTAATAATTGATTAGACTGCACTTATCAATTTTAAATATTAAACAGTCATTTTATTTGCTCTACTTGGAGAAGCATAAAATACAATGAAGAATCATTTTTAAAATTTAGAACGTTGCTCTTTTTTGTAATAGCTATTGCTGCGATATTCAATTAGTATTTTTAAAATAAATGATAGAAATTTATAATTTGAATTAGGAAATTTATAGTTTGAAATAAATATGCAAATCAATCTATTTTGTGAAATATATTTTAATACGGAGTTCTATAAAGTTCTATACAGCTCTATAAAGAGAATCATTCTAATAAACTGTTTTTTTGAAATATTTAAAGACGTTATTATTTAAGTAGCAGTTTCTCATGATTCACTAAATATCTTTTATCAAAATTTAAAACTAAAGAAATCTAATTGCTCAAAAAAATTACCAGTGTTTTGAAATGGTGTCTTAAAAGTTGGCTCCCAAGAAAAATTCTAACGCATGCCCTCTAAGTAATAGATTTTGGTTGTGATTCAGTGATTTGGCGATGAAAATAATGCAATAAGTCTTTCTGGTTAACAACTGCATCTTCTAGTTTAACATGGCATATTTTTACAGTGACTTTATCACACATGACCTAAATTTTATTCCCAAAGTTTACATTGTTTACAAAATCTTTATTAAAATCCAAAAGAAATATGATAATAGAAATTATCATCATTTCTTTTTTAATTGTTTTTTGCTGGCATTCACGAAATAATAGGGAAGAGATCTCTAAAGGCAAATGGTCAAATCGGCTAGCGAACCTCATTTCAAATTAGACTAAGGCTTAGGAAAAAATAGGCCAATCAACACACAAGTATAAACAATATTAAGATTGTATACCACCAAAATATTTGTTATCACTTTTTACAAGTGGCATGTATTAGAATTCCCAAAAAGAGCCGACTTTCATGACTATCTCGAGACAATAGTAAATAAATTGTTATTCACTTTTGCTTAAAGCATTTGATTTTACAGATAAATAAACTATTTCACACTAATAAACCATTTCAAACGATGAATCGTAACTCATGTTTATTTTCAATTTCTCCATAGAAAGTAAGCAAACAATTTCGTCCGCGAGATTCCAGAGATGTCATATGCAAGTATCTAAATGTATAATTTTGTTCTTATTTTACTTTCCAAATCAAGTATAACTTTCAGTTATATTTCATGACTTTATAGTGTCTTTCAACTACACATAGATAAAATGCTTCTTCCGTCTTTATGTTCTCTTCGTCCCGAAGAAAAATTTAATTTTCGAATTTATGGCTCTTGTTTTACATTTTATTTGACTACTCGTATTGAGAATATGTACTTCTACTTTATTGTATAATCGATACTGCAGTGTATCGGATCATCAAAATATCTACTTCACACTTTGATAAACTCGGGTGATTAAGAAAAACCTGAGTATACAGCTACATCAAACACCTTGCGATTGGATTTTGCAACAAATTCTATAATTTAGAAAACTCGAAAATTAAAGCCATAGAAAACTATAGCCCGTATGACGTTATTAACTTTCATAGACCTAGGTCCGTTTTGCGATTGAATCCAACCACCGAATCATAACACCGGCTTTTGGCGCTAGCCTTTCCTTTCTAATTATAATTATTTTGTTTAATTGTTTTTTTGTAGAGCTGCTTGTGCTTGTATTTGTAAGGTTTCCTTGTCTCCTCATTAACACAACACTTCCCCATATACTCTCCTTATTCCTGAAAAATTACTATAGATTTATTACATTTACTAAAGGTATGCTCACCCTGCGGATCATATATCTGGCAGTACTCAAATCTGTGTAACAGCAAATTTATTTAATTATCTCAATTATGAACTGTAAGCATTAGGTGCAAATAATTTTTTTTATCCTACGTCGAGACAGTGGCCTTATCGGCCATGAGTCCTCTGGCAGCCCAATAAAAATTAGCCTTATTGTGAAAGTTGTCGGGTAAACCGTTCAAAAGAGAAACCGTAGGACAGCTCAAATAATTTTATATTCAAAAAGAGGTCAACGGCAATCAGCTGGACACCTCAAGCCTACAACTCGGACAAACTGGAATGTTTTTGGTAAATTAAGCTCAAAAACGACTGAATAACAGAAGGCATAACGTACGTGAGGGCGTGACTTTAATGGAATTGTATAAAAGTACTAAATTCTGTTCAAATTACTAGATGCATTATGATCAATAGCACAAATAGTTAGTGATGGTTCTGTAATAGTTGAATGTATGAATTTTTCTAAATACGTTTTGCCTATTTTGCGCCAAAATAGTGATTACAGATAATCATTATGTTTTGTAAAACAGTAAATCTAACTCTAAATGCTATTGTTACTAAAAGGGAAACTTCTACTTTATCATTTTAACGCAACAGCCATTTCCCATTGATATCACTTGTTTTATTGTAAAATATGTTAATGTGTATGCATGTTTCAAAAAATAAAAAGTACAATAAACAAACAAATATTTCTTGAAATCAATTGTTGTATTTCTGCCCGTTCCTGATTCAGCTACAAATAACAGCTTAAAACGAGTGATACATTTCAATTTGCTTAAAAAAGTTTTCAGAGTTCGCTGACATAAAATAGAAAATATTTTCCAGGAATAAATTTTTATTTATTAATTTATTTTATTTTTTTTTTTTACTTAACAACTTAACAATCCAAATACATCTTATAATTCACAATTCATTTAAAAAAAATTTTAAATTCTCTTTTTCCTTATATGTTTGGATAAAGAAAATTTTCAATATCTGATCTTGCTAAGAGCGTCATTCTTGGTATATTTATGTGAAAGTTTTGTGAGGCCATGTATTCCTCAGTAAATATGGAAGTTAGTGTTATCTCAGATGGTGACCTCGTTACCTAACAGTGGTTCAGGATTTCAAGGCAATGAGCTGTGTGTTGAGGTTTTGGCCGGGATAAATAGACTGACAAAATTGAATGAAAATTAAATGCAAAACAAAGAAATAGACAAATGATATATTTTTTAAAAACTGAAACTGTAAGTCGATGCTGTATGACTAAGGGAAACCTTTTAAAAATTTATTTTTTTCTGTTGTTACTTTCAGCACTTATATAAACTCTTTTTTGAAATTTTTATTAATTTTGTTCTCAATATTTTTTGCCTTATTAGAAATCAATGATCCATGAATGTAAAATGCAAATCGCATTACATTTAAACGACTTTGGGATGACAATGTTAAGTATTCATTAATATGCCAACGTAATGTCGAAATGATGCTTTAAAATATCTGTCAGTTCCATTAACACAAATTCTTCTTCTTAGAGTTGGGTTGTATGTCATTGGGCACCTCTGCTTTTATCAGCATTTTGTACCACTAACTCCAAACCCAATGTTTCCTAGTTCTAGTTGCTCGGGTCACCCACTTTATTCATAAAGTCCGATCACCCTTTAATGGAGTCTAGGTGTAACTCTCTAGTATGGATGATGCCTAAAGAAGTTAATCTAGGGAGGGGGCAAGAGCCTCGCATTCGTAAATGATATGCTCTGCCGTTTCCTCTTGCGTATGACATTTCCAGCAGATAGGGTCTTGCTGAAACAGTCCCATCTGGTCAGAAAGTCAGTCATGCTAGTAATAGCTTCCTGACTTTCACCAGAAGAAGATGGTTTGGAGGTCATTTCTACCTCAAGTGAAGGATTCATTGCTGCCCTTTTATTAGATTGCCTCTGAGTTCCCTTGTCTTTTTCAGCAAGGTCTACTTCAGAGGCTTCACCTGCAAATGAAGAAAGGTTTGTTACTTCTTGTGTCTTTTCAGCCACAAGATAACAATTAAAAAGCTCAGGTAATATAAGTCCACCCAGCATTGCCTGAGTTACTGGGCAAGGCAAATTACTCTAGAAGTTCTCCAGGCAACTAGAAACTCCGTTAAGACACCATTACCACGGTGCCAAATAACCCTAGGCACGGGTTGCAGCTCCCGTGAACCAGCTCCCGTAAACCCTGGTGTTACCAGGGTTTACGGGAGCTGGTTCACGGCCTCTGATTCTATATTCAAGGCTATCCTGTCATTCCTACAAGACATTCGGCTATCCACCACCTGCCGACGCGCGTGGTGGCTGCTCAAGCCCCAGGAAAGTACGCGTACCCCCTGGTTCCAGGTTTACACAAATTACTCTTTAGAACTAATGAACGCAGGGCTTTTTAGTTTTTATTTAAATTAATAAACAATTATTTTAATGTAGTTTTAAGAATATTAATTTAAATCCTACAATTCCTTTAATTAAATAAATGTATGCTATCACTCTAAGTTATTTTATTTTCGATCTGTTAAAATCAGTTTTCTTTATGTATATTAACAAATATTTATATTTTAAACTTAAGCTTGTTTTTAAACTTAAACTTAAGCTTTTAAACTTGCTTCGAAAGGAAATTTTATATCTATAACCTAATATTTTCTTGTTCTAAACATTATAATTACCTTTTCAATTAAACTAATTGAATATTAGCTCTGCTTTAAAAGTGCCGAATTTATAAGCATTTCTAAATCGTTGTAAGTTCTTAAATAGGAATTGTTAAATGCAATATTTATTTACCTAAATACTAAATCTACAAAAGTATTTTTATTGAAGAACTAATAGATGGCAGCACTAACAGCTTATAAGTTAAATTTTGGATTACACGCCTTAAAATTATTCGTTAGTATTTTTGCCACAAAAAATCCCCATTTATATTGACATCCAGTTAATTTAATCAATCATTCGGGAATAAAATCATAGAAGATGAAAAATGTTTTATTTTTCCCGTAATCAGTATTTAGGTTATAAAAGAATAAATTTTATGATATTGGGATAAAATGTAGTTTTATTATTTAGTTTCATAAGTTAAAAACTTATATAAAAAATAACAATATTTTTAATTGGTTTTATCCCTTTAAAATCGCTATTGTAGAAATTATACAGCTAGTTCTGTTTAATCCGGATATCCGTTTACGTACATTCATACCGGATGCATAAATTTCGGATTATCCCGATTGCGGAAATATGATCTATATCGCTATTTTTAATACTTTATCACAAATTTCTTAAAAATGTATGTAAACGTGGAAAAGACAAAACTTTAAATACGAATTTTCACAGTGAGAAAACTTTGAAGGAAATGACAAACCAATGAAATTTCTATTTATTCTAAAAAAATTTCTTCGTTAAAAAAACATTAAAATTATTATATTTTTCATCAAATTTATATTTATTAGTATGAAATTAAATGTTGATAAAAAAAATTTGAATTCATTAGGAGTGTTTATTATTATTATTATTACTTATTTAATTTATTTCTCTACCGATTTTTAGTCATCAAAACTCCTTATACATACATTGAATTATCATTTTTAATGATGCCTGTCTATTCATAAACGAAGTAAACACATTTGAAAATTCAATACTGAAAAAAAGGAACTAAATTCAAGAAATAAAGAAAATGATATAGAATGTTTTTGTTACGCACTTGATCATTCACAAAATGTTTCGGTTTTTACTCATATCTTGTTGGTTTGCTATTTTCAAGTTTTCATTGAAATTCACAATTAATCAAAAACGTTATTGGAGCTTATTCTTTCTGAAAATATTTCCTTGTATTTTTTTTCTTTTATTTTTCATATTCCTGAGAGAATTTTAGAAACATTCAATAGAGATTTACCAAACTTTATTTTCAATATATATACATGTGTGAGTATCACTACAAAAATAATTAAATGTCAAGAAAATATATACATGGCCTAATAAATTGGAAACTTTTGAGATTTCCATTTTAATCTTTTCTAGAAATGAAGTATGCAAATTTTATTATTATACGTTGTTATTACTATAAATGCATTGTCAAATGTTATTATACTAACATAGATAAAGTGTAAGTGTGTTGAAAGAAATAAAAAGGAAAAAACGACGGATCACCACCATTTGAAAAAAGTCACGTTGTTGGTGCCCGGTTAGCAGAGGTCTAGCTTTCGAAGACAGCCATCTCTATGTTCTCAAAAGCATCCAATCAGAACCCTCAGCCCTTGTCTAGAATAGGTCTCCCGCATTTCGAATAAAGTTATCAAAGAACGTGACTAGCGTCGCATCCGACGTACTATACGTCAGAACAGGCATCCTACTACGCTTCAAAGGACAAAGAACGTCAACCAAGACTCTTCTGAATAGATTTCAGCTTGAATCATGCTTAGAGAATCGGGGAGTATAAGAATATTATTGCACGCTGCTGTATATAACAGTTTCGGATAATTATAACGCACAATCTAAAACGTAGCTTAGAACAGTCGTGTTTATTAATAACAAAATTTATGTGTTGCCAAACGACAATTTAAAAAGAAGAAAAGAACGAAATTATAGTTCAAACATTGTGACGTCATACAGTTTGTAGTGCTCTTGTTTCCCAAACGATATTTTATGGGAAAAAAACTATAAACCATAAAAGACTAGTCGAACGTCATGCAGTTTGTACAGTGTTCTCCACAAATACACTGTCAAATGTTTGCGAAAAAAAAAAAAGATTTTCTGTTTGAAATACGAAAAGGTTGCAGTGATATTGAGAGAGAAAGCATAGGACATTTGAGGATTTGAAATGGGTAATGTGAGTGACGCTGCATTTAATTTTACTAAAATTAAGTTACCGAAGTTGGCAAGAACCCCACGAAGCCATGAAAATATCTCGTGTAACTGACATATTGCTAAAGTTTGATGGAGGTATCATGATATGGGGCATGTTCTATTGGCATGAAAGAGGATTCCTGGTATTTTTCGAGATTAAGCAAACAATTTTGAGATACCTAGATATACTAGCTGAACAACTACACCCTATATTGTTGGATTTTTACTTTGATGGCACATAACACTTTGTTCACAATGCAATTATCCTTCGCCAGAAGTGCTCAAAATTGGTTAGCTGAACATTAGTCTGACTTTTCATACCTTCCTTTTGAATCACACAAAGCCTGGACCTAAAAACTCAACCGAAAATGTGTGGGATATAATACTAGAACAATGCATACGACAGTGCTCTGTTTTCCCATCTAATTTGCAATTATATATATATATATATATATATATATATATATATATATATATATATATATATATATATATATATATATATATATATATATATATATATATATATATATATATATATATATATATATATATATATGTTACTCATTGTAATATTGCAGATAATCTTAAAACAATAGACTTGTGAATTCATACATACATATTTTTAAAAGAAATAAGTTAATGAATTAATATGATAAAAAGTATATGCATTTAGAAGAGTTCAGTACAGTCGCTTTTCAATAAAAGTAAATCTATCGTGATAAAAAGAAAAGAATATTTTTGATTTTATAATAGTTTGTTCCTGTGATGTACTCATAAACACAAATATTGAACTAATTGTGTGTAGTTGATTTCCACTATTCAACAGTGTCCCTAAATTAGGTTTCGTATTGTAAAATTTGGTTAAAGGCGAAAAGACAGGCACTTTATTATTATTGTTTAGAATTTAAAAAGCTATTGAATATTCTCATTATTAAACTTATTTTATGAGGATTCAATGAATAACAAAATAAAATATAGACTAATCTATGGTTTTTTTATCAGTATAAATAAAACTGCTTACTAAATTTAAAAGGAATTATCTCAGAACTCATTTTAAATGACACTGGATTACACGGCTAATTTTAGACTGGTAAGTTAAGATCACAGAAAAGAGCATTTAATTCTTACAATTAACAGAAAGATCATTTAATATATGATTTAAAATAAAAGCATATTATATTTTTAAGATTAAATCTTAACTTTTTTAACCTTGAATACAGGAACATATATGGATATAGAAAAATGGAGATAATTATGTTTCCTAAAATAAGTTTTAATGAAAATAGCAGTAGTAAAAACAGAATTTCAGTATTTTCGAGTCTATTTTATTAAAGATAAAAATAACATTATTACATAAATCATAAAATATGTGTCTAAAAATATTCTCTCTCTTGTCCAACATTTTAAAAAATACTATTCTTCATCTTTTTAAGTAATTATCCTTCATTTGCACACAGATTGAAAAAAAAACTACTGATTTTCCTTAAACATTTTTAAATACAAATGTAATTTACTAAAAATTTAGGAAACAAACATCATTTTCAATTTTGTAAATACATGTAAATCGAGTAAGTTTACTAGATTATTTCAAAACAGTGCTACCTTCAATTTATTCTCAGATAATTTTCCTCTTAGGAAAGAAAATAATTACTTCGTATTCATTTCTCGGTATATGTTGATAGAAATGAAAACATTTGTGTAAATATATTTCTTTTACACCAACTGGGGTTAAAAAGAAGTTTTAATTCTGTCTCTCAAAAAGTAATTAACCATGCTATATAAAGATCTTAAAAATAGAACAAACTATGATCGAAAAGTTGAATAAATCAGAAGTTAAAGTAAATTGCATACATTCAAATGCTTATAGACATAGATACATGTCTTACAGAGTTTTATACAAATTCATAAACTAAAACTCTAATTATATATATATATATATATATATATATATATATATATATATATATATATATATATATATATATATATATATATATATATATATATATATATATATATATATATATATATATATATATATATATATATATATAGTATATATATATATATATATATATATATATATATATATATATATATATATATATATATATATATATATATATATATATATATATATATATATATATATATATATATATATATATATATATATATATATATATATATATATATATCATATATATATATCATATATATATATATATATATATATATATATATATATATATATATATATATATATATATATATATATATATATATATATATATATATATATATATATATCATATATATATATAATAACAATTTTAATTCTTTTGTTTTCTGAATTTGAAAGCGAAATCTGGACAAATATATTTTGATCATGCATCACTATGCGTTTATTTATTTATTTTTGACTTTTGCTCTAGAATTCCCCTATGCCCTCAACCAAATGTCAAAATTGTGTACGTTGGTTAAGTGGAATTAAAAGAAGCAGATTTCGTATAAGAATGTAGAGGCCGGCAAATTATGTTAAAGGAAGCTGCCACATAAGCCAATACTAACATCAGTTAAGTCAAAAGACAAGTGAAGTCAAATAAAAAAGGAATAACTGATTTATAAAATAAATTCTAATGCAATGTTCAATAAAAAATATTAATCATCACATTCTTTTGATTATATATGGAAAACTGGAGGAGAAGTATACAAAAAAAATTTTTTTAATATATTTTTGAGTATAGCTTTGAAATATATAGTATCTTTAAAATGTGTTGAAAAATATTATCCGCATATAACTAAATTTTTGAAGCTATATTTGACATGAGACATTGAATCCAAATTCTAAAAATATTTTTAGAGGATTCAGCTCTTTTTAGTAACGAAACTGATGTTAACAACATTTTAAAATAAATATGTAAGATTTAACATAAATGTATACAAAATAAAATTTAATGAAAACCTAAAAATATATGGTAAAGGAATTAAACTTACCAAAAAGTATGATTATATTTTACTCTTAAGGAAATACATTCAAAAACTGTTACTGCATTTAAATATGATGCTGCATATGAAATTACTCTTGTTTATTAATATTAGTGTAATATTTTTCTGATATCAATATGCATGCATATATTGATATCTGACTATATTATAGATATATAATTAAATTTTAATACACTTTTTAATTCAGATACATATATTTTAGAATGTATATGATGTATAAAGACAATAATAAAGTTATATTAATTTAGCAGGAAAAATTTTATTTTGGACCCTATGTGTGGACTACCTAATAGGCTCAGGAAGTACTTTGCCATGGATAGTGGGCCAAATTCAGATATCGCAAAGGAGGAAACTCGGAAAATTCTCAAGCACCTATTCCGACAAACATGCATGCAGATGGCAGAAATGCAGCATCCAACTCACGTTACTCAAAAGCAGCAAGACTCGAACACATGACCTTTCTTTCTGAAGAGTGAGGTCTTACCACTAGGCCACTAAGCCCAAGGAAAATTCTTTTATGGAAATATCGCATATATATACATAGGTGAGTTTTATTAAGGAAGCATAAGTAAGTTACTTGTAGGGTTATCAAGTTAATTATTTTGAGGTGCCCTTTTAGGTTTTTTTTAATAATATTTTAATGCCCTAGTGTGTGGACATTGGAATTCATACTTCTATAAAGATACTTATTCAAACCTCAGAGGTTGCTCCTTTGTAAATTCCATTTTACTTGCACATACCATTGCACCTGTTTATTGCTCGCTCTTTTTGAATACGTCTGTGGATTTTTGGCCAGTTTAACATCTTAAGTACTAAAGGACCAATGTTACAAATTTAAGTAAAATTTTATTTGGATCTTATTTAATTAAATTATATTAGAGTTTATGGTATTTTTGATGATAACTGATTGCATTATCATTTTGAAAAAGGTTTTCTGAGGTTTGAACTAGAAAAGATTTCCTAAATGAATAATGCAATATTTCATTTGACAGTATATTTAGAAATGTGTGATTTTTCAAATGGCCGGATATTTCTATGGATGGCCATGTATTACTTTAAGAATTTCGTTTTTCTTAGAATGAGTTCTGGGAATATCTTTTCAAAGGATCCAAACAAATACTCAAATATGTGGAAGTCACCGCGACCTAATGGTAAACCCTCGCTGTTTGGAGTATCAGGTCCCGGGTTTGATCCCAGTCACTGTTAAACAATGGAACATGGACGTTGGGTTTCTACCTTATTCATGCTCGTCTGACAGTGTGGGTGCTTGAGAATTTTCCGCATTTCCTTTCTTGCAATACGTGAATACAGCCCGCTATCTATACAGAGTTTTTCTTGAAGGCAATTTACACGGTGAATGCAAAAATGTTTTCGACCGTTAGGATGTCAACTACTCGGTGTTACAATATTCAAATATTGTCTTTTCAGTCAAAATATAATTTCGATTCATCTGAAAATATTACCTCTTCCCATTCCTTTACTATTCTAAATATAATATTTATTAATTCCGCTCTGATAGTTTTTAATGCCAATGGTCTTAATCAACCTATAATTGATTGTCTTGCCAGAGTACACGGGTATTTGAAAACTAAGGCTTCCCTGTTACTATTTATTTAGCATTTTGTCCCAGCCCAGTCAAGTTCAGTTCTGACATTTCCTGCTCCTGACAGAGAGTACAGATCCTTGTCCAAGTCTGAAGAGTTCATTTCCCCCTCGTTCAGATGACACTAGATGGCAGCACTACAGACCAGATCTACTTTCGAAGCAGGTATCAAGTAGAAGTCCCAAGACTTTGGTGTGCCATCTCCAATTTAGGAACTTTGTGGATTCAACATTTTTAATGTACCCAAGTCGCCATTAGTGAATATGATGGTCCTTAGCCGGTCCCAGGTTCGAACTCACTTTCTTTGGGTCACGAGAACGACACTTTCCCGACTAAGTCACTACGCTCCATTATTACTGATTACTTCATATCTCTAGTTCCTGGATACTTACTAATCAACAGCCATTTATAGATTTTTAATTCTCACTTCATTTTTTAATGAATTTTTCTTCATTATCATATATTTTTTTTTATCAAACAGTGGTTTTATATATCTGGAATGGAACATTTTTGATTATTCTCCGAAGTTTGTATTTACGTTGGGCATTCTTAATGACATTGCAACAAGACATGGCCGAGTAAGGGACTGTTCATTGGAATGAAATGTTAAAGTTTCGAATCCATTCACTGTTGAACAAATGGAGAGAAATGCTGAGCTTCTGCTTCATAAATGCGCAAATTTTGTAGTAGATGCTTAGCAATCTTTTTTGGTTTATTCCCTGGCAAAATGTTAATGCTCTCCACTATCAGTGAAAAACTCTTTAGGAAGGTAATAAATAACATGTTGTAGATGTTGGAATTTTCGAATAGCTTTCGTTCGTTAACCTGTCCACTATGCAATGTCAATTATCGTTTAACATTAGAATTTTTGTGATTTTCTACTTTTAGGGAACAATAAACAATTTGTAGTTTATTAAATCAGGAACCATCGTTCATTTAATGTAAAGACCCCTTTCCCCTTCTTGAAAATTTAAGAAAATTTTTTAATTCGTTTACGAAACTCATTCACTAAGGTTGACGAGGTTTTAAAATTTCTCTCAGTTAATTTAACTAGAATTCAATAATATTATCTTCAGTGGCACGATGACCTGTATGTAGGCCTTGAAGGCCGACGTCTAAAAGTGCCCATATCTGTTTTCATGACCAAGGGCTCTGAGATGCGATGCAAATGCCCCGAACTGGTAGTCAGCTTAGCACAAAACCCCCAGTGTTTAGTACCCAAGCAGGCTTGATGCTCAGTCTTATCTTACCTTGACTTTGAAGGAATGAAAGACTGAGTCCCGATGGTCGAACCTCAGGCCTGTGGCTTGGGAACTCGAAGCGTTACCACTACGCCATTGAGCTTCATACTTCAGTCCACATCGGATTATAAGTAACATTTAAAGTTTGCTTTGACAGAAGTCTTTGACTTTTAACATCTGAAAAAAAAGAGTGGTCGAGAAATCACAAGGTTTGTTCGAGCTAAACTCGTCATTGCCAACATGACGGATCTAGATGGAAGACCGTTGAGAATAAAAGTTGATTGTTAGACAGAAATTTTGCGTATATCTAGAATAAACGAAGGAGGGATACGATTGCGTATTTGTCACATCATTAACATTACTGAGAACACGTATATTGATTACTTAAATTGAAATACTTGGGCACATTTAGATAATAAGTGAAACGATGAAGATCTTGTATGGTTTTCCTGGGATAAAAATTGTTCTTGGTCACAGTGAGGAGGATAAAGGAAAATAATTATGAATGCACATATTTTATTTGAGTTGAAACTTTCTCTGTCCAAATCACATGCACTAAAAGAAATATTCAGAATACCCACAATTTGAATGAATAGAAATCTTTGTCCAAATATATATTATGAACAAAATAACTGAGAACATATATATAGATCTTAAGAAGGGTGAATTATTCTTATATCTAAATAAAAAAATGATTTTTAAGAATACATATACTTTTGCCGATGAGAAAACCCGTTTCTAGCCTCATAATAAGTTGTTTAAAATGTATGTGAGCATGCCTATAATTTGCCTAAATAATAAATCACCTATATTTAGATTATAAGAACATATACTGAGAACTTGTATAAATTGCATAAGAGAAAATCTTGACTGTATCTGGTACAGATTTAATTGGTACTTCACACATTTGAACTAGAACTTGTTCAGATACATTACTAGAATTTGTCCAAATGCATTATTAGAATTTGTTCAAATATATTACTAGAATTTGTACAGATATATTACTAGAATTTATTCAGATACATTACTAGAATATGCTCAGATATTTTACTAGAATTGGATACGATAAATTACCTTTTTTGTCTATATGATGTATTATAGAAAATAGGTTTTGAAACACATGTACATTATTTGAATAGAAGCCTGTTTCTATTTACGACTAGATAAACAAAAAGATAGATCATCTCAATTGATGGGATCTAGATCTTGGTCACATCTACATAGAGAATACAGTATTAAAATCTGCTCTTGTGCAGCTTGAATAAAAAGTTAGTATCTACTTCATTTCAATGCTTATTTAATGAAAACATGATGTTATTCACTCTGTTATAAAATGAGAGAAAATTTTAAATATTTTTTTTTAAAAATGTACTTTAATTTAATTCACTAATTAACTAGAATTTGTCTAAATTGTGGGAGTGAATCCTCTAGTGGTGCCATCTATCAGAGGAGTTTGGTGCAAAATCGTACTTTCACCTCTCTTGGTGCCCTGGTTAAGCGAAAAACACACCCTATTGATTTAAATTCGCTTAGTCAAAGCATAGCGAGCTTGGCTTGTCCAAGTGTCATAAGTAACAACAACAACAATCAATTAATATACTTGATAAAAACATGAAGATTATTCGATATATTCAGACTGATTTTTTCCTCTTAGGAATATTTAATGAGATATAACCAGTGAATGATACGTATTCACAGGAAAAGTATTATTTAATCCCTGTTCCTAATAAAGTATCTAAGATATTGTTTTAAAAATAAACGTCGATCACATTAATAATTTCAAAAATTATATCTACAT
This sequence comes from Latrodectus hesperus, assembly GCA_037975125.1. NCBI lineage: Eukaryota > Metazoa > Arthropoda > Arachnida > Araneae > Theridiidae > Latrodectus > Latrodectus hesperus. The sequence continues at coordinate 11,995,354 of CM075852.1, read as the reverse complement.
TTAGTATCATAGCATAATGAGCTATAATAAAATACTACAATTTATTTCATTTATTACTTTAAATCAGAACCAACTAAATTTTTTTAATGGCTGAGTTTGCTTTATTTAGCTCAAACACACATACGAGCACATAAAACCGCCTTTGCATGTGTTTAGACAAAATATTTTGAAAAGCATTAATGACAAAAAGAGTAAAAGGATGGAATTACTAAAACAATTAGATCAAATCAATTTACAATCACTGAAAAATATACTAATCACACCAGTTCTAAATATTTTGAGCATTTTAAAAAATAAACCAGCAAAAAATAAGCAACGCAAAAGTTCAATTAGAAAAACAAAAATAAGCATAACGGTTCACTTGGCTATATTTTCAGTTAGAGTGAGCATAACTATTTAGTTAGAGTGAGCAGTTACATAGCATGAATCAGTAATTTTATCATGTATTTCCTATTTCAGCCATATATGAGCATTATTGAAAATCTTTGTTTTTTCTTTTTTACTTGCAAAAAAGCTGCCAATTTTACTATATTCTCCTCTTATTTAGATTTTTCTAGGCAGGTTTAATAATAGGGAATTTCAAAATTTCTCTTAAAGTTTTCTCGAAATCTTAATGATCTATTTCTTAATTCTTAATGAGGAATGGTGTGTCTCCCGTGACTAGGAGGTTCGATGCCGAACCTAGTCAAAAATTTTCGCACTGAAAATGCATTTGCACCTTAAAATTCGATACAAAACTGGTCCACCACTGGTTTTGCATGGAAAAGATGATAGCAGCCCAAATGTTAACCTCATCATTTAATCAGAGTTCTAAATTAAGAGTTGGTAGTAAAAGTTTAGAATAGGGTACCCCTTGATTCTTTGGCGACTTTTTTTGACGCCAAGATAGGTGATTTGATTAACAAGATGGCCGCTAAACAAAAGTTATTCAAAGATAGGGTTACCAGAAATTGAATGTTATAGCCAAGATGTATCGTCAAATCATGAGGTACTCGATTCTACACCGAACCCGAGATGATTAATGGTGTTTAATATTTTTGTGTGATGGACAGATATATAGATTCAAACAACGTGTTGAAACTCCATTGCAAAATTAAGAGACAGCTTCGGTTTGCAAAAATAGCCATTGCAATATAGCCTTAGCTATAAAGTATCATAATAACCAACCTCCAATTAGCTGGTTGATTGTAATGCACATTTTAATCAAATGGAATTGGTATAATGTTTTAATTGCTAATTTTTTGTTAGTCGTTAATAATTCTTCTTATCGGTATTACAACCTAGTGTGGCCATGGCCTACCTCACGATGCCTCTTTAGACATCTTTGTGTGCCTGACTCTTTTCTCCAGTTAAAAATCTTTAAAGTTTTTAGGTTCATCAGGATACCATTCCTGAATCTTTTCTTAGGTCTATCTCTTAGCCTATGGACCTCCAGTTCAAGCACATGGGCCGTTCGGTTGTTGGAGGATTTTCTAATGTGTCTAAGCCATGAAATTCTCTGCGCCTTGATGAATTTGGCAATATTTTATTTTTTGTTTCATAATAGTCTCTTAGTTCCTCCTTAGTTTTTGTTCTCCAATAATTACTAGTTAATTGTATTGGGCTGTAATTCTTTCCATGTAACTTTTCTCACTAAATTAATAAATTATTTTTATTTTTTTGCGCTTGAGTCCAAGTCTCGTACCCAAATGTAATCAAGGAATGCATAATAGGTATGTAAAATTTTAGCAACAGCTCTCGATTTCGATTCATTTTTCGATAGATGTCATTATAAGAAATAGAATCAGTTCTTTTTTTAGTATTAGGCATTAATTTCTTCAGAAACAGTATTTTTAGTATTTGCTAACAGTTGCTAAGATCAAATGTTGTTAAGTCAGCCAGTGATATAATTATCATTAAGCATAAATGTGGTAAAAATAATCAGACTTACGTAAATTCTTATTTATTTATTTGAATATTTCCATTAAAATATCAAAATCAAAACAAATTACTCAAAAAAAATGTGATAAATGAAACTTTACTGAATAAATGAATGAAATTATATTTGGTGAGATACGACTGTCACTATGAAAATAAAATATAATTTAAACATTGATGGTTCCGGTGAGTTATTAACGTTTAGTTATTATATACGTTTTTCCCTATTTATTTAAAACAAAATTCGTAATTTTTTTGTCTGGGAAAGCAAGCTTAAGCATATCGTAAAAAAGGAAAATGACAAATGTCTAGGAAACAGTATAATTTCAAGTCACAAATATTTTCAGGCTTCTTTCTGAAAGAGTTGCTTGCAAAACTGTTGCAATTCATTGTCCTTTAATAACCTTATTAACAACCAAGCAGATGATCACTTTTAATAATAATATAAGTGCCATCTCTCTTAAACTTTAGCAAGAAAAGTAATAAAGAAATTTCGTTATTTTATAATTAAAAATGTGTAATAGAATTTAAAACTAATAAAAATTGAAGTAATACAGATTAACTAATTCATAAACTTAAGAAATTAAATCAATCATTTAAGTGTAAAAGCAATGAAGAAATGTAATTTTGATCGTTGCGAACAATTTTATGAGTATATCAGATGTACAATATTTTATAAGATGTAAGATGTATAAGATGTACCAGATGTGTAACATTTTTTTAATGTACAATATTTTAAAATATATGAAATAAAAATTTCGATAAGAGAAAAAAAAGTAAAAATAATGCACTTGAAACAATTCATAGACTTAGGAATAATAAAGAAAGAAAAATTTAAGCCAAATTAGTCTCTAGTTCATTATTTCAGTTATGGAAAATAAAACTATAATTCGATTGAAAAAAATATTTAATGTTGTCGTAAGCAAGGCAATAGTCTTAAGTTTCAAAAGAGATTGCTTAATAATATTACAATAATCAATTTAATTCTGTTAATTAATGAAATTTTTTAAAATTTAAATCGTCCTTGCCGATTTAAACTAATCATAAAATGGATGTTTTGTTATGTTTGTTTGTTATGAACTTTTTCATTTTACATTTTCAGCTGTTCTATTGTCCATGTATTAATGGAAAACGGAATCAATGAAAAATGTCTTCGCAAACCGATACTATGCTCCGTCCCAGGTGCCGTATAATCCAAAATTCCAAATTCTGAGTTTGGCGATTTTTTAGCGGATTTTCTAATGTATCTGGCAACCTCATTTTTATTACGTCATAGATATGGAGACCTATAAGAATTATGCAGAAAATTCTATTTTGGTAACCCTAACATGTACGTCATCGCGCACGTCATGATACGTCATCTTGGCAACATTTCTTCATCGCCAAAAAAATTCAGAATTTGGAATCCTGGATTATATGACACCTGTGCCTTTGCTTCTTATGTAGGAAATCATTTTATTAACAGAATAAACTTCGACAATATTCTCAGACATTCGATGGCGAACTTCACTTTATTTGCTGCCATTCGAAGAATGTGATTTGAAGGCAGGAAACAAATTCATCGACATGTTGGATTTATGATGTCGGATTTATTGAGCATTTTTAGATAATTTAATTTTCTTTTAACGATATCGTTTATTTGTTTTAATTTTTGCTTTAGTTCAGCGTAGGAAGATTTAATTAAAGCAATTCCTGCGCAGATTATATGTATATTTTCTTAAATCCGAATATATGACATCTGAAAAAAGAAATAAGAAAGCAAACAGTTCTAAAAAGTAACTGATTTCAATTTTTATTGAAGTAAAAAGTAATGAGAATCTATCTGATCGATATACATATATCTGAGCCACGGATTTTGAGCTCAGATTTCTTTTTATTTATTGTCCTACCAGCAATTTATGCATACGAAATTGAAATGGACAGTAACTTATAGTACAGATTACGAATCGCAAGAAAAATCCTTTTTAAATCCTTGGAATCAAGCTTATAAACTAGTAATTTGAAAAACCATAGCGTTGACAAAGATTCAAATTTATAAATATAAATTTTAAAAAAGAACATAATATAATGTCTTTCTACTGTGCTTATATCTCAGTTCAGATGATCCAGACATTATTAGATTCATTTTATTATGTTATTAAAATTAATTTATCCTCAATATATTTGGGTGCTAATAAATCATAAATTATGAAAATTTCTGAATTACGTAAATTAGTTCATTCATTTGCATAAAGTTGCAATACTATAGACGAGCGTGAAAAGGTTATGTCAACATGATTAAAAAAGGACCTTTGAAAATAACACGTGTATTTCCTTAGTACAATTTATTTCATGGTAGAAAAAGTGAAAGTGCATTTTCATGAATGCTTTTCAACATAATCTGAAGAACCAGTTAGATATCTTTTTTTTTTAAATAGCTTTAACTAGTATTATGACGTTTTATTAGTTTTTTTTATGTTATAGCCATTTTTAAAAATAAACTTATTTTGTAATGCAATTTATTGAAACAATGTTTCTTGAAGCATTCATGAAAATTTCATAAATTCATGAAATTTGCTTCAATAATGAATCAAAAATTGATTAGAATTTTATTGAAGCAGAATTTAGTAGAATTTTATTTTAACAAAAATTGACTTTTTAATGTTATTTCTGACAAAATTCCTTATTTTAAAATAAATATTGTATTTCTAACCAAATCTCTTGTAACTACCAATATTATATAATATCTATACATATTAGTTTCCGATATTCATCTCAATATAATGTTTTGTTTCAATTTTCTAGGACTTTATAGAATAAAAGTTTGATTTAAATTTTAAAAAAATTACCTGTTTAATTAAGGGAAAAAATAAAATATAGTTTACTAAAACTGGTCATTTATTTGTGGTTTTACAGTGGAAAATGTAGGTTAATTTCGATTTGAAAAAACATTGGAAAAAATGTTCTTTTGTTATGCAGTCGAAAAGATACAAAATAACCGAAAAATGGCTTAATTAAAATGCAGTACAGTTTGTTTTTTCTTTCTGTGACCGAGGGCAAGGAAGAAGGTTGCATCTGCTTGAATATATGTGGCTGATCACCGATGCGTTCCATCCTGGTGAAAGAAATGGCTGCAGAGCTTCCCAACTAACCCTTCAAATTGATAACAATAACCGCTTAAGAGCTTTTCTCACAAGAATGTGAATCGACAAGAATGCAGGCTCTCCAAGAAAAACACCACAATGTAATCCTTTATCTCAAGCAATGAAAAAAAGCGACAACAGAAGGGGAAGAAAAAACAATCTTTTTGTCTTTTTTGGAAAATTCTTTTATTTAGAAAAACGATGATAACTACTTGCGAAGTAGCAAAAATTTTGCTAAAGAAGGGAAACAGCGCATAAGATGGACATTTTTGGAGGTAAAATAGGCTTCGCATACAGTATCCAACAATAGTGAAGTGTAAGAAAGAAGATACCGACAAAAGGAGCTGTCAGCAGAGTTGAGTTTACGAAGGAAAATTTACAAGAAAAAAAAAAGAACAGCGATCAAAGGATATTGCTTCATAATAGAGAAGAGTGATTGCGGTTTAAGGAAGAGGATAATAGAATCTTTATTAAAATAATTTTGCGATGAACATGTTTTTGTGATATTTGATGCAATGTAGAAATTTTGATTTCTGAAACAAAAGTTTTTAATAAAAGAACTGAAACTGCAACTCTTTTCTAAAAAATTAATTTATCTCTAAAAAGAAATTCCATATCAGATTTCAAAGCACTTCAATTTCACTTAAATCGAAATTGCAAGTATGATCAAACTTGTCGTTATATTTTATATTTCTCTTTCATCATTTTTATAACAAAGACTGATTCCTTCTTTTAAGTAAAGGAAAACTTAATTACAATGTTGCGTGGTATTATTTAAACTTATGCAATTAAAAGCATCATACAAAAGGTACCGATTTTACCCAGTGTATACAGTTTTATAAATGTGGCAACAATCGTAAAATTTGACTAACACATGTAACATATTTATTGTTTTCAAATATTCATGCTAAAGCTTTGTTTTCTTCCCAATAGTCATTTTTGCATGACGACGCATCAATTTGACATACAACTTATAGCTTATGGTAAAATCTTAAACATTAAAGTCAGTCGTAGTTTTTAAACGTTACAGTAATGGCAGTAAAAGGGGTTAAATTCAGAAACTATTAAAGAAGTCCAGATTACAGTCCAGCAGGTTAAAAACTGGGAATTCATGTTATAATAATTATACAGTTTGATGGAACAAAAGCATCTAGACAATATGGAAAGTATATATTATTTAAAACGGTTATCTTAAATTCTCTATTTTATATTGTTCCCTAAATAATTATCCGGGGCCTAAAATTTGACTGATTATAAAGCAGCTTGGTTACAATTAAAGCTCAGTTTTCAATAAATTTAAGGACCACTTGTTAAAATTACGTAAAATTTGATAGAAAAAATTAGCTGATGGTAACACAAAGTTTCTATCAAGTGATACAACAATAGTACCTGAAGCTGTTCACATGATTTGGTGATATTCTGTTGCTGACTTTTGTGAAACATAATTGTGGAAATTGATGGTTCTAATCTGGGGAGTGATAATTCCATTTCAAACACCTTGTACTTAATAATAACGATATGTTTTTACATATTTCACAATACAGTGTTCTAAAGCAAGTCTTCTGTCAAATAAAACAAATCGTTTGACAAAACACAAACGATCCCATTAACATGAACTGTCTACGCAAATAATATTAGCAGTGGCAGACAATTTTTATTACAATCTGGTAATAAGGATGAAAAAAAGTAATTCACTAGCTAAAATTTGGTATTATTCAAATAATGACTAAAACTTTAAAGTATTTGAACTAGTAAATTTAATCATAACTGTAAAATAGATTTTATTTAAAAAGTACTTAATAAAATTTTTTTTTCATTTACAATTGCTCACAGATTTCCTTCGCTGGTTTACAGTTTTCTGTTCTTTTAAAAACTTCGTTTTTCAAATCATAAATTTAGAGTAAACTTTAAAAATATAATTAGCTATATTTAAAAATGAAATATAAATTCATCCTTTAATACATTCTAAAAATAAGAAAGAGGAAAAAGATTTTGGAAAATCTATCCTTAATTCATTTTATTTAGATTAGTTTATATACATTATAGATATTTCTTCCAATACTCATAAACGTGTATTTTAGTAATCCCTTGAAAATCCTAAATTTTTCTGTAATCTTTCTTAAAAAAATCGTCATAATTTTTCACAAACCTCGAGAAACTGACAGCTTTATGTAAAACTAAACACTACTTAAAACGGAGAACAAATTTCTCTAAATCAACAATACGTTGTAGATAAACTATAAGCAGAATTATAATTTTAAATTGAATACCATAAAATCTTTCAGAAAAGTAATCTGTTGCAGTCAGCACTCTCAGCAAAAGAATTCGTGAGAAAAGTTCATTTATATTCAAATATTTGAAAGATGACACCACAAGTGATAATCTGTGATCGAAATTCAAGATACATCAGGCACTTAAGTTATAATAAAGAACATAAAGAGACTGAATTCTATCATTTGCTTTTAGTGTGTGTTGCAAGCAATTTTTATTACCATTTGATACTGAGAGGAGAGAGATAAGTACCACGAAAGACGTCCTATTATATATATATATATATATATATATATATATATATATATATATATATATATATATATATATATATATATATATATATATATATATATATATATATATATATAGGTTGAAGAATAAGTTCGTAGCGTTTTTATCAAAGAAATTTATTTAAACAAAAAACAATAATTATATCAATAAGTTAATCAATTATATATTCGCCTTTAATGTTTACAACCTCTTCCCACCTCTCAACCAATTTGTTGCCAAAAATCGCCTGGTCTGTTGTCAAAGAAGTTGTTGACCCAGTTATTAAGGACCTCTTGGTGAACTGGGAATCGCTCGAAAAGAATGCCACAGTCAACAAGGAGCTCTACATTGCCCAGCTACACCGCGCGAATGAGGTTATTCGACTGAAAAGACCTGATCGACATGGTCAAACCATACTCCTTCACGACAACGCCAGGCCCCATGTTGCACAAGTCGTCAAAGCCGCACTTCAAGAGCTCGAATGGGAGGTCCTTCAGCATCTGCTATATTCTCCGGATTTTGAACCGACCGATTACCACCTTTTCCGCTCCTTGTCAAACCATATGAAGGGCGTTACCTTCGATAGCAAAGAGGTCCTTAAAAACTGGCTCAACAACTTCCTTGACAAGTTTGATGGAACGGCATCACAACAAATTGGTCGAGAGGTGGGAAAAGGTTGTAAACAGCAACGGCGAATATATAATTGATTAACTTATTGATATAATTATTGTTTTTTGTTTAAATAAATGTCTTTGGTAAAAACGCTACGAACTTATTCCCCAACCATTAGGTTGGGGAATAAATATAAATTGTTTTTATTAACAGTAACTCCAAGCTACATCAAATTAGTACATATGGAAAATTATAATACAAAAAGTTGGCGGTGATAATTTAAAAGGGATTAGCTAACGTGCTTTTTTGATTTTCAATATCATGAAATATGTATCGGAGGATTTGGGAACTTTTTTTATATTATGTTCACAGAGAAGTTTCCAACGGTTGAAAATTTTTGGATAAGTTGGAGTAAGGAAAAACTTGACAAGAATGCAGTTATTTATTACAAATGATGTCTTGAGTTTTTTTTTTCCTCCTGAATGTGCAATTAATATAATGGTAATTATATTGATATTTTAGCTTATTCGACTTAATAAAATTCATTCATTTTTACTCTAGTATATTTTCTCTATCCTCCTCCTAATCCAGCTCTCCATTTTAAATTTCATCTCTTAAAGTTGGTATTTTAGAATTATGAAAGAAAAAAAATTTTTACCACTTTTCTTACCAAAAAATATTTATGTTGAAACAAATTCAGAGTTAATTTTTTAAGAATAACTATGCAAACAATGAAATAATTAAAATAAAGTAACAAATTAATATTAAAAGAAATTTGAGGTAAATACCAAAAAAAAAAAAAATTAGTATTATATGAAACAAAATAGCTTAAGGCCTAAAAAAGCGAGTAACAGTAAAGCATTTTACAAATCAACTGAAATAGAAAACAAAATTAAAACTAAACAATGTTGTGTTAAGAAATTACTTGAATAATTATAAACCAAAAAGAATAAATACTTACAAGTTAAATAGTGATAAAAAAATTGCAGAAATTAAAAGGGAGAAAAGCGCCCCCTCGTATTGCGTAGAGTAACCCATTAAATACAAAAAATTGAGATCCCTTTATTCATTAAACCTGTAAGCCAAAAGTGTAAAATTACTTACCCATAAAAATACACCATTAGTATAACAATTTTGCTCTTTATTTTAAAAATCCGTTGCAAGTCGAAAGCAATACTTGTTTTAAATTTCATTTGCTACAATACAGGCTTCTGTTAATTAAAGAATTACATTATTTCATGTAGGACATTTTCATTCAGAGGTATCCTGCAATGCAAAAATATAAAATAACAGTATTAATAAATTTCAAAAAAAAAAAAGAATAAAGATATCTACTCACAAACATCGCTAAAAACAGTTTAAAAAATGGCTAGGTATAAGTGATATTTGACACTTCTATATAGAATCCTTTGCTTGAATATATAAAAGAAATGAAACATTACCATTCAAAAATAGTCCTGTTGCCAAAACCTCTAGAAAAACAATCTCAACATTTTATAAAAAAAATAGATGGCAGGTCGATTCCACATTCAGAAAAATACCCGGAATCAAAATTAAAAACTTCCAGCGTCATACGACATCAAAAATTGCATGGTGTTCTGAGATATTAATATAAAAAAATAAAAATACATAAAAAAAATTTTTTGAAAAAAACCGAAATGTGTATCTTCGCAAGATTTGATGCAGACATTTTTATTCTCATTGATGCTTTACATTGGTTCGCCGGAATACCTTGAAGAAATTAAAGTAAAATACACCTCAATGAATTCTTTTTCTTTTAATGAATTTATGCCATTGTTTGTCCTTTTTTGTAGAAGAAAAATAACGAATGGGGAAAGCATGCATTTTCTATGAAAATCAATTTGTTTCTTCTTAAATATCAAACTCAATTACGACAAAAAAAATAATAAAAGCATTTAAAAATCATAAAAATGTTAAAATATGATGTGGCAGCATAAGCCATTACCAAATAATATTTTTTTGACCCAACAACTAAATGTTGACTTAAATATAAGTACTTAGTTTCATTGTGAGGTTTATCAAATTACCAAATGAAAAATAAAATGCTATTGGTGAAATTCTGGGAGTTATATGGTTATCGTAGTCTCTCCTACGCATGCAAAAATTACAACAAAAAAATGTCAAGAATTTATTTTAGAAATCTCTCTCACGTATATTAATTTACAAAGAGTGATTCATGTAAGACAATTACTTTTATTTTGAATCTTATTGTTCTAATTTGAAATTCGACTATGTGAATATTGAAACGAAAACAGAAAACTTATTCAAATTGTGACAATTTTAAACATTATGAAAACTCTTTTATTTTATGAAGAGACTTTTAAAATATTTTGGTTTAAATTTAAAATGTATAATATTTCACATTAATAAATCAGAAAATTTGATTTATCTCTTATAGTTAAAAAAATTCCGATTATTTTAATTATTGTTTTTGTTTTGAATATATTCATGAATTTTGAGTTATAGACACAGTCTGAGTAGTATTATTTCGAATGTAAAATTTTATCATCGAAAATTATTATGACTATCATTTAATTTAAAAGTAAGTTTTATAAAATCTTAATATCCGATTAATATATTTTAATGTAAATAGAAATATATTTTTATAATATATTAGAAATATATAAATAGAAATATTTTTTTATAATATATTTCTATAAAAATATTATATTATAAGAAAATTATAAAAATAATATATTTTAATGGGACCTATTTTTTCTATAATTGATGTGCGGTGAAAAAAATGATGTCTTGAGACCACATAGAATTTGGCTAATACTGTATTTGTGGCTTTTTTAAGACTATGTTATTAGATTTCTATTTATTAATTATTTCTAGGTGTTTCTTTAAGATCTCAGCAGAAGAAGTTGAGGTTCATTTTTTGTCATTTATTTTATTACTGATTGCTTGCAATAAAGCTCGGTGATGTAGTGGTAGCCCCTTCGCTTTTCCAAGGAACAGGTTCGAGGTTCGATCCTTGGGCTGTGCAAAGTTGACTCAGCTTTTCATCCCTTCAGTGAGTCGATGAAATTGAGTACCAAGCATGCTTGAAAATTAAACACTGAGGTCTCTGTGTTAAGTTGACCACCTGACCGGGACGACCCCGATATTTTTTTGACCGGCAGGGACCCTCGGTCAAAAAAATAAGCCTTGGCCCCGTGGGGGCTGCTGTGTCACTGATTTAGTTCTATAATTTGCAATAGTAAAACTCTCAACTTCTCAATAAAAAAACGTAAAATTTTAAGATGATATTGACGACTCTGATGACAATGTCCGATCCAATTTTAGGCAAGATGGTTAAGTTCAGAATAGGCTTATAGTGATAATAGATACAAAGTAAATGATGTATCTTACTTGTGTCCCAATGAAATATATGCACTCAGAGCTAGTAATTAGAAACTGAAGATCAATATTTCGATGGACCCTTATTAGCACAGATAACAGCTTTTGTTCTCTTGAGCTTTGAGTCTATAAGCCAATCTTTGAGTTATTTATATCCAGAGAATACTATGCATTTGATATGCACTTTTTTAGATATTGTAAATTAGATTTTAAAGTTAGAATGCTATAGGATGCGTGTCTTTCCATTACATCCTACACATTTTCTATGGGGTTAAGATCCAGGCTCTACAGTGGCCAGGGAAGGTATTTGAAGTCAGACTGATGTTCAGAGAACCAATTTTGAACACTTCTAGAACAATGTATAGTTGCGTTATCCATCGCTATCAGAGTAAAAATGCAACATTGCAAAATGCATTTGATCTGCAAGTGTATTTAGGTATCTCTTAACTGTATTTTTTTATTTAATTTATTTTTTTATTTTTAAGGAATGTCAGAGAACCTTTTCCATGCTAGTAAAACATACCCCATATCATGTCATCAACCAGACTGTTTCACAACAGAGTGAGCGAAACGGATTCACGATTTTGTGGAGTTCTTGCCAAATTCGACGTCATTCGTGAATTCAACAAATGAAACAGAAAATCGGGAAAATATCTAAAAATTAATTCATTTATAATTTCAAAACTTCTGAGTGGCAAAAAATGTCCGTCAGTTTCCTTTTTTGACCAATAGACTCAGCTGAAAAATTAGGTAAATCAATGTAAAAAGTTTTAGAAAATTGCAATAGATGATTATGGATGGAGCTTTACATGTAAGAAATACTATCTTTAACAGAGGAAATTATCTTAATTAAGCAACTCTCTTAACTACTCTTACTTATTTTATTGCATTGCAATGCATAGTAAAATAATTTAGAATTTGCTACTGCTTAGAAAAATACTTAGGACTTGGAAAAATAATTACGAAATTAGAAAGGATTAACTACGTTTTTCGCATTCACCAGAATGATGTAGGAGTTAGAGACTACAAATTCTCTGGATTTCCATCGAAGAGATGGAATATGTTTTTTTATTTTTTAGGCACTACTCTAAGCTAGAAAATCAAACAAATATTGCCATCTGTGTTGATAGCTCCAGCATAAGATATCCATTGTTCGAAAAGTACTGTATCAGAATATTTCCTATTTTTAGCTGTTTGTTGTTTCTTATGACACTTGGACAAGAACATACTCGCTATGCCTTGGCAATGCGAATTTAAGTCAATAGGGAGCGTTAGAGCCCCATGAAGGTGAATGTACGTCTTTGCTCTTTTTTTAAATCCTATGATAGATGGCACCATTAGAGGACCCACTTTCTCAATTTTGACATTGATCTGAAGGGGGAGAAATTTTATCCAGACCATTGCACTCATGGTAACTGCTCAACGACCGACCACAGGACTTTCGATTCCACAGATTTAACGAGCACGTATATCGCATGTACTCGGTGGGTCTTTGGCGGCATTGGGAATCGAACCCCACCCTTTCGGATGGAAGGCCGATACCCTAACCACTAGGCTACCACGGCACTTCCATTTTTAGTGATTCATATATTAGGAGAACAAAGCTATGATGCTCCTGAAGTGATATTCATTAAAATTGCAAAATATACTTAATTTAAAATCTAGTGACTAATGACTAATCGCCAACATTTTATAAAGTAAGAATTCAGAAACATGGAACAATACAGCAATTGATTTCGCAAGCTTCTTTTTATACATTGTCCGACATTAAAAATGCAACACCAAGAAGGAGTGGTCAAAAAATTATGCAAATTTTAGGGTAGACGCACCTTACCGATTTATGCAAATAAAGTGAAATTCATAGATCTCCAGAACCCATAGGATAAGATATAAGATGGGACACCGGCAGAGTGAACACCGTTATTGCTACTAGGAAAATAATCGTTGAAAGTTTGTTCTTGTCGCAGATGCGCCTGTTAATTGCAGAGAATGCCAAGCTACTGTCGATGGAATCAGTTCCAGCAGACAGACGAGTTTACGAGGGACATGATAATCGGACTGAGAAGGGCAGGTTGGTCCTTACGGCAAATGGCAGCAGGCACCTGGACGCATCCACAGTGCCCCGGAGATGGTTGGAACAAGGAACAGTGTGACGTTTGCGGGTTGCCTGTACAGCCAGAGTGACGTTAGATGTTGCATGGATCGACGTGTCAGATGGGAGTCGGTGGCGGCCCAGCAAAGCACGTCTACAGAAATTCTGCAGCATATGCAACACAATCTAGATGCTCCCATATCGAACACTTGCCGTCGATTGGTTGCTAGTAACCTAGGTTCATGGCGTCTATTAAAAAGACTATCATTGACCCCACAGCATAGACACCAACGTTAGGAATGGTGCCGGATTAGAATGATGTGGATGACGGAATCGCACAGGATCGTCTTCTCAGATGAATCACGCTTCTGTTTCTTCAATGATAGACAGGTCCAGTCCTAAAGTAATTGTGGAACGCCCCACCGCGTGACAACGAGGCTAATGGTTTGGGGGTGCCAATGCGTACGATCCCAAGTCACCTCTAGTTCGTATTCACGGCACTATGATAGCTAAACGCTGCGTGGATAATGTGCTGCGCCCGATGACACTCCCCTACCTTCAGGGAGTGCCCAATGCCCTTTATCAGCAAGATAAAGCCCGACCACACTTTATTCGTATCAGCCAATATGCCCTGCAAGGTATACAGCTGCTTCCCTGGCTACCGTGCTCGCCAGATCTCTCCCCAATCGACGACGTTTGGGACACCATACGCAGACCCTGCCACTGCCTACTTCAGAAAACACACTTTGGCAAATGGTTGGCAGGGAATGGAAAGCCATTCCTCATGACGTCATCCGTACTCTCATTGACTCTGAGCCCAAACGTGCTGCATCGTGCATCCACCCTGATCCTTCAACCTACTGACCCGACACAGGCAAGTATATCGTAACTGTTATCGCTCAGCCAATGAAATTCCTACAATATTTAAATAATTTCTGAGGATCACACTAACAGAGATTACTAATTTTAATGCATAGTTTATAGATTAAAAGAATTCTAGTTTGGTGCATGATAAAACTTACGATTGTTGATGAATATTCGATTACCTTCTAGAAATGTTTGACTATAGTGAAATTTTGTACAAATGAATTTATTTGAGCATTATTTATTAAATCTCACGGAAATAAATTGATGCATTTTTAACTAACTTTTTTGACTCAAAGAAAAATAAACGTTTTTAAAATAAACTCACTTTTTTTAGTTTTCATAAAAGATTTTGATTCTATTAATTGAAATTGATTTATCCTTTTAAATGCATTGTAGAAAAATAAAGAATGTAATATTCAAATGAATTAAATCAAGTTACACTCGTATTTCTACAACTAAGCTGATTTAAAATTACAAGGTAAAACAGAAGTTAAACGTAAAAATACAATTAATGATTAATTTTTGAAAAAAAAATTTAGTTTTGTTATATTTCCTGGAATTTTTTGACAAATAACAATTATCAATTAACGGTTGATCAATCACAAAGAACCAATTTTTTTGTATCAAAACTTTAAGAAGTGCAAGGAAGGTTAAAATTTCAGCTTATCTTTATAAAATAAAGCCGACTTGCACAAACTGTTTCATACGAAAAACAATAATTATTAACAAAAGCTTTTAATATAATCCTTTTTATTATAATATAATAATGAGTTATTTTATTATTATTAAAAATTATACTTTTTCAATTATTATTACCGGTTTTAAATTTTTAATGTCTGCCTTAATTTCCTGTTTGACGACTTTGAAAAAGTAACATATTGCTGCAAATTTAATTTTTAGTCGTTAATTATTATGATTTAAGTTTTATGGACAATTTTAATTATATTTGTTGTGACAGTTACAACAATATTACAAATATAGAAAAGGTTAGAAAAGAAATAACACTAAATTAAAATTTCTTAAACTATTTATTATTCTTCAGTACAAAAGTTCCTCGCCATTTTGTGCAAGGCGATGTAATAATTACAAGTGATATTCCTTAAGATCTTGATTGAAAGGCATGTCATTTAAGATTTTAAAATATAGACGCTTAGCATATCTTCTTTCGTAATGTGACTTTGTATTACGTAGAAATTTTTTAATGCATTTAAAACTTTTTTTTTTCGTAAATACATTTTTTTATAATGTTGATTTTTTCGAATATTTTCTTAATTAGAGCTTAAAAAACAAGAAATTGTAATTTTTCAGTTTAAAATTTCTCGGCCAAAAAAAATAATAATAAATAAAATATAATAAATAGATAAATAAACCTATAAAAAATAAATGAATATTTTAATTACTTTGATTAATCTCATTTTAAAACTTACTAATTTTTGTTGCCATAAACTTGCCATTAGAAACTTTTATTCAATTAAGATTAAGTGTATCGATTTGGAATTTATTGCCTAGTTACATTGAAAGAAACTTTAAATCTAATATTTTTAAACTCTCCTCGTAGAACAAAATTTTGTTCCTCGAAATACGACGGTTATTTTACATATCGTCTTATAAAATGAAGGCATCTTCATCTAAATTATTTAATTCAGCTTTCAAACGAGTAAAATATTTTAATTTCTTTTATAAAGCATCCAGAAAATTTTTATCTATTTTAAAGAAACAAGCTTTTCGTATTTTTAAAGTTATCTGGCAATATTAAAAAAACAATAATAAATAAAATAAGGAAGTCAAGAATTTTTTTCTAAGTTAAGAAATTTTTAACAAAACAAAAACATAAAAATCTTTGAAATATACGCCAAAAGCGCGATTCATCTCAATAAATGTACATCCCCTAATTTTATTTATTTATTTTTTAGAACGAAGTAGTGATGTTTTGAATCATTTGAATTAACAATAGAATATAATTTGAATCATTTGAATCAATAATAGAATCATTTATATTTCAATAGAATACAAGCTAAATCCTTTTTTCATAAATTTCGCCACTATGACAATTCGCTTTGTCCTTCATAATAAGAATTATTAATGAAGGACATAGTGAAGGCATTTCATCTGAATTACTATACTTAAAAGAGTAATATTTTAATTAATTTTTACAAAGCTTCCTAAAAATTTTAATTTGTTTCAAAGAAACAAACTTAACAATTTTTTTAAAGTTATCTGACTATAAAAGAAAAATTCAAAAAAATTTTTTCTAAATAAGAAATTTTCTACAAAACAAAAGCATAAAAAATTTCTTTAGAATATAACCGAGATTCGCCAAAAGCGCGATTCATCTCGATAAATGTAATTCCGCTGGATTTTTTTTTAGAACGGTGTAGCCATGTTGTGGACCTGTACTGTATCAGAATTATAAAAAACCTAGAGAAAATCATGCTACCTCTAAATGTAAAGATTGAAAATGGTATGTATGTGTAGTGTAAGTGGGGCGGGTCTCTAATAGGGATCCTCCCAAGAGAAAGGAAAGAGGTGGAGCCTTACTCCCACGCTTCACTACTTTCCGACCTTAATCAGAAACTATAATTTCTTCTTAACTGGAAAAGCAATTCTGTTCATTCCAACTCAGATACGGTGACATAAAAAACGAAGTGACAGCACTTGGTGCTCTCTCTCCTACCAAACAGTCCATTTTGGAATTACTTCCTCTTATTTGGCAGTTATAAAAAAATAATACTGTAAAATGGTCCTCAGCTTGTGTTACCGATATTGATCGAATTATGAGCTACGATAAAACTGCTTTTGGATTTTTATTACGATTTAACAGCGATTAAGAAAGATAATTCTAATGAAAACTTCAAATTGAAGACAATTACTCTAATAACAATAAGATATTAAATGACAAAAGATATTTATGAAAATTAATATTTTAAGCAAATACTCGAATGCGAAAAATAATTGATTTTATAGTGTGTACCGGGCTGATAAAAATCCACTATATTTTCATTACCCAAGTAGTTAATGTGAAGGTATAAAAAACGTGAATGGAATATATGTTTAAAAGAAATATGTGGGAGGAAATATCACCGTTGAAAACTTATCAAATCAGTTAGTTGGATGATTTTTTATTGAGGTTAAATGCTCTGTTTATTACAACTAAACGATATTGTACCTTCAATCAATGAATTTCTAATGAATGTAAGTTTTGTTGTATTGTAGAAGATTAGTAATTGAACATAAAACCACCAAAAATTTTTAAAAAATAGTGAAAAATTTCTAAAAATATCAAATAAAAATACTTTTTTTTAAGTTAATCAGGTTTTTTGACTGAAAATAATTTTCGCTAGTATGGAATAAATAAGATTGATACATTCATTCTCTTTTTATTGAATGTGAATCATCTTTTCAGAATAGCTTAAATGTGTCAAAAAAACTTTTAGAGACATTGCTGAAAAAATGTATTTTGTAAAAATTAGAAGTCAACTATCGCCAATTATGGGGTATAGTTATTTATAAATAATTGAATTAAGGAAAAATTAATCCACAAGATATCTGAATGTTAATAACGATTTCGCACAATATATAGTGTTTGATATAACAGCTACTATGTTTGGAAATGTGTTAGGTCAAGTCATTGTCACTTCACCACTTTTCGTAAAGCCCATTCCAAAAACTATGCTATATGTCTCCTACTCTTTGAAAGATTACCCAAAGTATATATTAAACCAAAATAAAAGAAAGATTAAATTGTTGCGTAAATAAGATCTCTATTTCAGATATTTTTGCTTCTATGCAAAGGGTAGGTAAGGCGATTTTCACGCAAGAAAATGCTCAATAAGTGAATACAAGTCAATACTATGCAATAATTTTTCATTGGTTGATTGATAGTTCCCCCCCCCCACCATCCTTCGCGCACGCGTGAAAGTCAAAATTCGTGGCAATCCTTGACTATTTTAAATGGAAATCTAAGAAGTGAAAGTATTCTAAAAAATAAAATTAAGTATTGAGAGAGAGAGAAAGTGCTTGAAAAGCTTAGAGCCTACGTACTATGTTTTCGTAACAATTAAAGTATTCATTTTGTGAAGCAATTCCTAATGACTTGATAACTTGTAACTACTAAATTTTTCAGAAATTGATACTATATTTTGTAAACGGTTCTTTCTCACCACTTTATTCCGCTAGATGTCATTTGTTACGTCACTCTCGTATATAAAATTTCCAGTCCTTTATCATTCTGATAAAATAATCACTTCTACAAGATACTTGTTTAAAATATGTCATTTAGTCTCAGATGTATATAAATATTTTAGTACATTGTTTTTTTTTTTTTTTTTTTTGTCATATTTTGGTAATTACGTCAAAAATTAGAACTGTTCAAACTCATAGGTAAAATTGGAATATTGCAATGCGGTTTAGATAAACAATTATAAAATTAAGAATTACAAATTTTCTTCTGAATTTAATGAAAATAACCTTTGAAGCACACTCGAATAAATATTGCAAAATATAATTGGAGATGCTGAGATCACAACAATCAATTATTTTAAATAACTCCTTGGATTTGCGCAATCAATCTTGCAATTTTAAAATGAAATAATTTAGTACGATACTTTTTTAAATACATGAAATCTATGTAAGAATAATTAATTTAATTCTTTAAAATACCCATCCTTTTGATGTCAAAAATGTAGGAAATAATAATTGGAAAAATTGTAGTGATTTTAAATAGAAAAGTATTTGTCGGATAATAAATAAATTTCTTGTTTTATAGTTTAACAATAATTATAATTAGTTTATTTATATCATAATATCGCTATACAAAATTAGATTTTATCAACAACCAAGTTTGTGATATTGAAAATATATATTACGCATTTTCAAGAATGGTCGGGAAAAGTACATTCTAATCCACATTCATACCTTTAATCTGTGAAGGTCACTATATCGAATCTTTATCACCATAATTTTGTATTTTGTTGAAATAAATGTGTTGATGCCTTGATTTCGAGGAGAAAGTATGTATACATACTTACACATAAAAAATTTTTTGAATAAATTTTAAATAGTATGTTTACGCATATATTAAAAAAAAAATTAGTTAATTATAAAGATACTTAAATTTTTTTATCCATCTTTATTTAAATTTCTTATTAAAAACATTCAAACAGGATCCTCTGACCTGCGGTGATGTATTGTTAGGAACTTTTACTGCATGCTTTTCACTGCGAGCACTTTTACGCTTCGTGGGATGTCCTCTCGGAATCATAGTCTGTGATTTTAAAACAGAAAAAATCAATAAGAAAAAAATGTCTTTCAAAAAAATCAAGATTTTTTTAATTTTAAAGTATGAAATTATAATGCTAATTAACAATTTTATTTTTTCTATTATTTGGAATTATTTGAAAATCGTCGAATTTCAAATAATTCCGAATTCCGGTCGAAATTATTTGGAAATTGCCAGATATATTTATTATCCTTTTTTAGTCAGTTCTTCATACATAACATTTTAGCATTTTCAATTTTTATACATTTCATGCAAGCACTTTCTTATCTAAGCTCTTTTGAAAGTTATTTATGTATTTATGTATATTCAAGACGTTTGTTTATTCAAAATGTCAAATATAGGCACAATATATATATATATATATATATATATATATATATATATATATATTTAAATATTAACGTCAATTTTTTCTTATTACAAATAAATATTACTTTCACTTAGCAGGATGGTGAAATGTTATATATATATATATATATATATATATATATATATATATATATATATATATATATATATATACATATATATATATATATATATATATATATATATATATATATATATATATATATATATATATATATATATATATATATATATATATATATATATATATATATATATATATATATATATATATATATATATATATATATATTTATATATATATATATATATATATATATATATATATATATATTATATATATATATATATATATATATATATATATATATATATATATATATATATATATATATATATATATTATATATATATATATATATATATATATATATATATATATATATATATATATATATATATATATATATATTCTCTTGATTATTTATATGTTTTTAGATACTCATCAAAATAATTAGCCGTAGAAAAATTTCAAAGAATTTGAGTAAAGTGTATTACATTTTTAAATATATTGCTGAGTTAATTTTTTTATTAGAACTCAATTGGGTATTAGAAGTGCAAGTTGATTCTAAAGGTTGATTGATTGTTGAATACGAAATAAGGAAAATTTCCCTCCCCAATTAACATTCTTTATTCGAGGGGAAGGAAACCTTTCATAATTTTTTTTCCTATTTGTCTTTGTTCATCAGCGAATGGAATCGAACCTGGGATATTCCATTCCGAAGACTAGAATCCAATGATATCAAAGACAGCTCACATAAATTTATGCTTAAATGAAGTTGTGTACACATATAAAGGATACATTAAAACAATTAAAGATTAGCTTAAATTAATAATTAATTATAACAAATTAATCCCGTAATCTCAATACTTCGAGTGAAATTTAAATTTTTTTTTTCAATTCATTATTAATTGTAGCCAAGTGAATTTTAATTAGAAAATAATTCAATGCAAAAAAAAGGTAACTGTATGCAACTGCTAAAATATAATTTAAATGCTGTTTCATAAATCATTATTTACTAACATTTTTTAACTAAATTTTAAAATTAATTTTAATCCTGTTATTAAATTCGTACATTCTAAAGAATTTTAATTTAAGTTTTTATTTACTTGCTTTTATGAAATTTTTAACTTCATGCAAATTATTTAACTGTCCCAGGAAGTTAAATATTATTATAGTTAAAATAATATAATAAAGTATATTCTTTTTGCTATATGTTCTCAAACTATGAATTTTTCTTAATTTTTCGGGCATTCAGTTTTATTGTGTTTGTGTTCCAGTCTTTTCTGAGCTTGTATCTACTTTAAACTGTACATCCTTATCTAATAAGCTTTCATTAAATAAAATAGTGAGGCCGTGGTATCCTAGTGATTAGGACCATAGGCCTTCTGTCTGGAAGGGCCCAATGCCATTAAAGACCCATCGAGTACACGTGATATACGTGCTCGTTACATCTGTGCAATCGAAAGTTCTGTGGTCGATCGTTGAGTAGTTATCATGGGTATAATGGTCTGGAAACAATTTCCTCCCGCTTCGGACAGAAATCAAAATTGAGGGAGTGGATAATCTGGTAATGCCATCTATAGGAGGAATCTTAGAGCAAAGTCTTACTTTCACCTTCGGATGCCCTTCTGACTTAATTTCGCATAGCCATCAACTATCAAGCTTGGCTTGTCCAAGAGTCATTAGTAACAACAATAAAATAGTACTAACTAAACAATTCAGTTTTCCTTTATTATTAAAAACTAAATTAATTTCTGCGGAGTTACTACTTATGAACACACATAACTTACATTCTAGAAGTATAATTATCTATCACAATTGGAAAAAAGCTGAATACACATATTTTTATAAATGAAACATTTTATTGACTTAAGTTTCAATAACATAAATTTTCTTTACGGTTCAGTTTGCCTTCCTTAACACTTTGCTCTTCAATTTATTCGTCACTGTTTGCAAATGTCACTTTAGCTTTCAATCTACAATTCTTTTTTTATTCCTATCACCCTTATTACATGTAACATTTCTAGAAACGAGTACATTCGGAAAAAAACTGGATCTGTGAATTTCATTCAGTGTTAACGAAAAATGATTGGCATTCTAAAATGGGGTATGTTTTGATGATTTTATCCTTTTCACCAAATACCTGAAACTCGAAGTGTTAAACACACTCTTAAACACGAGGAAATTATTTTACTTCCCTGAGAAAAACATTTTTGAAATTACTTTTTAATTAAGTGTTTTCTCAGATTAACTGTAATTAAGTGCGTGTAAACCTGATTATAGTCTGAAAATTTCGGGCTTAAAATTACTTATAATCAATTCCTCAATTTCTAAATCCCTCGCTTATTTGAAATATCATGCTACTTATTGAAAACATGCTCTTTCCTCACTCCAGCGAATGATTAATGCAAATGGTATATACACAACTAAATCTAAAATATTGTAGGTAAAATAAGAGATTTATATATATCACGGTTTTTTTAAAATAACTTGTATAACTTGTTTCAAGATTCCATTGCGGGATATGAATAGGATAAGTTTTAAATTGCACATATCTATCCATATACATATATCTATATATATGTGCATTTATATCTATGTATATTACTATAAAATTTGAATTCACAGAATTTTTTATTTTTCTGTTAGTTTATATATAGATGCTTAATGAATTGTTAATAAAACATTTAAGATAAATTATTTGAGTTTTTGCTTGAAAACTTAGTATTAACAGTTCACATAAAATTTACAGAATAAAAAGTAATTTTTTCGACATTCCATATATAAATTCATATGACCTTGTGACTCGTTCAAATGTCATAAGTTGTTGTTGTTGTTGTTGCTTATGACACTTGGACAAGCCAAGCTCGCTATTCCTTTGGCAGTGCGAATTAAGTCAATAGGGAGCGTCTTTCGTTTGGATCAGAGCACCACGAAGGTGAAAGTACGACTTTGCTCTTTTTAAGGTGCCTCGTCATTTTGAACCATGGTCAGGTGACGAGGCCACACCTGAACTGGCACCCTCCTCTCCACATCCACGCCACACCAGCGGATGGACTTTGGACGTCACAGATTAACGTGGACACGTCCCCAACCCACGAAGCTCCAGCAACCCAGTGAAGGAGAGTACACCGTGGTCACCCTCCCAACCACTGCCCGCGGCAAATGATGCTTCACTTTGCTGAGCTTACGGGAAGCGGCGTGAAGCTACTGAGCCACTGGAGCTCAAATGTCATAAGTAACAACAACAACATAATTTTATACAGGTTGCACTTGAAATAATGTTTTTAATTAATATTTATTTTTGTTAATGCAAGTATTTACTGTAGAAATCTACTGAAACTGTAACTCTTAAAAATAGAGCTCTTATTTCAGAGTTAAATTTTATCTTTAATAAATAACTAAATACTTGAGAAATTTTACGAACGTCTATATCGACATTTGTTTTTACGTCCATTCAGCTTTTGTACATTCTATATAAAAAGATCTGTTGCTAGGAGGATTTTTTTTTAACAGTCGTCATATTTTAATACGATATTCAGTTTTAATATTCCTTTTTTTAAGCGAATGAAATTTCGTGGACGTCAATAAATCTAGCTTCTAAGCAATCTCTTGCTTAAGCTTGTTTAATACGAAAAATAATTCTGAAATGCTTGGCTGCCGTGTATGAAAGAAACGAAAATTTACGAACCACTTTAAAGCTTAATATGACAATAAAATTGATCTATAAAAATTATTGCTGCGTCCCTATTAATGAGTATGAATAGCAAACAATCAATTTAATGGTTATAAAATCATTCAATGAGATCATTTTGAAATACTGGAAATTGTTTTTTTTTTTTTTTTTTCCCTCATGATATCGTCTAACCTTTTCTAAATTATCCTCTTTGAATTTTGAGCTATTTCTGCAGTTCCTATGAATTTTTTTAAAAAGATATGCTATTGTATTTGTGACGAATATCCGTCGTGTTCGCTAATGGGGGCTGGGGCACGTTAAGCACTGGGCATGGTCGCAATGTCCTCCAAGTGAAATGATACCTCTGGGGGTGGCAGGACAAGTATTGGGGGTCTTCTGCTAGGTCCCTCGGCCGCTTCTAACTGGTAGAGCTCAACTCAAGGCTAAATACAGGGAAGCATGCGGGTGCAACAACTTGTATTTATGGTAATCACAGAATAATAGTTCAAAAAATATTTTAAATCGAAATGAAATAAAATGTTATATAGAAATGTTTTCATATAAATATAGATATAAGAATAAATAGAAATTAACGAAAAAAATGTTTAGACTTCTTGTTAATATTAAATAGAAGTTCTAAAGCGATATTTATTTTAAATAAACAACAAATATAAAAGGAATTGAACGATATATGTTGTTGATAATTGATTAAAAAAAAACATCACTACTGCGCAAGCTACTTTAAAACAGAAATTTTTACCCAAATGTATACTTATTTTTGTCGGTTCGAATCGATAGGATTCTGCAAGTGCCAAACATAGAAGAGAGGGGGGGGAAATTATTTTCTGCCCCTGCGTTCCGGTTGGCAGGAGAATGTCGCTAGCATCGAAGCAAAGGTCGTCCCTAAGCGATGAGCGAGTGTCATTTAATGCGAGAGATCAACCATAAAATCAAAATACCATTAACAGGTTACTCATAGGTTGAACTGCGATTAGAATGGAATATGAAAATAAGTACAATTTTTTTTAATCGTAAGAAAAAGTTTACATTAACCTATTTGGCGATATGCTTAATCAGCATACAATAATGAGGAAATGACTCGATGTGTGTGTTTGCTGCTAAATATTTGTAGAAATACATGATGTGATGTGCGTTTATTTAGTAATTTTTTATGCGCCTTTTTATTTGCATGAGCATGACAGCTTTAAATTCGAAATAAAAAAAATGCTTTTAAAATATAAGTTTAATGTAAATTTAATTTCTTAAAATAATAAAAATTTAAATTTTTAAAATAGCAGTTTTTTCAACGAGGGAAAAATAAGAAAACGGTTAGTATCGAAGATTTGGAGCAATTGTTTATTTTAATTTTAATAAAAACTACAGAGTAAGTACAATAATTTAAAAGACACTGTAATTTCTATTAAAATTACAGTATTTTTTATGTGTCTTTTTTTAATACTATTAGTTGCCAAAGGGCAATTAAATTTCTAAAACGTTTACAAAAATAAATTTGAAAATAAAAGTTTTTTTTTATTTTGTAGTGAACTTTCTTGTATGACGTATCGCAATATTTTCGTGTAGCTACGAAAAGTGTAAATATTTGAACTTAAATCTAATTTAGTTTTTCATGCCACAAGTTCCTATAATTTTTTTTCATGCCACAAGTTCCTATAAATGTGTGTATTACGACTGTTAATATATCACGACCTTAAATGTATCACTCATTCTAAAGTATGCGATTCCCCTATATTGCCAAATACATATATTTAAATTCGCAAAAATAACAGCGCGAACTTTATTTGCTTCAGATAAAGAAAAGTATAAATTATGTTATGATATGTTAATAAATTAAATTATAGTGTTTTTGGAAATGAGACTAATTTGTAATGATTATTTCATTTATCAATAAAAAATCAATTCAGTGCAATATATATATATTTATATATATATATATATATATATATATATATATATATATATATATATATATATATATATATATATATATATATATATATATATATATATATATTTATATATATATATATAAATTTACATACATATATTAAATTAAAAAAACATTTTTTTTTGAAGTTTGAAATATAGATCATAATTTTTGTTCGATTGAATGTTATTGATGTTCGAATGATATAGATTGTTGATATTATTTCTAATAAAAAACATTAAAAAAAAAGTGAGGAGGAAACTGAAAAAAATGAGAATTTTCATACAAGAATACAAAGAGAAAAGCTTTACTTACCGATAATATTTTCGAATTATCTGTTACTATTCTTTTACGGAAGACAACTTTAAAAATGAAACATTACATATAAATTTTAAAGCACATCTAAAATACTATTTTAAAGGAAAATAGTTTGAATTCTGAAATTATCAATGGATTATTTCTATCACTTTTATAATTGTATTTAACTCCTATAAATGGATAACAGAAAATTTGTATACAAATTACTACAGACAAAGAAGTAGAATATTCATGCGAATTAGAAATAAATTAAAATATTTATTTTAATTTTAATAATAATTATATTATTGTACATTTATGGCTCGCAAAAGTGTGTATTATTTGAAGAACAGAAAAATTGTGTTATTTAAAGTTTAATTTGGAACAGTATATGGTTAGTTTCAAATTTTTTAAAAAAATTAATTGTTTTCTACTTGAAAATTTTTGAATGTAGGCTTATCTGTGGCTAAAGATAAATTTATCCACACTCTTAACATGAAATTATGAAAGATAAATTGAAAAAAAAGTTATAAATTCATTTACATATTTTTATTTTGTTATTTTTTTATTAATATCAAAAATTTAAATAAACTTATGCTAAGTGAGTGTTTTTGCTGTTTTATTTATATTTATTTATTTATTTATTATTTTGCAATATGATTACGCAAAATTTAGTGACTTGAGTTCTGAAAAATTAATATTCATGTTTTCCATCCATGAAATTAAAGAAATTCATAGGACTCGAATATGAGAAATGCAAGATATTTTATTCTGTAATCTGCCGTGTTGATTACAAAGCAATTTGCTATATGCTTAGTAACGTCTAATTAAAGTTGCACAATAAGTTATCAGCAATATTTTAGGTTTAAATCTTACAAAAATACTTCGAAACCTTACATTGATAAAGAAAGGAAGAAATTATATCAACAAAAAAAAAAAATTGCAAACGTAAATTTTATAAAAAAAAATATTATTTAAAAATGCCTTTCCTAAAATTTAATTAGCAAAATTTTCGAAATAATTTTCCCTAAGCAGAAAATTTTCAAGATGCAATATTTAAGTGTACTCACATTAGCATTGTATATTATTAACCCTCTCAAAATTCCCCATCCGGAGATTTTTGGTTACTTCTCCGGAAATACAGTGTGCGGAACAAAAAATAAATACATAAAAATTATAATTTTTGCAGCCGCTCTCCTAGCAGTATATAAACCCTATCTGTCAAAGCGGAAACCCATTTCTTAATCCTTCTAAAAAAAAAGAAGAGATTGCGTGATATAAAATTAAAGGAGACCTTGGACCACAAATCCTCGCAGATCTTTACGGTAAGTTCATGCTATGTGTAGCAATTTCTCTTCGGGCGACCACTGGGGGGGAGGGGGGGGGACAGCCTCCCCGGGGAGTCATTGTCGTAATGAAAGAGCGAATCTCCTCCATAATTGAGAGGCCCCATTAGGGGGATTAATCGGGGAACGAGCGCGGAATACCGAATCGATTACTTGGCTATCTCGACCGTCCACCCCTGTCACCCGGTGAATTGGCGGGAGTGAGCGAGCGGATTTCGGACGATTGGCGTGTGAACGATGGATTTGAGTCAGGGGGAGGAGGAAAGTGGAGAGGGATTGCTGCAGGAAGTGGCCACTACTAGAGACAGAGCTACCAACTCTTAAAAAAAATAGAAATAAAAAAAAGCGGAAAAGGCATTAATAATGTTGAAAAGTCACGATTAATATGTTTGAGAGTGCCTTTTAATGTTAAAGGAGATAAAATAGCCGAAGGTTTTTCTTTTTCTTTTCTTTTTTTTTTTTTTTTTTTGCAAGTAATAGCTATAGAAAAAATGATTCGCTTATTTGCTTGGTTATTACTATCTGTGATTTCAGTAAATAATTAGTTTTTAATGACAAATAGGCGTAAAGTATTTTCTTTCTAAATGAAATGAAAAATATTCAAAATTAAAAAAAAAAAACTTAAAAAAATAGTTAAAATTATATTGTGGCTGATTTTATTTAGCAAAATTTGATTTAAAATTGCCTAAGTACATTTTTAAATGATCAAAAACTTACACAGGAACGAAAACTTAGGAATATTTGAATCTTCTAATCACTAAAAATAAATAGAATTCTTGATATTTATTGTTGTATCTCACTTATACAATCATATAAATACAAGAATTTTTTTAAAAAAATATAGATAAGATGTGCTAAAATGTTGCATATTGCAATACTTGAAAAAAATTATAAAAAAAAAGATGCAATGAGAATTGAAATATTTCTTAAATTTCCAAATAAGCACTTGTTTCTTTACACTGCTATAATTGTTTTCTTCGATGGTAATATATTTACCCATATTGCATTTATTTACATTGTCTCCCGAAAGTAATTAGTTTCATGGGATTTCAGTAAAAAGGGGAAACAATATACACAGATATTATCTAATAGTTGACATATGTATTCATTATGTAATTAAAGATATCTAATCAACGAAATGCGTCTACGGCGGTTGAAAGATTAAATAAATAAGATCAATCAGAAATATATTTCTTTATGAGTGGTGATTAGATACAGAATAAGGATTTTTATTTGCGAAATAATGTACTGAATATTAAAAAAAATTAATTGAAATAAAAGTTAAAATAAGTTCTAATAAGCATACAATTTCATGTACATAATTTGCTAATCTATCGGAATTTATTCATCTGAGTTATTTTTTTATTTTAGAAAAATCAACAAAACTAGTAATTTCAATAGAAAACTTTGAAGATATTCACAAAAGTACTAAATAATTTGCTATATAGTAGATTATGTCTAAAAATATATATATATATATATATATATATATATATATATATATATATATATATATATATATATATATATATATATATATATATATATATATATTCCCTCGAATTTCTTATTATATTTCAGGATTATAATTCAATAAGATATTATAAAACTAATTAATCTTGTATACTT
Source organism: Latrodectus hesperus (assembly GCA_037975125.1). Classification (NCBI taxonomy): domain Eukaryota; kingdom Metazoa; phylum Arthropoda; class Arachnida; order Araneae; family Theridiidae; genus Latrodectus; species Latrodectus hesperus. The sequence continues at coordinate 11,966,233 of CM075852.1, read as the reverse complement.
CTTGTAATATTTAAAATAGGCTTAGTTCTAATGAAAAGAATCCTTAATTATTTTAAGAAATACATATTATTATAAATAAATTCTTGTAAATCATTTCCTTAGATAAAATATGATTATTTTATTCTGTTAAGTGATTAATTTCGATAATTGTTTTTAAATTTTATATCTCAAAAGATACGGCGAATTGTAAGACACAATGGGACATTTGAAATACTATTTACCACTAATAAACTTCGATTATTTATTTTTGAATTAAATTTTAATTGATAGTAGCAAATTCACGAATGTAATCGATAATTATTAAAATTTAAAGGCAACATATAAAATGTGCAAGTGATTATACTCTGTCTAGCAGTGAAATTTATGTAAGTGTTTTCAAATTTACATATTATTTTTGTAAAAATTTTAGAAATTCTTTGATCAATCATAAAAAATGTTAGTATGTAAAAAGTCCCAAATGCTTTTGTTTAAAGATTCCTTGATTCTTTTATGCAAAATCTTCAAAATTTAAAGCAATCGCATTTGCGTTAAAAAAAAAAAAAAGAATATCACATTAAAGAGAAATAAAATATTAGTTTATTATAAATATTTGAAATCTTTCCATTCTTTTTATGAAGCAAAGAAGAACAATTCAGATAATATGTTAACGAATGATTACCGGTAGGGAATCAGATTTTCAGATCTTGGGAACTATATAAAAAATTAAAAAGGAAAAAATGTTTTGTTTTAAATTTCTTCAAAATAAGTTTAAAGGAAATTATAGTCTAAATGTGAGTCAGTCATTTTATAATAAGTGAGAAAAATGATGAAACACAAGTTTTAATTTACAATTTTTTCTAATGAAACGGATAAGCAAATAGTAACGAAATAAAATTGTAATAAACAATAAATTATATAAAAAAAAAGAAAAGGAAATTTTTTTTCGAATGAATCATAAGAGGGAATACACAAAAATTTTATTACTGAAATTAGGTATGCGATGTGTATTAATGCAAAATAATCGAACATTATTCATACAAGTAAATATTTCATAGAACATTAAAAAATATCTACAAATGGCTATTTTTAGTTGCTCTATTCACAACGAGAAATGAAACTGGAGAGACATTTTGTAAATCTAAAGACAAAATATCGCTCAATTATTTTGAAAAGAAACTATTTTTACTACAATATTCAATCATGTAAGATTGTTTTCATGTACTTCTTAAAATAAGCTTCATTAAAAAAAAAAATTTTTATCAACTTGTCATTTTCTGGCATCGCATAAATACCAAATTAGTCCATGTAAGCTAATAATAGAGTATTTCATTTGCATTTGTGATAATTATAATTCTTGCTGTGTGTGTCGAGTTACAATTATTTTAAAATCCATTTCATTGTGCTATATATTGCTCGAACTGATGCTTAGAGTTGCTTGGCTAATTTTTGATCGCCACATAACCGTCATGCACGCATTGAGAAAATAAAGAAGTTATTTTGGGTTGTCTTTCAAATTTAATATTTCCGGAAGTAAACATCGGAAAGAGCGAGCGAATGAGCAATTAGCCAGAAAAAGAAAAATCATGCATGAGTTCACAGGGGTGCTCATTCACTTAATGCCTGACAACCATTTTATATACAAAAATTATCTAATTATAACGCGTAAAACATGAATGCATAGTATAAAATAGATTATGTTAATGGAAACGTCTTACTTTAATTGCTTTGTTTCATTATAATAGGTAGTTAAGTTAGAATATGCAAAATATTATACAAAATTAGTATTTCTTCGAACAACTTCCTTTAATATTATGCAAATTTATTCCTACATTTTATAAAATTACATAAAATTATAATGTATATATATATATATATATATATATATATATATATATATATATATATATATATATATATATATATATATATATGTATATATATATATATATACATTGAACAAAACAAGAATAGATATAAAATTGAAAAGTTCAAGAATAGATATAACACTCTTATGTTTAGCAATATATTCAGCACAAAAGCAGCTAAAATAGAATTACTAAAATATAATTAATAGTACATTTTTATAAAATTAATAATCATATATTAGATGAAGAATAATAATCAAATACTAGATGGAGAATAATACATTTAAAATACCAAATGGAGAATAATAATATATTTATAAAGTTAGTCAAAAACCAAATTTATAAAATTAAAAGAGAAACCATACTTTGTACCAATGTTGTCAACACCAATTGATGAAACTGGCCATGTTGGTACTTCGTTCCATTTTCCTTTATTCTATTTTCTTTGAAATTTTAAATTATATATTGAACATTTTTCCAACTGTTTACTATATTTCGTATTTTTAATGTATTACTCTCCATCTAGTATTTGATTATTATTCTCAATTTCGTTTTTGACTAATTTTATAAATATATTATTATTCTCCATTTGATATTTTCAATGTATTATTCTCCATCTAGTGTTTGATTATTAATTTTATAAAAATGTACTATTAATTATATATATATATATATATATATATATATATATATATATATATATATATATATATATATATATATATATATATATATACATTAATTTTATTATTTGTTTTAAAGGTAAGGAAACTAAAAATTACGGAGAAACTGAGGGCACAAAACTTTAACAGCTCAGTTCGAAAGAATGTTTCAAACCCTGACATAATTTACCTTTTAAAGAAGCATATGAAGAAGAAACCTCAACTATCAATGAAGATATTTTGGAAAATTGGAACTTAAGAAGATTTTGATTCAATATTTGGAATTTGATATTCTTAGATTAGGGGAAATTGGAAAGTTTTACCATTCGTTTAACAGAAAAATAAGATTGTTTTTGTTGTGGTAAATAACTTCAACCATAAGTCATAAAATTAAAAAACAATCAAAATAAAAGATCTGATTCTTGATACAACCATGATTTTCCAACCTCTGCGCCATGGTACTATTAGAAAATTTAAGTGTTGCCATAGAAAATTACTAAAAAAATTTAGTGATCAAACAATTTGAATTCAAAATAATATATAAACACAACTGAAGTTCTGCCCTGAAAGAAATTTTTTTTAGTTTTGCAGTATTTGTTATAAAGAAACTTAAAAAGCAAATTATAATTGAAATGTAATATTCTTAATCAGATTCTAGTTTAGCAAACTTATTATAAACAATAAAAGAAACAGTGTCTGTTTTCCACCGCAAACGATTACATACGATTAGAAATTGATAATATAGCAGCGTGTACATGCTGAAGTAACTATAAATGATGTAGCAAAAGGATTTTTAGAGGAAAATTATTACAAAATTGCAACCTTTTAACCTCATTCAATGAGGCATTTCTTTATAGCATATATATATATACATATATATATATTTAAATAACAAAATGATATAATATGTCAGGTTTTTTATAATTTTTACTTTTCCATAATTTTTAATATATATATATATATATATATATATATATATATATATATATATATATATATATATATATATATATATATATATATATATATATATATATATATATATATATATATATAATATATATATATATATATATATATATATATATATATATACACAAAACTATTTAAATGCTTACTAGCATGTGGTTCTCGAAAAAGAACTATGATCATAACAAATTCCAGAATAGTTTTATTTACTGTTCCAGTATTATGAACATTATCATCATAATATTATGATGTTGAGGACTATATTTTGAGTTATTTTTAAAATGAGAAGTATGAAACAAAATAAATCAGAATTGAAATATTTTGCTTGAAATTTCCATACCTTGCACCAAGTTTGTACAAAACAAATAACCTTAGAAAAATTATAAAATTTAGAATAGTCACTTATAAAGAAAATGTTTCTACCTTTTTTTATAAATAAATAAATAAAAATCGATCAACTATCGAAAATATTCCTTCTTCATGTTACATAAAAGTCATTGAAAGCAAATTCCCATATCTTCTATTGAAGTTTGCTTTGAATAAAGAAGAGACAGAGAAACGAATTTTGTTCAAATGATTTTCATTCAATTTTATGAAGATTTCAAAAGTTAGGTAGTAATAAAGATTTTAAGTTATAAATGCACGCGTGATTGGGTAGTTCTCGTTTACAGTTCTGCAGAAGCTAGAAATTGAAGACGGCATTAAAATTTAAACCATGCCTCGCGTGAAAATCGCCAGATAGTTGCTGAGGGTGGATAGGACCATCTGCCTCGGGCAGAAGCAGATGCATTCAAGCCGTTGGGAGTCGGAAACTTAATGGCACCTGCATCACCCAAGTACAATAAAAAATATCTTTCGAGTTTGTCATTAAGGAAAAAAAGTTGGCTCCCTCTGAAAATAACGATACGTTGCTTGCGAAAATCGACTGGAATTTCATTCGAACAACTTTTACAAATTGGGAGAGAAAGAGAATCGCAGCTAATGAGGGGATTTCCAGACTGGATCGTTTCCTACCATAGATTTGGAAGAATATTAGGGAAACCGTTTCCGTTTTTTTTTTTTTTTTTTATGACATTGGCCGTTTGGTTTGGTTTTCGTTGCCAATTGCCAATTAAAGATTTATATTTAAGCCTCCCCTTTGTGTATATATATTTATAAGACTTCTTAATAATTTTCATAGCCTGTTTTGAAATTCCTAGATCTTTTGAAACATAATTTTCAAATTCTCTTTAAGAAACTTCAAATCTATGCAAGAAAAATGAATTTATTTGTGAATTTAATTAAAATTCATTCATTATATTATAAGGTAGCTTTTCTTTTACATAAACAACTTTTCAAAATTGTGTGGTTGGAAAGGTTATTTTTTACATTTTCTAAAATAATTTAGCTCAAGAAGTTATTAACCCTTAAATGCGTCGTGTCGGTTTAATACAATATTGATTATTATTTTAGTTAAATGCTCACACGAATACAGTTATAAAATGAAATAATTAAGTGTAGAATGAGCTCACAAGCAAATTTCTTAATTTACACACAAATACAAGCAAATTTTTTAATTTACAAATTAAAGCAAATATTCAGCTTTTTACTATCATATTTTTTTTCCTAATATGTATTGAAATTTTAGAATAGAACAGGCACGTCCCTTAATATCTATCCAATTATATATTCTAATTTAAGAAATATATCCAATGATTGTATGCAGTTTTTCTAAACGAATAAGTAATGTATATTTTCGAAAATAACTTCATAATATTTCATTTCAAACAAAAAGTTTTTTCAGTGGTACATTTATAAAAAAAACGAGACCTGTGGCAAAAACGTAAATTCCAGTCCAGTTAAAGAAATTGTTTTTCACTTAGTTTAGCATTGATCTGAGCATGCGCTGCTCAAATCAATGCTGAACGACATGCGCGTATGACCCTCTTTGCCTGTAACACCTCTCAGATTTAAAATTTACATTGATTATTATCATTAATGGTTTAAAATTTTCATGAAGAAAAATCTTGGTTGATATATTACATAAAAAGTTTAAGTTTTAATTAAATTTATTCAGTTAAAGTTAGTTTTTAAACTATGTATCCCGGCGCTGATAAACAGGATTTTGCTGTTTATCTTTCTACTGTCACTATTTGAATTTGAGGTTTAATTTATCTGGGATGTACAGTTTAAAACGGATTCCGAATCTCTGCAAACATCTATGTCTGAAGTCAGAAATGAAACTCTAAACTGCTGATCTGAAAGCCAGAACACTAAGTAGAACATTTTCAGATAGCAGCTTTGAACTGAAAAACATGAACATTATTTTTTATTAGTTATGAAATAACTATTAAATAAATCTCAAAAAAGGAATTTGTCACATTCAGTTAATTATAATTATACATAACATAAAAATGCCAATTAAATTTTATTGTATTTTCATTAGAGAAATCTGTCTTGAAATCTTTAGAAAATACAGTCAGAAAGTTTTTTTTTTCTCCGTAAAGTGGTTCTTTCTTTCGTTCCAGTTGATATCATGATTTCGACACTTTATTTTACAATTCTCATTGGTTTAAAATATCCATGACATCTGAAGGCATTTCATCATGTCACATTGTATTGAGACGGCGTCGAATATCCCCGATTTGGCGACGAATATGCTGTCACCTTCAAATCACATTCTTCGAGCAGCAGCAGCAGCAAACAAGGCAAAGTTCACCATAGAATGTCTGAGTGGTCACGTCCAAGGTCACACCTTCTCAAGGTGTTGCATAAGAAGCACTGCGTGTATGGCAGCAGAGATGGGAGAATGAAGTTGTAGGCCGCCAGACCTACAGACTCTTTCAAACAGTGACTGAAAAGAGAGTTTTCGGTAATGCCATCATAGCCCAGATAGCGACTGGACACGGACGTGTACCGGAGTATCTTCATAAACGAGGGTACCCGATTAGTGAGTTATGTCGCTCGTGCAATGTGGTGGGGGATTGCCTCCACTTCGTGCTGTCTTGTACCAGGACCTCGGAAGAAAGGAGCAAGCTGGTGTACGATAGCGAAAGCTTGAGTACCATCTTGGACCGGCGCAACTGGTCGTTCCTTAAAAGGATCATGTCCATTGTGTCGGATGACATTCCAATGATGGAATACCAGCGAGCCACCGACGATGGTCCGGTCGAGAACTGGGAAATAGAGGAATAGAATAGGAATTGACGGTAAATAGGAATTGATGGAAGAAAACTGTTCTAAATTGAGAGAGTTCAAATTATAATATTATATGTGAGAGAGTTCAAAACAAATCTTATGAGAGAGTTCAATTTGCCATGAAAAGTGAGTGGGTGCCGACGAGTTTACTCGTCTCATCAAGGTATGGTTCGCTGGCTCGTCTACCGAGGCAGGTGGCGGCTGCTGGGTGGTAGACTGGAGTCGATACTTTTCGGGTGTCTTGGTACTTTAAATTAGTTATAGAAGCCTCGGCTTCTGGCACTAAGCCTCGACCACTCGATCCCCTTCTGTCCTTCTGTCATCGGGGTTAAGGAAAAAAAAATCATTCATGATTTTTACCAGTAGTAAAGATTTTTTTTTTTTTCCTAATTATAAAACATTTTCCGTTATCAAAAGTTTTCAAAATCATGACAATTAATTACCTGTTATTTTAAATCATGAGTTTTCAAATCTTTAGCGATAATGCTTCCAAAATTGAACTCATTTAAAATAGAACAGAAGAAAAAGCAAAGTGTGAAAACGATAAAACAAAACATTTACTTTAATGGTTCGTTCAAATCGGTATAAGGACGATTTAATTTCTTTTTCTTTCAAGCTGTAAAATTAATAAAACTTTTTGAGTCACACTGAGATTTCATGAATCGCCTTTCTTAAGTCAGAAGAATCACAGCTGCTGTTACTTCTCTTTCACACAATCAACACCACATTATTATTTTTACAACCTATTCTCTGTATCGGAGGGTTATTTAAATCTGCGTCATTAGGCGAGTTTTACGATAATTCTGCAACAAGAGCACGTTTGCCTCGAGACCGCAAACTCGGTTTTCGCATATGACCTGCCGGATGTCTGTCCCCATCACAGACTCAATTTTTTTATTTATCATTGCGTATTCCGACACTTTTTACGCTGTGAATGAAGAAAGAGGTTTAAAAGACAGAAAGGGGAAAGAGAAACAGAAATTCCCCTCACGTAGGGATTTAATCATAAGCACAATGTAACGGCAGCCTTTGTTTTGGGTAACGGGACGCCTTTGAATACCCGAAAAAAACTAGAAAGAAAGAAAAAAAAACATGACTATCTCTCTATTGGAATGAAGCAGATAAACCGTGAGAAAACGAGAGAGTAATTGCACTGCTCGATTTACAATTTGTAAATTGTGTACGTATGTTGCCAACCAAATAGATAAAAGATTGCTAGTTTCCGAGGAAATGATTTTTACTGGAATTCTTTTCCACGAATTAAAATATTTTCATTCAATAATCGAATCGGGAAAACGCGCAGCATATATTTTCTGTTGGAAAAACAGGGACTCATTATTTCAATTTAATATTGATTCCGAAATAATGGTAAATCTAACTTCAATTTTCTTTAAAAAAATGATATATGAAATACATAGAGAATCGTACATTTAATTTTTATATTGATTCCCCAACAATGATGAATCTTTCTTTTTCAATTTTCCTTATTTTTAATTAATTGCATGTTTTCATTGGGCGATATAGATGAATAATAAATTTTTTAAATTCTCGACAGGTAAATTTATTTTGTCCTGGAACCAGGGGGTACGTGTACCTTCCTGGGGCTTGAGCACAGTCACCAGGCGCGTCGGCAAGTGGTGGATAGCCGAATGTCCTGTAGGAATGACAGGATAGCCTTGAATATAGAATCAGAGGCCGCTCGGTATTGGTGTCTTAACGGAGCCTCTAGTAGCTTGGCGAACTTCTAGAGTAATTTGCCTTGCCCAGTAACTCAGGCAATGCTGGGTGGACTTATATTACCTGAGCTTTTTAATTGTTATCTTGTGGCTGAAAAGACACAAGAAGTAACAAACCTTTCTGCATTTGCAGGTGAAGCCTCTAAAGTAGACCTTGCTGAAAAAGACAAGGGAACTCAGAGGCAATCATTGTAAAGGGGCAGCAATGAATCCTTCACTTGAGGTAGAAATGACCTCTAAACCATCTTCTTCTGGTGAAAGTCAGGAAGCTATTCCTAACATGACTGACTTTCTGACCAGATGGGACTATTTCAGCAAGACCTTATCTGCTGGAAATGTCATATGCAAGAGGAAACGGCAGAGCATGTCATTTACAAATGTGAGGCTCTTGCCCTCCCTAAATTAACTTCTTTAGGCTTCATCCATACTAGAGAGTTACACCTAGACTCCATTATAGGGTTATTGGACTTTATTAGTAAAGTGGGTGGATGACCCGAGCAACTGGAACTAGGAAACATTGGGTTTGGAGTTAATAGTACAAAATGCTGATAAAAGCAGAGGTGCCCAATGACATACAAACTCAATTTTAAGAAGAAGAAGAAGAAATTTATTTTGACCATTTTTTTACGAAATTAGTAAAATCAGAATTATCTGAAGATTTTCTTAAACCTTCTTTTGATTAAGTTCACTCAGTTTACACTTAAAATGCAATTTAAATTTAAAACATTTAAATTAAAAGGAAGTTAAATCCCATTTCTTGTGTGATGAATAAGGATTACTAACCGCTTTAACTCAAATTAATTAGCTTTATTCTTGAAACAGCAATTTCTATGTAAGTTGTCTTATGTAAACTGGCACAATTTTTTTTTCATATCGATTTTAATTACCGGATTCAAGTTTATTTTAAAACCATTTAGTTATTTTTAGTATTAGTATTATATATAAAACCAGGTATGCGAAGATTATATATCTGATATACCAATTATAGAAATGCTAGTTAATTAAATGTTAATTCTCAGAAATTATTGCTTGCTGTTTTAAGTAATTCACATAAATTTTAATATTAAATGCACACAAAAACATATTATTAGTCTGAATAATATATTTCTAACACTAATCTATTGTGACAACCAAAAAAATTACCTAATATTTAAAATTTTATTGTATTGTCTTAAATAATTTCTTTAAAAAAAAAGAATGGATTTTTTATTGATAGTGGACTTGTTCGCATATTTAGCACAAAAAAAAACTAAGTATTTACTAGTTAGATATGCTTACATAAAAAAAACAGTACCCATATTTGTTTTTCGATATTTTTTGTGGAGACCTTTACTATAAAGTGTAGTCTTATGACTAAGTCATGATAAAACCTAAGAATACAATTTAACACATCAAAGTATTTTCTTGGCAATATATATATTCGTTACAATAAAGCAAATAAACAAATCGAAACATTTAAGAACAGATATTAGAAATACAATCAGCCATCAAACACATTTAAAAATGCAAATTCTAATACTATTGCATTTTGGTTAAAGCTAAAAAGTGCAACACGCTGAAGAAAAATATTGATTTCAGATAAGCTGTGACATAAACTCATTAAATAAAACAATACTGCAAATATATTTTGTTAAAAGTAATTATATATCATATTAATATCCTAATTCCGTTCTAAAACTTTTCTTACTGTTGACAATGCTCAAAAATCATTCTCAAAATGGAATAAAAGTATTATTATTATTTTTATTATTCTTTCTTTTTTCTATTATTAAGCAAATTCTAATGATTATAATTAGATTGAGAATAAATCTATTGTGAATATTACTCAGACAATTTAAATATATATCCAATCTCGCTGTGAAATTAGACTGATTTTACGGTGGTGCAACTAACCGCTCACTTTTCCAGTATAATTTATTTATTTAATAGATTATTTTTGTAACAAAAGTATAAATTATGTCCTATTGCTAGTGACAATAAGGTTAAAAAGATATCTTACTTTAAGAAGCATTTTTTTGAGCTACTACGTTGTTTTGGAGAAATCTTCAAGATTTTGGAATTATTCGTGAAGAGATTAACTGCAAGTCTTCTAAAATGGTTTAACATATTGATTAACATAAGGAAATACATTGTAAATTTTTCAATGGTGTTTTTCATTGTTGATAAAGAATCATTAAGATCTATTTGTTTAAATTTATTGATATGAGAGATAGGCATTGGCATGAAGGGGACTTCTACAGTATGATTTACCTTCGACACAATTGCCACCATCTTTGAGCATTTCAGACCACTCAAAAATCCTACTTATCTCAAAATACAGTCTTAAAACATTTTAGTAACATTTCAAATGTTTTTGTCTCATGTATCCCGTATATATATATATATATATATATATATATATATATATATATATATATATATATATATATATATATATATATATATATATATATATATATATATATATATTTATACATATATATATATATATATATTTATACATATATATATATATATTTATGTTACTTACGACACTTGGACAAGTCAAGCTCGCTATGCCGTTGGTTATGCGAGTTTAAGTTAGTAAGGTGCGTCTTCCGATTAACTAGAGCACCAGTAGGTTAAAGTACGACTTTGCTCTAAACTCCTCCGATAGGTGGCATCACTAGAGGATCCACTTCTTCAATTTTGATATTAAAGGGTAATGAAATTTTCTCCATACTATATATTACACCCATGGTAACTGCTTAACTACTGACCACAGGTCTTTCGATTCCACATATTTAACGAACACGTATATCGCATGTTCTCGGTGGGTCTTTGGCGGCATTGGGAATCGAAATCTGCCCTTCTGGACGGAAGGTCGATGCCCTAAACACTAGTCTAACACGGCCTATATATCGGAAATCTCACCAGCAAAATCTCAATACATGATGTTCCCCAAACTACAATGTGACCCTCAAATCTATTGGAAAGGCATCAAAATTAAAAGAACCAAAAACATCAAACTTCTAAGAGTTTTCCTAGACGAAAAATTCAACTGGTCATACCATATCAAGAAGCAGGGAGCAAAAGCCTCAAGAATCCATCAGCAACTTCTGAGGATCGCCGGTGCATCTTGGGGTTTCACGCAAGAACAAAGGAGGGTACTATACACCACAGTAGCGGAGAGGATTGTTGCCCACGGAGCCTCGATCTGAGGAGGAAACCTGAGGGTCAAAAACAAACTGCTGCTTGACAGTATCCAAAGGAAATTCATACTCAACATCATAGGGGCGTTTAGAACAACAGCCACTACAGCGCTCCAAGCCATCACCAACATCCCACCCCTACACATAACCATTAAAGTGGGAGCAGAAATAAAAAATAGAATCGTTAACACCAGCAAGGAAATCATGGAAGCCAAAATCTCAAAACTTGTAATTCATCCAGGGAACTTTAGAGTCGACAGTATCATAGAAGTAAATCAAAACTCAATCCCAGACCAGGAAGCTGACTTACACAACATATACACCGAAGGGTCTAAAATGGATAGTGGAGTGGGAGCAGCCTTTGTTGCAATGAACAATAATAACATCGAAACTATCGGCAAATTTAAACTCGATATAAACTGCACAGTTTTTCAGACAGAGCTGTATGCAATACAGCAAGCAGTTAAGTGGGCCGAACAACAAGAACAGCTTTGTCTTATCTGGTCAGACAGCCAGTCTAGCTTGATGGCACTTTCTAATCTCAAAACAACTAGCCCAATTGCTAGAGACATACAAGACCAACTAAATGCAAGCCGAAACATCAGGCTGAACTGGATTAAAGCCCATGTTGGCCTTGAAGGCAATGAACTTGCAGACAGATTGGCAAAAGAGGCAACGATACAAGGAGAGACAACAATCTCTTCCCAGATCCCACTTCAATAAATTAATTAAAGATCAGGCCAGACAGGAATGGCAATCGTACTGGGACAACGCCACAACTGTACGTCTAGTACATAATATCATTCCAAAGATCGGGCTGACCAAGAAATGCTGGCCCAGACACAAATTACACTCTTTGCATCTGGACATGGGCCCTTCCCAAGTTACCTCTATGGATTCGGCGCCAAACAGAACGACCACTGTGCCTGCGGGGATGTTGGAAATCCTTTTCACTACGCCACCAGTTGCCCCTTGACGAGCAGCTGGCATTTCAGGATTCCAAGTGAACATTTGGTAACCCAGTGGTACAGGAATTTAATAAATGATCGTCATGCCAAAGGGAAAGTTATAGCCCTAATGAACTTCCTCTAATAGAAAATAGAAACTTAATAATCCCTGAGGATAATAATGATGAGGGGGAGGAGGCATCCGATGGAGTGATGCAACCCACTAGTGAAGATGAACTTTAACTCTTCCTATGCTATACCACCTAACGATTTGTGACGTGTGATCAGAGACTGTGCACCGATTTTTAAGTGAGTATCAATTCCCCAATCAATTATCCTAACAGTGGTTTGGGTTTTTCCCACAAAAAGAACTATGGACTGTGCTTCTATTCAATTATCCAAGTAAATTATTAATAAGAACACTTCTTTCTCTTTTAACTATTACTTATTTATATTTATTCAAGAATTCTGTTTTAAAGTGTTTAAACAATTGTTTCAATTTTCAACTGCACTGAAGTTAATACTGCAATGTAATTAGCATCTCACAAACTGTATTGTCTACACCTTCCTGTAGCATGTGACCTCAAGCAGAAGCGGCCATCCTGCGGTGGAATCTTCTCTTTTCTTTCCGGCAGTCTCCACCAAAACTGGTAGAATCCTTTTAGGATTAGGTACAGGAAGTTCTGCTGGTGTAAACTAAACGGCCTATATATCAAACATCAAGCATATTTATTCAATTTATAAATTTTAATAACTATTCATTTAATTTACATTTATTGCGAAAACTATAAAACCAAATAACTTCATACTTTTACAAGATTATAAATCAAAAATTCAATTTTTAATGAAATTATTAAATTTAAAATAAATTAAAGTTATTTTGCTGCCTGGAAAATACGCCAGAATTATACCTTCATTCTAATTAAAAGGCAGGTAAATTAAAATATTCTTCTTTTTTCATATAGCCCCGATGTAAATTAAAAGTTTCTTATTATAATTTCTAAAGATAATTAAATTTTGAAAGAAAAATTACATTATTTTTGCTGACACCAAGTATTATACTAAAACAATTTATAAGTTAGTAATATTTAACAAATTACATTGCTAAAGTTATATAAAAAATGTTGATATCAATTTACTTTTACTTTATAAAATCGGAGTCAATAGTTAAAAATTCCATTTTCTATCAACATATGTATATTAATGACTACTTGAAAGAATAAAGAATCGATAATGAATGTTAGTAATATGCGCATCTTCTATTTTTTCCTGGGAGGAAGTAATTTGCTTGTCATTGTACATGCAACAATTTAAAAGGAGTGCTATTTCCTTTTAAATATAGGTATAAAAATAGTTGCAAATTAATATTTACTCTCTTTTTCAAGACTGAATGACGAATTGTATCGAATTATATAAATCATGAAAGCTTAGATATCAATATTAATTTTTTATTTAATTTTATACAGAAGCTAAGAAAATGAAATCACATTTTCATTTTCCTCTTCTAAATTAACAGTCACCAAAATTCTATTCACACAAACTTCTGATTTTCTTTATAAAAACTTTTATTTTTTAATTACAGTAAAAGAAGAAATTAATTTAAGTTTCAATGTTTTATTAAAAAACCAGTTATTTAAAATAATAAACCTTGAACTTTATTTTAAAATAACAATTCACACACATTCAATTTTTTTTTCAAAGTAAGTATAATTCTAAAAACAACCGAAATACAAAATAATAACAAATATGTGTAAAGAGGAAAAACTTTAATTGAGATAACAGTCAACAAGGACATTACTCTATAACTGGTTAATTACAAAAAAGTCATAACAGAACATCTCTACTTCCAACCCGTTCTCCGATACAGCCACACAACGTAACAACTTGTCAAGTAGAAATAGCCCTAGGCAGGTTGGAATGACGCGTGCGCTACTACCTGCGGCTTCCGCTTCTCACCGGTCAGAGGAAGTCGCCCTCCTCCCCTCTCTCCCTCTCCTTCCGGTAGCCAGGAAGGATTTAATTACGGCTGTTGTTCCAGACAACACACAATACCCGACGACATCCATACTGAGTACGACGCAGTTTGATAAGGCCTCTTTTAATGGAAAAAAGCAAAAAAGTTGTACCCCCTAACAAGGCAATAAGATAGACCAGTTATCGCAGAAGTATCAGGGATGGACGGAGATAGTGAGAGAAAGTCCTTGTTTGCACCTGTTGCCACTCGCTTGCTGCCGACAACTTGACTTTGGTTTCATTGACCACTTCCACTGCCGATGCGGGAGCTTACGGGAGATTCCCGTTTCTGGAACAATTCCCACGGGTTGCTAACAAAGTGTTATTAGAATTGTTATGTTCTTGTCTGTCAGCGGTGAGCGATCGGCGGTGGTTGACGTCTGACCACCCTGCGAGTGCTCCTGCGGTTGCTTCATAAAAACAGATAGTATGACGAGTTATTTTGCTACTGCCACTGACTGCATTATTATCATGGAATACTTATTACAGTTATTTAAGAGATAAAACACATAAGTAAAGAGCTAAGTGGTTAATTAAATATTCCATACTTTTTTGGAGATTTAATCATAAGTTTCTTTCTCGTTCAATTAAAAATTAAAGTTGCATTCGTTTAGTATTTAAAAAAAGTACATTTTTAATATGACGTTACTATAACTTAACATCATTTAATAAATGTGTCATTAGACAATAAAAATATTATTCGATTCGTAAATTGCAACGGAATGACATTGAAATATATATATATATATATATATATATATATATATATATATATATATATATATATAATTGAGAAGGTGAGAGAATGAGAAAAAATCAAGAAAAAACTATTTCCATAATTTTCAACTACTAAAAAAAAAAAAAAACCATCTGTTTAAGTTAGTGGCATGGTCAGTTTTATTTTTAATTAAAAAGATTAAAAAATGACAAAATTTCATAATGAACAAAATATTTTTATTATACTATTAATATTATGAATGTTAAAACACGAAAATATATAGTCTTATACAAATTACTAATCAAAACAAATTTAATAACAAAATATTAAAAGAATAAATAATTTAATTTAAAATAATAAATATAGCAAAAAATATATTCAGAAACAACAGTGAGGGGACCAAGAATTCTTACCTTTAATAGTAAACAGCTAAACACCTTTAAAAGCTTTTTTGTCTCGAAAACCAGTTAATAAATTTTATTTTTTGATTCAAATTTTTAACGAAATGTGTTTTAATTTTGTGTGCTTAATTTAAAGCTACCATCTATATTTTGAGCAATAATAATTAAATCAATATTTGTACGTCAAATAATTTTCTTACAAGCGAAGCTTAATTGTATTAGATAGATCAATGTATTATAGAAGTAACGAATATTCCCCTTTATATTTAAAATTGAATATATTTAACATCGTCGCGAAGTTAATTCAAAAGCCGTGTATATATAGGTGCATATTATTTTCTATTTATTTTTGCTATACTTTTTTTTTAAGAAGTGTATGTTTGAAATGTCAAATTAAAAATCATTGATTAACAGAAACCACCTCCTTATAACTTTACGGATATTAATCAGCAGTCATATTTTTATTTCAAGACATAATTTTTCCATATTTTTTCTCATTTTAATCAGTTTTAGTCTTCGTAATTCATAATCCTGATCAAGTCCTCATCGCATCATCCAAAAGTTTCAAGAAAAACCAACAGATGTAAAGAGAATAATTTTCTCCCATTAGAGTAATAGTAGATAAACGATATTTCTATTCAAATAAAAAAAGTGTTTTTTCTATCTTCATCGGCGACCATCTTCCATTTTCTAGACAAGAAAGAAAAACACGAGTGAGGTCATTTCTCTCACGAGGGAATCCCTTTTCTCGGCGAACAAGAGGGCAGTTTGTACTCTCCGCCTCACGCTGCTCAAGGGGGGCGAGGGAAAGCAATTAAAGAACCCAAACGATAATGTCTGCGTTGAAAAGCGTGACGTAATCGATGTTTTTGTTGTCCTCTAGTGAAAGCAAAAGAATTATGAATGAGGAATCGGTACTCCTTCTGGAAAAAGAGGGGGTGAGATAGAGACCATTGTTCTGGAAGCCAATTTAGTAACGGAAGCTGTATTCGGTGGCCCCGGGCGACAATCTCAGACATCAACTAGGGACATCTTCTCGCGCAAGATAGCTGTTGTTTTGTAGAAATGAGAATGAGAGAATCCCGCCAAAATTACGGGTTTCCTAGATGGAAGCCTTCGTGGTCCGAAAAAAAGTGACGGTGAAGAGTATTAAATTTTAAAATTTAGCGGATGCAACTTCCTTTCATCGTGATAGAATACTCTCTAATTTAAAAAAAAACGTTCATTTTTTATAATTATTTTATTGCATCATATCTTTCATAAGCACTTATAAATGAATATCACTTAATTCAAAATTAAAATGCCCTTGAGAAAGTTTTTTTCGTTGAAAAATCTAAATAAAAAATAATTATATAACATATTTATACACCCTATTGGTTTGAAGAAAACTATTAGTACTTATAGGCGTTATCAAATATATGGCATTGTCAAATTTCAAAACTAAAAGTTGAGGTTAAGAAAAATGTCATCATCACATGTGTAGGCAGAAAAAAATGAATGCAAAATAGTATTTTAGATTTATATTAACGACTTAATTTTGAAAGAAGTGATGCATTTTTACTACGCAAGGAGTCCCAGAAAAAATTTCATATCCAAATAGTTTTTTTTTTTTCCAACGGAGGGCACTTAGGTCACGAACCCTATGCTACAACAAGGCTAGATAACTGCTACTCATTTGTCGTTACCCAGCGGGCACCTATGAACCAAGTGGTGGTGGTGGTGGGACTAATCCCCATTTGGTCTAGTGGAACTAGACCAGATCCATGAGATTATAGATAGCCAAAAAGTCCAAAAGCAGATGTGGACTTTTTACAGCCTCTTCACGAGTAAACCCCAAGCACTTCAAGATGTGTTACGGGCAAAACGGAGCATTGTCGCACTTGGAGCATGATGGGTATTTTCTTTCACCGTCCTCAAAGAGCATACACTTCAAGTGGGCAGTAGGAAGTCAAGAAAGTGTCGTCTGATGTACTCTGGAGCCCTTAAATGTTGTGGCGGCTCCAGGATGGTGAACGAAGTCACGGAGGCGAGTAGCGTTGCCCGCGCCATACCACCACAAACCCGTTTATAGGGTGGGCCACATTCGTACATCATCACAGAAGAAAGGACAGAGAAACACGCCCGAACCAGGGTTCGAACCCGCGACCCACAGCTCAGGAGTCAGAAACGCTAACCACTCAGCCATCGGTCGGCATATCCAAATAGGTACAGTAAAACTCCCTATAACACGGTACTCTTATAACGCGATTTCACGTCCCTCGTATGACACGTGTTTCCCCCATATAACGCGTTGATTCCCCACGATATATTCTGTAATGCAAAATTTAGAGTGGTTTGTACAGTTCACAATCCATTTCGCGTGCGTATGCACATTGCATCAATTGTGTCCTTATAAAATAAAATTAAATCATATTATTGACCTTTGAACATACTGCTAAAAAATATGTCGGTGAAATGTTATTTCAGATTGCTCCTTCAGCGAGCAAACATGTAATAAAACTGTTTTTGGAATTATTTGATTTATTTGAAATTATATAACTGTATTTTAGTTCATTTGTATAAAATGTGGCTAAAAAATGTTTTTTATTGAAAGTATTCTTAATTTGATTTTAATAAAACGCTCACTTTTCGTTCATAATATAGTTTTTTCTTTTATATTAGAATTAAACCCCCTTTAAAACGAGAAAAAATAAGTGGGAATCATTTGTACATAACACGTTATACGCGTCATATGAGCGCGTTTTAAGAGAATGCTCGTACAACACGTTTTCCTATAGCGTGAAATTAATATACCGTGTTATGATTACTGTATTTTCAAATATTTCCATCGTTATTATAATCTCCTTATTGTATTTTTTTTAAAGTTTCATCAGAAAATTTGTTTAAATAATACCCACGCCATAGTTTTAACAAAACCATTTGATATAAATTTGGAATAAAATCATTTATTTTTTTTTAAATGTGAAAACGTATAATCAAATAATTATTTTGGAAATTTTCATATTTAACATCAAGTTTCTAATCAAGATAAATTATAAGCAGCATGTCTGATTTCTTTTTTTTTTGTACTGATAATTTTTTATAAAGGTTTTGAAATTACAAGTAATAAATATTTTTATCCATTAAGGAGTATGGATTGAAACAAAACTTGGATTTGAATAATTTGTTGATTCGAGACGAAAAAAAAAATCATTTTCTTAACATCGTTTTTTTCCTCTTTTCGGAGTCTAACAAGTTTTTGTTAGTATTATTAATACTTCATAATGGTAAGGAGAACATTTTCAAATTGTATAGTTTACATCTTATTCTTAATCCGTCCTCATATCCTTATAGAAGAAAAATTCTTTTTTTAATGAGCGTTGTACATGAAGTTAAACAAGCAAGATCTGTGATAAGAAGATTACTGGCTCGAATATCATATTTCATTCAAATCTGTAAATAAATTTAGAATAGCTTAGCATTGTTTCCTAACCCGTTTTATTTTTACCCTTCTTTTTTCTAAGAGGAGTAAATATTTTTATGAGAATAGTTAACATATAAATACAAAGTAAAAAAGAAAGCTTTGCCGTTCATAACGACCCAAAAGAACATCACCTATAGAAAGTGTAGCCTATTGTTAGTCTTCGAAGTAATCGCCATCGACCTCCAGCAACTTCTGCCAACGTATCTTCGACTGTGCAATCAATCCCCTTGCGGTAAAACTGGGTGGGGGTGGATGCAAAGAAATCCGTGAATGCTTGGTAGCAAGTCTGCTTCATTTGTGAAGGATTTTCATTGAATATGATTGTCCACGGAATGGAAGAGGTGGTCATCTGATAATGCAAGTTCAAGTGAGTAAGGAGGATGGTATAAAACCAAGTCGTTTCATGGTATTCCAGGCCAACCGCGCGACATGCGGCCTCGCGTAGTCAGCAAAGAACAGTACATCCTTGCGAGTAACCAGTGCCGGATCCTTCTGTTACAATGCCTGTTGTACACTATTCTAACTGCGTCAAGTACAGGTCCGTAGTGACCTTTTGGCCCGTTAGAAGCAGCTCATAATGGACCACTTGACAACTATTCCACCAGACACAAAGCATAATTTTGCATAGGTTGTCTTGTACTGTGCAAGACCGTATCCTGGGGTGACAACCATTGCTTGGGACACTTGGGAATGTCTTACAGGATTCACTTTTCGTCAATGGTTAGCACTGGATTGAATGTGAATGCGCTAAGGTGGCGAGAATACAACGATATGCAGTCTACCACTCGCTGTTGATTATGGACTTCCAGCACCGTGTGAGGAACCCATTTGCTTAGTCTGTACGTCTTATATAAACGATGCTGATGAAGTCCAACCATTTCACTGGAAACATTAAATTGTTTGGCAAGTTTGTCACATGCTTGATTGTTGTTCTCCTCAATGGCCGCTTGCAAGACTTCGTCATCCAAGGCCTGTGATCATTTACTCCAAGCTTCATCCCAGACAAATCTCCCGACCTGAATTTGTGAAACCAGTGCCTTGTGGTACGTTCATTCACAGCACTATCCACAAGTGTTTGACATATTCGACATCTTGATGCAGCAGCTGATAAGCCCACTTTGAAGTCGCACAGCAAACAGCACCTAATGAATTACTTCGACACATCTATTTCTTTTCGTTACTGCATGAGTTACCATTGATGAATTTGCGAGATGGACCTGTTTTTATAACGATTGATATTCCTACTCTCGACTGCCTGGTATCTCAAACATGCCATACACTAATTTCCATCCTTCTTCCCACTTCATTCAATTTAATCTGAGAGAATCTGAAAAGCCAAGAACTTTCTTGTTTACCTTGTAATAAGGAACTCGAATGAGTGAATTTTGCTAATTGCTTCCCAATTTTATACCTTTTTTCCCTCTTATTTCTTTAAAAAAAGCTGCCAGCAAATTTTTAATATAGTAATTAACAAAACCAAGGAGACTTATTCTGTATTTCATTTCAATCTATTAAAATGGTATATTTGTTTGAGAATCAAGCGAATAAACAAACATGCAATAATATCATGTACAGAAATGGAATAAGAGCTACAACATAATAGTAATTTCATCAAACACGGAATATGTATAACTGTCTTCTGAAGAAATATGTCACCCATATCTTTCATATACAAGAACGTGATTATTACGTAAAATAATAAAAAATCTACTTTTACATTTTGTAGCTCTCAAAACTACAAAACTACTACTCTCTAATATTCATTTAAATAAAATTTTAACTCCATCTACATAAAAATGAACGTTATGAATGAGAATGGTGCAAAATTCAAAATTCGAGTGTGTGATGGTTGCAGTCCTTATAAATCTTGTGACTAAGTTATTTTTTCGACAAGCAGGAACAACACTCTTATTAAATAAAAAAAGAGGTTGAAAGAAATACTGAAACGACATGACTTGATCGGGCCAGGTTGAAGCAGCCCTTTTTTTAAATTGAAAATGTTTTTAATAAAGAATTCTGACATAAAACAATTTTATTTTCAATCTGAATCAACTAATGCTGATACACTCACATTCAAATTGCAGCAAAATGTGTTTATTATAATGACACCGTGTAAGTTGGGAAACAAACGCACAAAATGACATTACTTGCAAGGATTCATGCAGAATTCATTTATTTTTGTTTTCAGAGATGAATCTAGAAATTTTCTTAAAATGTGGAAATAATAAAAATTTTTCCTAAATTTGTTGTGGGGAAATTTTAACTTGTAACCTGTAGAAGAACTTATACTTTATTAAGTATGTAAATAATAAAGCCACCGTGATTTTTCTTTCTTGCCTACTTGGCGCAAATAAATGTATGAATAATACTAGCGATTTCTCAAGTATTAAAGATCAGTTTTTAAATGCATCGATCATATGAAATAAGTATTTGACAGTTTATCAGTGTTAATCAGTGCAAATCAGTGCAACACATTAAATATGGAATATAAAATGTGATTAAAAAAAAGATTTTAAGTATTCAACCAACTTTAAAATTATAATATAACAACATCAATTTGTTTTTCAATATACCAGATGTTGATGCGCCGTTTGCCTGTTCGAGAAAGTCCTTGCCCTTTTACTTGGAAGATATTTGAAGCTGAATAGAAGAACATATTAAGATAAATTTCGTAAACATTTGTTTTGAGTCTGTAATTCCACTTTTGTATGGAATGAATTCTTAGTGGAGAGAGTCATCATTCCAGACGTTACAAACAAAGCGTGACTTAAAACTGACATTCATAGAGAGTTACAATTTAAACTCTCATATTAATTGAAATATACATAGAAATAAATTTTAGAATGGGTGAAAATACTGCAAATTAGTTCAAGAATTGGACAATTCACTTAATATAAGCTTAAAGCTTAAGAGACAACTCGCTTTTTATAATAATTTTTTTTCAATTGCGTGCACACTTGGGTGACTAACCCTATGCCACAACAAGGCCAGAAACTGCTACTCATTTGTCGTTACCCAGCGGGCACCTGTGAACCAAGTCACGGAGGCGAGTAGCATTACCCACGCCATACCACCACAAACCCCTTTATAGGGTGGGCCACATTCATACTTCATCACAGAAGAAAGGACAGAGAAACACAAAGAGAACAGAGAAAGAATGTAACATCCATGCCCGAACCGGGATTCGAACTCAGGACCCATAGCTCAGGAGTCAGGAACGCTAACCACTCAGCCATCGGTCGGCGCTTTTTATAATAATTCATCGAATTATTTTTATTCACTTATATTAGAAAAACATTTATTTTTATTTTGGTAAATGTCCACTTGATCTATCGTTGATTTCTCAAATTAAAATCAAATAAAATTCAACGATAGATCAAGTGGACATATTGAACAAAATGATTTTCACAGAATTTATATAATTCATAAAGATCACAAATTAAATTAAGAGACAGAATGCATACTAAATGTTCCGAATTTTTAATAGAGGGCATTAAAATCGGCTATATACTGAAATATTTAAGTTGTTGCACATGCTTCCCTGAACCAAGCCTTGAGTTGGGTTATACCTGTAAGATAGAAGCAGCCGGTTGGAGTCTTCGTGATTTTGAAACAGTTGCCAAGCAGATGACCCCTTAATACTTGGCCTGCCGACTCCAGGTGTATCATTTCACTTGAAGGACATTGCGACCATGACTTGTTTAATATGTCCCAGCCGCCTTTAGAAAACACGATGTAATGGATCTTCGGTTAAGCTACGATTCGAACTCATTGCCTTCCGATAAAGACGCCCTCATCAACTACTGTGGAAATCGGAATTTCCCTATACATTTTAAAATTCAAATGGAATTTTAGCACAATGAATTTGAATTCTTTTCCATTACAGGTCACAAAAATTATAAAAATAACTTTATTCCGGTTTCGCAATTTGATATTTTGCAGTTATAGTAATTCTTTTTTGTTCCAAAAAATGAAATATTTATCTAAAATTTGCTTCAGATGTTCTTTTCTACCATATTTTCATGTGCTTCAAATATATATGTTGTTTATGTCTTCTTCTTTTTAGAGTTGGGTTTGTATGTCATTGGGCACCTCTGCTTTTATCAGCATTTTGTACTATTAACTCCAAACCCGATGTTTCCCATTTCCAGTAGCTCGGGTCACCCACTTTATTAATAAAGTCCGATATAACCCTTTAATAGAGTCTAGGTGTAACTCTCTAGTATGAATGATGCCTAAGAAAGTTAGTCTAGGGAGGGCAAGGGCCTCGCATTCGTAAATGATATGCTTGGTCGTTTCCTCTTGCGTATGACATTTCCTGCAGATAGGGTCTTGCTGAAACAGTCCCATTTTATGGAGGTGTTTTCTGAAATAGTAGTGCCCAGTTATGAAGCCTACGATTAAACGTATCTTCTGCCTGGAGCATCTTAGAATTTCAGAAGCAATCCTCACTGATGATCCACAGATCATACTTTTAGCGTGGGTTTGACCAGGAGTGTTGAGCCGAGCTTCATACAACTTCCGTTTTTCCCATCTAAGAACATTGGTTTTTGCGGTCTTCAAATGGATCCCACAAAAAGGTTCTGCATAGTTTGTCTTAGTGGTATTTCATTCTATATTAAAAAACGCGTTTTACTAATCATATGTAGATTATATAGCTATTGGTCTCCCGTGCACAATTTACAATAACATTAACACTTTTATAACACTTAAATAACGTACGATACCATAAATATAGTACCATTTTGCAGTATTGTACTATATTTATATACATAGTATAAATATAACAATTAAATTCTAAAATATAAAATAATACACAATGTATACATAAATATCCTATTTCTTACTAGAGCCTTTCAAAGGTTTTCCATTAATTTTTAACTAAGTTGAGTTGCCGTCTCAGCATCTAAAATAAATTAATAATAAAAAAGACGATAAAAATGGGAAATATGTACAAAACAAGAGCATGGGAAATAATGGCTGTGGCGGGTATTGAAGTCTCATTTGGCGCGGTGTTTCTTTCCTCTAATGAGCAAATGATGGAGCGGCCGCTCCGGCTACCGGACGATGCATCTTCTGTTCGTCAGGGGGATGAACAAAGAAGGATCAATCTGACAACGCGAAACAAAGGTTCATCGCTTTGACCTCATTTGTGCGCTCTTTGATGATGATGTAAGGAACGAAGCGGAGGGGAAGCGAATCCTACAAATCTCCAATTTTAGAACAAAGTGGAAAGAAGATTCTTTCAAACTGTCAAAATCATTTGGTTATTTTTATTTTTCACCTCAAAAGGGATTAATAAACCAGAAATATCGCCTATTTTGATGTTAATTGTTCCATAACAATAAAGAATAATAGCATTAATGAATGTCCGATTTTTTTTTTCTTTCTCATTTTTGGGTAGGATTTAATAAATAATGAGCTGATATTTTTTTATTTATTCATGTATTAAATTTGTGTTATTCATTTTTTTTCGTTAAAAATTAATGCGCTCTGAGAGCGGTGCTCTAATTATTCGACTTTTGCTCATGGAACATAAATAATAAAAATATTTACATCAATACATTGAATTATATAAAACCTTAATTGTTAAAAATTTTATAAAAGATAGATTAAAAAAGGAATTTTTTCTGAGAATTAATAGAAAAGCATATCTGAACACTTGAAATTCAAAAGCATTGGAACTCCTGAAAAACATTCTAAACATTCGTTTGTTATGTATGATGGAAGAAAAAATATATCAACATCCAACAATTATTAAAACCAATTTTAGATCGAACGTGTAAGTTGATTTGAAGAATTTTTTTAATCAACTCAAATATTTGGTTTAAAATTAGGTGTTTGATAATAACATGTTTGAATTTGGTGTTTGGTAATAACATGTTTGCAATAAGACTAGCATGTGTTTGGTTTAAATATATACATTTTCAAAATTCAGTATTATAATTAATATTTTTTTAATTTAAGCGAAAATATGTACTTGAAAAAAATTTCCCAAAGATTACAAGAAAGAAGCCCAAGAGAATGAAGAGGAACAATTGCTTACCATTATAGCTATCAGTCTATAATATATTTGTGTTTTAGATTTGCATTATATGTAAATTTGAAGGAATTTCAATTGCAAGGTCTACTGTACAAATGCATCGAAGCTTAAATTACGTATGATATGTAGTAATATATATCCAAAACAAAAATTATACATAAAAATATTTGATTGAATTAAAATTTTTTGCCATTAATAAAAGATACCTCTTTTTATTTGGACTTTTTATGAATGAATTTTACTTCTATTTTATAACTTGTTTGGAAACTATCTTAAAAATGTCCAAATGGAAAAAATTTATATCATGGAAAAGAACAGAGAGAAAAGCGAATATCATTCCTATACTAATAATATATAAACTGTAATAATATTTAAAATTAATACAAAACATTGAAACCTTTTTATTGCATAAAAATAATTCATAATTAAGCATTTTGTGTGAAAACTGTTGTAAATCAAATAAAAAAAATCATTCTTTTCAAAAACGATATCATGCTTCAAAATTCGCAATACAATTTCAGATTTAAAAAAAAATGAGAAATTGTATTTCTGTTCTAAATTTTTCTTTCTTTCATTTTTTTTTGTACTAGAAATACGTGCCTTAAAAATCATCATATTCAATAAATATTTCTCTGTTTTATTTTATAAATGAATTTTTGTTTTGTAATAATATAAAATATTTAATAAATTGAAATAATATTTTTTTTAATTTATAATTGAATACAAGAGGAATTAATTTTAAGACACATGAATGGTTGTGTCTTCAAATTTACAGGATTAAAACATTAAATTATTAGTTTATGTATTTACTTATGTATATAAACTATAAATATGAATACTTGTAGTTTGAACGATAAACCAGTATTATTTGCTCTGAGTACTTATTATCTTTAAGTATTAAATTTTACTTGTACATAAACAAAAGCCTCATTTATTAAGTCACATCCGGTATCGATAATTCGTTTCTTTTTTTCTCACTTCTCATTGTTTATAAGTTTATTAGTAATCAATTGCTGCTGACAGGGGCAGAAAGAATTCTTTCTTTTCGACTGGCGATGATATGGAGAGCTCCAGATGCTAATTACGTTGTCTATTGTGATTGTTGTTCGAACTCTCTCAAGTTTTCTTTCCTCCTGGTCACGTGACGCGAGGGTGAGGGTCAGGGGTCACGACCGCGATGCGGTTACAATGAAGAATGGGGAGAAAGTTGTGGCCACGTAAGATATTCGAGATGCACCGTTTCAGCGAAATGTGGAACGCGCGCCCGTTTTCTTCGCCGGCGCATTGTTTTCAGTTTGTCCCTCCCTCCTTCAGTTTCCCATCGTTTGCTTTTCCAGGAGAAATTTGAACTTAAAAATTAACTTAAGAAAATGTGTGTGAACAAATTAAAAAGAAAAAAGTCGTTGAAGAGCTATAATAGAAAGTTTTTTTTTAATGATTATAGATGACAAAGTTCATGTTTGTTATTTTTTTTTTTACTTAATGTTCTCATAATTTATATAAATTTAAGTTTATCTTGAAGATGTAAATTACATTTTTAAGCATATAAAATCATAAAAATATTTGAGATTGTTCCAAAATTTAAATAGGTAATAATTATGAATCTATATGATCTTTAAGGACGATGAACTCTTGAATAAATAAAACTAAATAGAATGAGATGAGAAGGCCACCCCATAAGAAGGAGTGCTGGGAGAATGTCTCTTAGTGCCCAATTATTTTCTCTGGAAGATCTGGACGAAGATAAAGATGTTGCTAAACTAAAAATAAGGAGGTCCATTACTGAGAAAAGGGTAAAATAGGAAAAACTTCTAAGAGGACCACGGCCCTCAACGGGCTTGCCAATGTTGATGATGATGAATAGACATAAAATTAAATGTCACGTATTTTAATTTTGTCACAGAGGTTTAAAATATAAATTAAGGGAACTAGTAATATATCCTCCCATTGGCAATCTTATTGACTTTTTTCGTCGCCAAGCAAATCTAACGCTGTTGCCACTTTAAAAAACCGTATATGCGATACAAAAATGACGTAAAACACGACAAAAAAAATTCAATTGGCAACTTTAAAGAGAAAATCGGAAACTATAATCAAAACAAAAGACGGCAGATTTGGCGAGAAATCTTTTGGGGGGATATATCATATTTATACCAAATTAAGTTAATATTATATTCTGATTCCTCATTACCTCATTGAAGTCTTTATTTAACATTGTTAATATTTAAATTTGCAAATTGGGAACTTCACTAAAACAAGCGTAAATTTAAATGATATAACTTTTAATTTATTTGACATTTTCATGTAATTGTATTGCTTATTGCTACTAAAGTAATAACATTATTTTCATATATAAAGTAATAAGATATTTTCATATAATCTTATTGCTTTAGGTAACAATAATTTATTTGTTAGTTTTGGGAAAAATTAATTTCTTACAGTTAAAAGAGATATTGGCTTGAACTTTTAATCACAATGTTAATCTTTCCAATTTTATCTAAATTAAATATTTACATTTTTAGTTTAGATAAAATTGTAAACGTTAACAACAAAACTAACGATCTTACAAATCTCCTATTTTAATAGTATAATTGTTACACTAAGAAAAGTAACTTTTTTATGCTATCATTATACTAAATAAAATAAAAGTTTTTTCTTGGGAATTTTAAAACAAAATTATAAATTAACCTTTTGCAATATTGGGTAAATCAAACAAAGCTGTCGTCAAAAACTGATAAAATACATTATGATTTCAAATGATAAAAATAGATGCCTCATTTTCAGATAGTATATATGACACAGCCTTTTTCATTTCTCATCATTATTTGATTGATATGAAAAAGAAAATATAAAAAATACATTTGTTACCAAACATTAAGCATATAGACAATGCAATCTATTCCTTTTATAAGATTAGAATTTACGAATGTAAATTTTCTCTCATAAATATTTTTTTCTTCTGAATGCATGAATACATATTAATATTTTATTTAACTGACGCTTATTATTAGTTTTTATCCTTTTATATGTTTTATTTTAGTGGAGTTAATTCAAAATGCATTTTTTTTAAATATGTAAAATAACTTACAAAGAAAATGATAGTTTGTATTAATATACAAAAATATAAACTATCAAATTTAGTTCACAGACTTTAAAATTGTATGAAAACAAGAAAAATTTGACACGATAAAATTGTTCAAAAGGAAAGTGAAAGGCAAATTTTACACGTGAGAATAATTTCAATGCTCCTTTTGGACAAAACACGTGCTTTTTATTACTTGAAATGTCTTAAGCAATCAGAGGCTCCGGTTACAACACCGTCTCAGCTTAAGTTGACTTGCCACAATTCTCTTGACCTATCGAGACAACCTGTATTGTTTTTTTCCTTACGCGTACCATTTTTTTCAATGTCCCGTGTCACCGGCGAGTTTCGCTCACAACTATTGACCAATCCAGGTAAATTTTCTCCTCTGTTGAATTCCTCCATAATGTCCCCATTTCCAATTTTCATACAAAATTAGGAAGCTATATTTTTCTGAACTGATTCAAACTTTCCATCGAGCTTATTTAGATATAAAATAATAGGAAATTATAGAATATATAATCAAAACATTTTATTAGACCTACAATATAATTAATTAACATAAACTTCGTAAATCTTCTCTAACGAAGCATATTATTTTTTTTTTCTTAAAAAAACTGTCATAGATGAATAATCTTGGAAGTAATAAGTAAATATAAATGACATCGAATCCATCTTCTTTCGATTTCCGACAGTATAATTTTTTTAATAAAAAATGTATAACGTTTTTTACTTTAAAAAAGTATTACTTTTGGCCATTGCTGCGTATGCGTTTACAGTTTTCCTAATCTTACATATTTTATTATTTGCCTAGTGATTCTATTATACCATATGAAGAAACTTAGCTCTCCTTTTCTTTAAATGTAATTGGGCCAACTAACAATCCGAAAACATTGTAATATTTAAAGCAATATAATACGGGATGTCTGTAAAATGTTGAACACATTTTGTTTCTTAATAATTCATAAAGTAGTTAAGATATATGATAGCATGTGACATTTACATAAAATAACTCATACATTTTCACTTATAGTGAACGCTTGCGTAGAAAAGTTATTTTTTCTCCATTGAATACCATATCTTTTACAAACAATGCCTGCCAGTATTATTAATTGTCTGTTTTTCACGTTTATTTTGTAAATATCGTCTGCGCAAGACATTAACTGTATGTTTTTCTTTTTTGTTTATGGCCAAGATTAGAATGCAATGTTATGTTTATTTTAGATGTGTTCGTTCTACTTTTCATTCTATAGGCTGTTTTATACGATTGAAAATTGGTGAGAATGACAATACACTGTTGGGGTACCCTCATTCGTCGTTATTTGAATGACTATTTCTCAGAAAATTGGATGGAGGAATAATTCCTTGGCCATCCAGACCATCTGATATAACGCCAATGGAGTGTTTCCTTTTTGGGGGGAGGGATTCATAATGGATATAATTTATAGCAAGGTATAGAATGTCGATGACTTAAAGGCCAGGATTCCAGCAGTAACTGCCTTTTTTGGATGCCGACATGTTTTCCTTACTTTTACTACTGTCTTGATATTCGACGTGAGAAGAACGGCGTACATGGAAGTTCATTCACTAGAGCAACAACTCTTTGAATCTATTTAACCATTAGAGTCATCAATTTAAATTTGTCTTCATTATTTTATGAATTATTCAATATCAAAATGCGTCCACCATTTTATGGACACCCTGCATAATGGGCAGTCTGCCAATTAGATGAAATTAACCTAGCAGATGAAATTGTCTGCTTTCCAGAGGAAAATCGAAAATAAACATGAGTTGCGATCCATCTTGTGAAATATACACAGTAATTCCTGATGAATTAGAATTAATCATTTGCATACTGAAAGGAAGAGGAAAAGAAATTAAAATGGCACACGAGTTTAGACTTGTGGTAAAAAACATTTCAATCTATGCATAATTCTTGGGTCTCAAAAGTTCTGCTGGAACGCATAGATAGAAAACAAATAAACAACTGCCACGTTTTTCTTCCTCAGTTGTCTTCTTCTTCTCTAAAATTTTAAAAGCCATCTCTTAGATTTTACAAGCCACCAAATTTTAAAAATTCATTGCTTATTATTGCTTTTAGAAGGACTTTTCATGCATAATGGGTAGTGTTCACGTATCATAAGAGAGAAAGCCTGAAAACTCTCAATCACCAAAAGAATTTTATGTAAAGATCATAGTAAATATAAAGAAATAAAATATTTAAGGAATGCATTATGGATTTCAGAAAAAAAAATCCATCCCAGTATCAAAACCTTATAATATTCAAACTTTAGTAAATAATATTTCTATGGAAATATAAGTTCAGGAAACTAATACAAATAATGCATTTGTTTCAGAATTTCATTTTGATGATTTTGACATAAAAAAATTTTAATATTCCAGGTTTTCAGACAAAAAAGAAACTCTCTATTTCTAATTTTAAATAATATATTTTTTGTTCCATAAATAAAATTAATATTTCCAAACTTTTGCTTTGATAATAAGTATATCATCAGGCAAAAATTTACATTCCTGGTAAGTTTATTTGCCTAAAGTATATTAATTATAGAAAAATTTAAATGCTTTTATAAAATTGATTAGGTGAAAATCTTTTCAAAATTTAACTTTTTTCTAGTGTCTTAAGCAGGCAACACATTCTAATCTTTTGTTTGGATTTTTGGCATAAGCCTAAAGACTTTTTAACTTCTTCTCCCAATTCGTAAAAAAATCTTATGCAAAATTAAACTGAGTCTATCAAGCTTCAGCTCTACTTTATCTTTTTTTTTTTTACATAGTGTTTCCACTTTGATAAGACTTCATTGGCTATATTTTTCTTGCAGGAATTCGCCTTGGCGACACAATTTCTCAGCCAATTACCTCTGAGGGAAGTAAAAATAATAATTCCTTAGAAGGAGCTGCCATAAATTATGCTCTGGGAAGGAACAGTCCATCTTCTGGATGTGCGGAAATTCAGCCTCACGAAAAGGACAGTCAGAGAAAGGCTTGTCGAAGAAGGGGTGATCGAAGCGTGAAGGAAGATCGGCGCGAGAGAGGGGCATACAAATGGGCTGCATTAGAAAAAGACATAGCCGAGATAACCGGAAGCCATAATGATCGCCTTCCTGTGAGGACACACCCGTCATTACGTGCGGACGAGCGTCATTTTCGTCAGACTCCTCCAATTTTATGGAGTTTTTTTCCTCTCTTTTTTGAGATATTTCGGAATGTGGGGGTGGGAGTTGAGGCAGAAGAAGGAAACGAGAGTAATGTTCGAGAGAACGATCAACCCAGTGAGAGCTTAGCTACATCTCGTCCTTGAGGTGATTTTTTTCTTTCGTTTTCCTTTTTTTCTTCATCTTGATAGCAATTGACTTAACTAGTGTCGTTAATCGGAGTGATCGTTTTATGCAGACGATATCGTTTTTGAAGTTCCCTGATAGCAAACGATTTCGAATGTATAAATGCTGAGAAAGATTTCACTTTAGTTTGACATTTCCGGTGTTAATTATTTTTAAAACATGATTAAATTAAAATTACTATCTTACATGGGAGGTTTATTCAGATAAATATAATAATTAAATAATAACAAAAAGAAAAAAATATCATTATCGATATACTAGATAACGCAATACGTTGGTTGAATACTGAAATGCTTTTTGCATTAGAGACAGCGTTAACTTGCATTCAGATAAATGAAAAATTCATAAGTTCGTAGGGTTTGACATATAAATTTCTATATAAAATTATCTCATTAAAATCTTCTTTAAGTAATTTTGTTTTGAATATCTTTAATTACCAAACTATTCACGCAAAATATTTTTCCTTAGTGTTTTGTTCCTTAAGTAGAAATATACAAATAAATTTATCCCATATTTTCTTTTGAATCTAATTTTTTTCTTTCCTCATAAATGGTGGCAAATTATCTGTTTTCTACGTGATTTCAGTAGCATTTATTCTAATAGATGTAAGCGATATTCCTCTTCTGCTAAGGCACTACAGGTTGTAACAGGCCAAGGTCATCCCTAATAGTCGTTGCCATCGGGTCATATCCACAGTGAGGCTCCTCCAGTTTCTTTTATTTATCAGAAGTCTTTTTCCATCGAGCCAAGCCACCTAAGGTGGTCGTCCTCGTCTTCTGTTTCCCATGGGATTTAGTAAACGTGAGCTTTTTTACTGGGTTTGCATCATCAGATCGGAACAGATGCCAGAACCATTGCATTTTATGACTTTAGCAATATCGGTTTGCTTGTACTTTTGATAGATTTCAAAATTAAACAAGGTTCTCCAGCTATTAAAGTTCACATTATATTACTATTATATACACTATTATAGCTCACATACGCATTCTTTCCAACAAAAATTGAAATTTTGAATCATCAGTAAAAATGGCTTTGTTTTACAATTTATTTCATCGATTAACTTCATCGTAATTAAATTATAATTTCTTTTTATTTTTCATTTTGGAAAAGAAATGTTTTCTTTTTTTTCCCCGCTTTTATAAAAATAATTGTTTTTAAAATATTTTCTTGTTCTTTGCATGTTAAAAGAATGTTGTGAAATATGTTTTACATGTCTGATTAATTTGAATATATTCATATTTGAAACATTTCCTCCATGTCTATGAAAACTCTTTGAATTTTTTCCGCTTATCAAGAATAATCCATGCGTGACTGATTTAATCTTTCAATTCTATAAGAATTCAGTCAAATTTTAAATATAATTTAAAATTTGACTTTGACACTTCTTACACTAAATAATGAATGTTGAGTTGCTTTCTGATATCATAATATGTTATAAGTGTCTATTTTTAACACTTATTTAGGATAATTTTACATTAATTTCTTTATTCCACTAGCTCAAATCGTATTCTATCTTTTACGGTCATTGGTTATAAAAACTAGAAGTAATAAAAAATTCTTCATAAGTATGATAGTATGATTTATATATATATATATATATATATATATATATACACACACACACACATATATATATATATATATATATATATGTGTGTGTGTGTGTGTGTGTGTGTGTGTGTGTGTGTGTGTGTGTGTGTGTGTGTGTGTGTGTGTGTGTGTGTGTGTGTGTGTGTGTGTGTGTGTGTGTGTTTTTAATGATAATCACAGAAATATATTATCAAAAATGCAGAGCCTTAAAAGTGAACTTTTGATAGTACATTTAATTATTAATATTTTCAATATTTTATACTTTTTAATTTCCTTGCTTTTAACTTATTCCTCATTCTTTTTAATGGAATTTTAGTGTGCATAATTTTGTGAATGATATTAGGCACTTCTAAGCAAAAATTAAAGAAAAAACCTGCGTAATGGAAGTAAATATATTAATTATGAGCCTCAAGTTGTGTGACATTCATTAAATCTATTCATTAAATATTTTACACATGACAATTCTTTACATTGAAACTAAATTAAAAAAATATTTAAATTTTCATTTTTTATATAAGATAGATTTTTTAGAGAAACTTATTAAGAAAAGAAAATCATCCATGCGTATCCATTTTATCTCAAAAATTTTCTTTTGTTGTTTTTCTTTATAAAATGTTATCAATTAAATTTTAACTTTAAGAATTGTGGTTATTTTCCTGTTTTAATAGAAAATAATTATTTCTATGTGTGTTGTGCAATCGATACTATAATTCATATTTCTAACTCAACAGCTTTTGAGCATTTCTTTTAAGCACTAGTTTATTGAATGCAGAATAATATAACTTTCTTTCTCTAAATTATATTTATAATCGGCGGTAAATATATGGCAAAGATATTTTATAAAAATATTTACTATACGATGTTGCGATTTGCTTATGTGTACGCATAAATTCTAGAATAATACGAGATGCTACATAAGGATCGAATTTCTTAAAACTATGTCTCATTATAAAGCAGTGTTCATATAAAAGCAAGTTGGCCAACTGCAACTTTGTCAATAGTTTACTTTCTTTTAGCAACTTTTTTTTTATATAAAAATTTTATTTTGAATGATTAATAAAATAAAGATTGCAGATTAAGGAAGGCTGAAGGTTTTAAGCCGAGAAAAATATGGCTCAAATTCGAGAAATTAGTTATGTTGTATAATAGCTTCATATTCGTTATACCTCAGCTTTAGAAGGGGGGTGGGAGGATATCGATCTTCGGTCATCAAGCTGTCCAGTATGCGACTTCAAAACTTAAAACGTAAAACAGCAGCTGAAGTGATATTACCTATTTGACTATAGCTGAAAACTCCAAAAGATGGTTGACCATATTAATAGTTTAATTAACAGAAATAGGCATAGGAAACGTAATTAGGAATTATAATATTGATACAATAATATATAGTTTAATCAAAAGCAATAGTTTCTCTATCTTCTGCTCATAAATCACAAATTTAAAATAAATTCTTTTTAAAATTTCCATTCGAAACAAACAAATAGTAATTATTACTATGAAAATTAATTTTGGCAGATATTCTGACGATATATGCAAATTTAGAACATTTCCCCCCCCGAGAATTCTTGTTTTAAGACTATCCGTATTATTTTTAAAAAAATGCCATTTTTAATTTAAGTAATTAAGCCATTTTTAAATTAAGTATCGAAACATAAATGCGTTATCTAAATAAATTTATATTTAGCATTGAATTCGTTATCATTAATTTTATTTTATAAAAATATCGAATAAACTAGTTATTCTTCTAAGCATTTTTTAAAATTTTAATATAGAAAAAACATTAATAGTGTGCAACATTATATTTATCACTATTAACATTGCTAATTTAAAAAAGTTAATAACACATTTAAAGGTTTTAAGTTTACAAGTTTATGTTATTATCTTTTTCCAAAAAATAAGTAGGTAAATAAATAAAATAGTAAATCAAAGATGGCTGTTTCCTTAATGTTGTTGTTGTTACTAATGACACTTGGACAAGTCAAGCAAATTTAAGTCAGTAGGATGCATCTTTAGTTTAGTAAGAGGACCACGAGGGTGAAAATACGACTTTGCTCTAAACTCCTTCAATAGATGGCACCACCAGAGGATCCCATTGATCTCATTGGGCATTGATCTGAAGGGGGAGGAAATTTTCTGCAGACCATTACACCCATGGTAACTGCTTAACGACCGACCACAAGACTTTCGATTCAACAGATTTAACGAGCACGTATATCGCATGTACTCGGTGGGTCTTTGGCGGCATTGGGAATCGAACCCGCTCTTCCGGAGGGAAGGCCGATGCCCTAACTTCTAGGCTACCACGGCCTGTTTTCTTATTGCAGGTTTATGTGGATCTGTATGTTGTTGATCAATCCATTATATTTAAAAATTATAACTGTCACATGTAATTTGCTTAACTTTTTACTTCGGCATGCGTACCTGCCGAGATAAGAGCTTGGAAAATTTTCAAACTATTTTCCTTGAAAAATGTGAATACGTCTTACTATCTTTAAAAAATCTTCCTGAAAAAAAAATAATAAAAAAAAAATACTCAGAGGGAATATTCAACGAGGCCTTATAACAGGTTTCTACTGATAGGCTAATGCTGTGTTACAGTAGTTTATTTAAAATATCTTAAATTAACTTATCTGATGTTTTTTACACTAGTAATATTTTATTATACGTAATACAAATTTTGAACCTAATTGAAATTAGATTTGCATTTTAGAAAATGATATAGTTAGAACAATGTGATGCTTGATGAGAATTTGAAGAAAGTTGAAGAAGAAGGAAAAGTATCGTATCTTAAACTATAGTATATGAATTTTGCCAACATTGTTCAAACATTCTACATCAAAAATGTTAATTCTTTTTTAGAAAGATAAATATTGCATTACTCATGAATATAGAGAAGGAAAAAAGATTTTATTGTTGATTAGATAAAATACGCTAAAAAATGCTTTATTTAATTCAACTTTTCGAATTTTACTGTAATTGATATAGCCATGAAATTATCCGTTGATAAAAAGTGCTTACAAGTGATACGAATGCATTCAAAACTTTGGCTTGGGCTATATATACATATATATATATACATATATATATATATATATATATATATATATATATATATATACATATATATAGTAATTAAAACTGTAATTATTAAGTGTTTTGTTAATACAAGTAAAATATGTAGCATTTCTAATTGATAGAATATAGATGTCGCTACAGTTTCGCGTAACCCCAATGTGATGCTGAATTAAATTTAATGTGTTTTTAATATCATAAATATATATTTTATATAAATGGCAAAAATACAAATATCACTCAGTATAATAGCGTTCAAACAATTTTGGACAAAATTATTTAATAAATAAATTGCTCAAAGATTTCTCTCTCTATTACTTT
The DNA here is from genome assembly GCA_037975125.1 of Latrodectus hesperus. NCBI lineage: Eukaryota > Metazoa > Arthropoda > Arachnida > Araneae > Theridiidae > Latrodectus > Latrodectus hesperus. Next base: position 11,929,645 of record CM075852.1, on the reverse strand, counting down.
TATGCTATACATTCATTTACAATACCATTCCTTTACATTAAAATATACCTAACAAATTTTAAAAATAAATTTATTTGAAAAAATTTACGAATTAATTAAAAAAAGTACAAAATTTTTAAATTAAGAAAAAATGTAAACAACGAAAGGAAAATTATTTGATTTAGAAATGAAGCCGTGATAATATTGAAATTCATAAAATCATTGCAAAATATAAGAAGGTTTGTATTTTTAATAAATATAATCTTTCTTAAATATATATATATATATATATATATATATATATATATATATATATATATATATATATATATGTGTGGTGGTGGTGGTGGTGTGTGTGTGTGTGTGTGTGTGTGTGTGTGTGTGTGTGTTTACATATATATTATTTAATTAATTTCTTTGAAAATTTAGAAAATAAAAATAATATAAAAATATAGAAATCCAGAAATTCCAAATTCTAGGAATTTTTAATTCTACGAAAATATTTTTTGATAACATTTTCAGTAGAATACTAGTTGCGGAACTCATTTTAAGAGAAGTTTTATATCGAACTTGTTAAAAGTAATCAGTTAATGAAGATATAAATAAATAAGCATAATTATAAATTTACGGTATTTATATCAGTATAAATACACTTTTAAGTTTTCATGATTCTCATTCTGAATTTATTACATTAAAATATTATTGTGCAATGAATATTAGATTTAACACCTACAACACACATATTAAAAAAGAACACTTAGTTGTGAAGATCGAGATTTTCTTTTTTGAGAGTGTTATAAGTTTTTAAATAATAATTAACACAAAGTTTTTTTTAATGCAAACATTAATATTTTCCTTTTTAAATCACTCTCACATTCTACAATATATTTTTAAAATGACAGCGATTAAAAGAAATCCAGCTATCAGACAGATTGCTTTTTATTTTTTATCAGATTACCGGAAACGCATAAGATCCACCCACTCACCTAAAAGTTAAAAAAGCAAGGGAAAAAAACTACTTTTGATCGTAACAACTCAACTCGTTGTCCCCCCCCTCCTCTCAAGTTCCTTCAGATAATGTGTATCTCTTTAAATGACAGGTCACAATGGCCAATTCTCGATATAAAAAGTAGTTGAACACCAGAGTTCTTAGAAATTGACAATATTTTCACGGCAAACAGAAATACTTAAAAGTTTTGTCTGTTTAGTTAAAAGAAAATTTTTGAATAGTTAGTAACATATTTTACGAATTTCCAAACATTTCCCAATTATCTTTCGCAATCAACAATTATTTACAATATACAATAAGTAATGTATAAATCATACTTTGTTTCTATTTCAAATTATTTTCCTGTTTTAGAGTTCCATCCATCGTAATGAATGTTCCGCAAAATGAGCAGTTTATTTATATACAATCTTATACTCGTTTATTGTCTTTATTTCCTGTTGACTATAATTAGTGAGGAAACATATAAAAAATTAATTTTAATATCACTAATTATGCGAGACGCAATCTTTTTCCAACTGAGACTTCCTCAAAACTGATTGCAAAAATCATCAAGCAGAATTTCCATTAACTGTCTAATAAGAAGCCGTTGCCAGAATGCTCAGGAGAATATTAATGTGGATGCCTCATATTTCATTTATTAATGGCTATGTCAAGTGTTCATCTTTAAATATCGTTTGGATAAGTTGAACTAGAAGAATGTTTTCTGTTAATTTTTGATTTTTGCCTATTAAATCTTTCTTATTCATAAAAATATATAAAATTTTCCTTAATTGGAAATTTATTTAAATTAAAGTTCAATTTTTTTAAATAAATAGTTATGCATTGAAGATAAGAATTAATAAAGAATATTTATAAAATATAGACATCGTAAAATTTATTTCCGGTTTTCTTAGATTGGCATCAGCAAAATATAAACTGATAGTAGAGTGAAGAATTTTACTTTAGAAATTAAAAGATAACAGACTAGAAGACCATGAGGAGACACAGCTTGGTGATGTTCTAAATGATGTAAAATATTTTAGGATAATCAATTAGAAAAAGAAGACACGAGACAGGGCCGTTTAAAAAGAGATCGTGGCTGTAAAGTCAACAAAGAAGATAGATGTACTCTTAAAAGTTTCGATAAATATTGCGCGTTGTTTAGACCGGAGAAACAGAAAAGGATAAATTGTTTTATAAATCCAAAAATTAAGAGTTTTGTCGCACTTTACATAAAGCTGAAAAACTTATAAATACGTATTTCTGAGATTTAAGGAAACTTCTCCCTTAAACAAAGGGCAAATTTGAACCGTTGCATTTGTGTATGTTGTGGTTTTTAATTTTCATCAATATAAATTATGCATTTCAATTTCGTTTCACTTAGTTTAGCGTACTTCAGATTTTCCACAGAAGAATCTATAGTCTTGAAGCCAAAATAAGATTTATAATAATTGTCAAGCTGTGTGTGTGTAGTGTAATTTTTATTCTTATATTATTTCTAATGCAAAATAAATCAAATATCAATACTAAACTCTCATGTACTTAATAGACAAATATTTATTAATTATAATAATAAATTTTTTAATATTTTAAAATTTATAAATGGATATATAATTATTAAAATCAAAAAATTATATCCCATTAAAATAACCAGAATAATGTAACATTAAATAGATAAATAAATATAAATAGGATTTGTCATCTGTTCTTAAATTATTACACTATAAGAAGTAACGAAATCTTATAAAAAAATTTAATCAATTTTACTATAAAATGTAAATTTATAACAATTGCATTACAAAATAATGAATAAAGTTTTTGGATACAGAATATGATTTTCATACATACTAAAATGCACAAACACATGTGTACGCAATCACATACATATGCACTTATTATTGATAACACACACATATGCACTTATTATTGATAACAAACACATATGCACTTATTATTGATAACAAACACATATGCACTTATTATTGATAACAAACACATATGCACTTATTATTGATAACAAACACATATGCACTTATTATTGATAACAAACACATATGCACTTATTATTGATAACAAACACATATGCACTTATTATTGATTAGTGAACATGCACTTATTATTCATAACGAGAATGATTGATACCGTCAGTAGAGATTAAAATATTCAGGAAATATATTGGCTTTTTAAAAAATTATTTTTTTTCTAAATTCTTAAATTCTTCACAATAACTTTTAAAATAAAATTTTTGTTAAAAATCTATTTTTAGTATTATCTTATATATGTTTAATTTTTTTATATTATATATTTCAAATATTGTAACGAACCATTCCTCATATTCTGTTTCAGTAAAAGGTCATAACAAATATAACATTTTTTCTTTCATTAAGGAAATTTTTTTGTTAATTTTATTTTAAAATAATTTTTCTTTAAACACACTTCACTTTAAATAAATAATGCTCAAAAATAATTATTTAACAGAAATGGTTTTGTGTTTGCTTTCATATAAATGTAATTAAATTTATTTTATATCAGTTTTTATGATTTACGTTTTTAGGAATATTACAATGTTCCTAAAGAAAGTAAATCATACAAGTTTTATTGCGAATTCAAAAATATGCGAAATGTAAGTTTACAAAATAAAAAAAGAAAGCAAAACTGGAATTACAAAGCAATTATTGTGAATATAAGTATTTCTCAATGAAAAGTTATAAATCTTTATTGTTTGGCTGATAAAATATTAACGTTCATTAATATATTCTGAATTTTATTTTTAATTATCTGTACAGTCATTAAAATTCTTCATAAAAAAAAACAATCTGAGGCAAAATACAACATTTTTATATGTAATTAACTTCTTAAATACTTTTAGAGGCTTCTGCATTTACAAAACAAAGTAAATTTATTTTAATAAATGTTATCTATTTATAAACATTTATTTATATGTTAATTTCAATCAGTCAAATATCTATTTATATGACAATTTAATGAATAAACGAAATAAAAATAAAAGTTTTCATATGTAATTACTACATCTTAAGCACAGAACCATTTAGTTATGACAAACATTTTATAAAAGCTACATGTTTTATTCAAATTTATAAGCAAAACTCCAATTTAATCTTCTAAACAATGAGTTCATGAAATCTATTGTTTATTTCTTGTTTCATCAAAACAATTACCGTAAATGCCAGTTTTATACATTAAATGGGCATTTGTTACTCCATTTTCTATCTTTAAAAATTATTCGGCAAATTAAAATTCTACAGAAGTTATTGTTACAGAATAATAGGGTTTCAAAAATTTCAAAAAGAAAAAAAAATTCGATAAAATCTACGATAACATATGTACAACTGATGTTATGTTCATATTACATAGTTCAATATAAATCTTATACTATTATTACTTATATTTTTAAAAAAACTTTTATATTAGTATTTCAACTATTTATGTATTTGATTTACGTAAAAAAAAATTAAGGATTAAAACAGGAATATGATTTTTTCTTTGTTCAGTTGTTAAATATACAATTATTTGTCTGATTTAATTTATAAAATTAGGATTAATGTTATAACATTATCATTATTCTCGCATTTCGTATTTAATATTAGCAGAATTAATACTATTCTTGAAATATACAGCTTTCTAAATTATAAATGAAACCTGAATAACATTAAACAAATTGTATTTTTTGTAAACTTGAAATTATATTTTATATAATTTATATTTGCAATTTGAAAATTAAGTAACGAACAACTTGAGTTGTATATTAAAATCTAAAGAATATTAAAATTTGTGTAATTTTGATTTATTAAAATTATTACATGCGTAATTTAGAATATTCAATACTTTCGCGGGTTTTTTTTCCCGTATTTTTCTTTTTAATTACATGCATCTGCAAGTTCATATTCAATAAATATTTTTTAAATTATCTGATGACACTTAAAACAGAATTGAAAATATTAAAATAAAGCTTATGATATCGAAAATATTTTTAAGTAACAGTCAAAATGAGAAAAAAATATTTTTAGTTTATTGAACGAAAACAATTGCTTATATATTAAATTTTAATGTTTAAAAAGTTATACTCATGAGAAATAAAGTTAATTATTTAAAAAAATTAACAAAATATTTTTGAAAGCTGACTTTATATATATATATATATATATATATATCAGTCAGTTATATGATGATTATATTTTAAATATTATATACTCTATAATCTATATATATATATATATATATATATATATATATATATATATATATATATATATATATATATATATATATTATATATATATATATATATATATATATATATATATATATATATATATATATATATATATATATATATATATATATATATATATATATATTAGATTAAGAGGTAAATAATTTTTAAAATTTAACCATCAAATTAAACGAACTGGAATTTCAATGCTGTTCTTTTAAAAAACTGACACCATTTGCTTATATAAAAAATTTTTGGTAGATTATTTTCATATTTTCCTTCTATCAAGAAGTATTAAATGAAAACAAAATTGTTTTAATACTAGGTAGCCCAACTAATACGAATTATTATATTTTATGCAAGAGTTTCATATAGTTAAATATAAGCGACTGGAAATAAGAAAATTACGAGAATGTGTGAATCACAATATTAAAGCTATTACCAAAAACATGCTAGGAGAAAGTAAATTTAAATGTTTGAGTCATTTTAAAATTGTAAAACTTTGCTTCACAATTGAATTTGAAAGTCTTTCAGTTTTAGAGTATAAGTCATTTTCTTTTGAATCCAGTGTATGTAATGAAAAAATGTTTATTTATTTTCTTTAACATGTAATAAGTGGTGCAATTTTAAATGTGGTTTATTTTATGAATAGTGTTAATCGTCTTGACAGATCAAATGTCCACCAACAGTAACGCGAAATCGTTAAAAATCACTAAAATCATCTTATGAAAGTTGTACAATTTAAATAAAACCATCTGTAAGCTAATTAAATCCATTTAAACCATCAATATGCACAATATCATCATTTTATCATCAAAAGGAAGGAATTTAGATTTTTCCTGCCAAAAGTTGATATTATTTATGACAATGAATATTTTTTATCATGCGAAATACCAAAAATCAGTCATCTGTGCGTCATTCTAGACTTATTTCAAATTCAAGATAAACATTTAACACAGAGAAGTCAATGTTTTTCTACATCATGTTTTAATAAAATTTCATTATCAGTTCTTCATTTGTAATAAAATTGTAATGTTTAATGTATTTTTCTTATTTATATAATAGAAAAGCTTTCTTATTAAAATTGCTTAAATTATAAAAAGTGCTATTAAATTCCTCAAGCTATATTTTCTAGAAATTTTGTTACTTTTGAAGGTTTTCCGGATAAAAAAAATGTAATTAAACACTGTATTACATTTTTTTATCTGGATTTTCTCAGTTGGAAAAAAATTACTTAGGAACAAAATGTTTTATTTTATTATTAGAAGATCTTAATATTTGTTACGAAACAGTTACTTTATAATGGCAGACACAAATCAGATAGTTAAATGACAGTTTTTAAAATAAGTTTTTTTGAGTAATTCCATTTACTTCCTAAACAGAATTAACCAAATTTAATCGCCCAAAATCACTTTCCAAGCTGATTAATCGTCTACATCAGACATAAATCACGTGGTACTAGCAGATAGTGAATGCTATTTTAAAAGATGCCCGACACACATTGAACTTAAAGAAGACACAAAAAATAATTTGAATGCACTATATTATTTTCAAATTTTATTTCTTAAATACCATCATTTTTTTAATGAACTGAACCACAAATTATCGGTATCAATCATCGTGAGCTAGTTTATGATTGAAAGTTCAAGTTTTTTATTATAATAAGTAATTAATTTTTGAAAAATATTGTTTGATGTAGTAAAAGCATGCCACATTAGTCAAGGAAATTTCGATCGAATACTGAATTTTCAATTTAGTGTAGCAATTATATTCATTTAATTGACTTTAATTTTTATTTTGTTTTAAGCAATATTATTGTTTTCTGCATTTTTTTAGCGTTTGTAATTAAATTACATATTTGTAAGAAAAAACCTTTATGACTATGAGATTTTCTTGAATTTTTTTGAATACATATATTTATGTCTTCACTTTATTAAGCTAAAATTTAATACACAAATATATATATATATATATATATATATATATATATATATATATATATATATATATATATATATATATATATATATATGAATTGTTATGAATGAAATTTTTTACCTGAATGAGAACTTAGATAATTTGTTGTAATGTCACACACTGTTAAATATATTTTTACCATGAATTCCATAAAAGGCAGATTAGTCCATCATTAGATATCGACGACCGATATTGGAGGAGTGGTTTGCGTTCCTAACTTCGAAACAGTAGTTTCCAGGTTTGAGTCCTAAGCATGTGTGTTCCATTCTTTTCTCTATCCTTTAACTTTCGGGGTAAAAAGGGCACACTCACTGGGTGTCAGAAGTTGCCACCCCCACCTTCACCTCTCGTAGTGCTGAGCAAAATTAAATTCCTAAGGGCAGCCGGCGTTGGAAAAAAAATGTTTACAAATAAATATAATATAAAAAGAATTGAATTGTATGTGAAAATTAATTTCCAATTTTTAACATATTTCAAAAAACTTCCTTAAAGGTTCTTATGATTAATAATTAACAATCTTAAATGATTTTCTGTGAAATGTTAAAAATTGGAAATTAATTTCATAGCAATATTATAATTTTTATATAATTTCTGTTTTAAAAATTATAATACTACTATGAACTCATTAAAGATGAAAAGGGGAGAATTTTAGATTATTCAACTAATCCATCAGCTTTAAAGAACGCTTTTATAACCCAGCTTGTAACACATCTTTCTCAAAAGTGAAACGTCTGCGCGGAAGTTAGAAATTTGAATTCGCGACTATTTTAGAAAAAATAGATGTAATTATTTCTCTTTCTGGGCGAGTGTGAAAACACACATAGGTTCATAACGTGTTTTCATCACAAAGCCAATTACGGAAAGGCAGCTTCATTATTATTATGAAAAAGATGAGGGGACGCAAAAGCGGAAGCGGATGACAACCCCCTCCTTCGGTGAGGGACCCACTCTTTCCAGAACAAAAGTTATAAATCCAACTCGAGTTTTACTTCCTTTCTAAGAACAATACTTTCCTATGGATGAAAGACGTTGATGGAAAATGGTGTTTTTATCAAAACATGGAACGCTATCTCATTATAAGAAACCGCATTTGCATTCAGCAGGGGGCATACAAAAAAGATATTGTAATTTAAAGAAAGCCCTTAAAACAGACAATTATGGTGTATAGTTGTGTTTCTAACATTTCGTACAAACTTGAAATATTAACTTTGAAACTTAGTCAATTATTCATTTGAAATGCTTTATTTTTAATTGCATTCAGGCTCATGCTTTTTGACGTTTTTTTTTAAATTTCAGTTTTATGTACATTTTAAAATGATTGAAAAATGGGAATGATTCAAAAATAAATTTTATTTCATCTATTTGCTTTAATAAAGACAAAATTTATCAGCGATTTTTTTCTCACGTTGTGATAAAAAAAGGATTAAAATTTGCAATATTTGGCGATTTTTTTTTTTTTTTGGCGAAATGGTTGACTGGACCTTATAAATTGACTATTACGAATATAAATGTATAAAAAAAATCTGTTATTTATGTAAACATCTAATTAAAGTCGAGATTAATTACATAATTCTGTCATTGTTTTAATCTATTTCTCGTTGCATAATTTTTTGAGTAACTATACATTTTATCAGAAGGTTCCTTTCAAAATTATAGTTCTGAATAAATGCATCATCCTTTGAAAACAAATTTCTAAATAATTCAGGAATTCAGTTGGATTATGAACTTAGCATTTGATCTAAATATCCTTGTTTTCAAAGCAAAATTCGATGAAAGCAAACCTTCCAAGATGGCTTTAAAATTCGAAGACGTGACCTGAAAATCCAGCTGAGCAAATCCGGCACACTCTTAAATCGTTTCCAGCACCCTGATGTAATTTGTCATTTCTGAAATTACTGCAACCTTACGCATGCAGTTGACAATGCTTGCAATTATTTCGTTCCTTTTCTTATCAAATTAAGGGGATAAAACGCCATTTTCACAACTGAAGTTCGCACAAGGTGAATTTTTTCAAAAATACGTACACAAAAATAAGTTATTATGTTAGCGTCAGAAATGTGAACTTTTATTTTCATTTTTAATTACAAAACAAGTGATTCATTGTAATGCCCCAAAACACAAAAATTTCTGTAGGTGTTTTTCAACTTCGGATTATTGTTACTAAGAAATAATATATTCTGTTAGAGAATTATATAAGAAAACATGAGTGTATATCTAATAGGTAGAATTTTTAATATTTGATTTTAGACAAATTATTACAATTATTTCAAGGTATTTTAATTTAAAATAATTTTATACGGCATGTGTGTGTGAGAAAATACTAAAATTTTTTCGTAAATAATTACTAAAATAAATAGTGTTTTCTTGAGACAAATGAATTAATTATATATACTAATGGATGTTATGCAAAATAGATTAATGGGAGTCTAAATTTTAAAAGTTTCATTTTCAGTTATTACTAATCGATCAGATATTTTAATTTTAAAATTTGAAGTTTTTAAAGATATTAATTAAAATTTAATTTTAATAAAATTTACTTAAGTCCTGTAAATGAGGGTAATTTGGGTAAGAAATTAGCTCCAAAGATGTATTCATTCTTAAAAAAAATCAAGTAATTTTAGTATTCGATTAGTGATAGATTTGTGTAACTTTTTTTTCGATTTTATATCTTTTTATTGTTTAATTGAGTGAAAAAATAAAAAATTTCGATTAGATTTTTTGATTAAACACAATATTTTATGAGCTGTATAAAATTTGATTCGAATTTACTAAGAATTGATATAAATTCCAATTTTTAACAAATCATAATCGAATTTGGAAAATTCGAAAACCATTCTTAAATTAATAATGGAAGGAAAATAAATGAAGACAACGCATTGATTTGTTGTTGTCGTCGTGTGCCAGCTAGGCTGTCATTATGGGGTGCGCTGCTCCACTTTTCCAACTGAACCATATTTTTGGTGTGGAGTCCGACTTCTTCAGTACACACATGCTATAGGGACCCGTTTATAGGGTAGGCAACTATTCACAACCCATTCATACAAGGAAAAGACAAAAACAGGAGAAAGTATATCCATGCCCGAACAAGGATTCGAGCCCAGGATAACAGCATTCAGGCATTAGAATGGTTCCCCAACGCTGCTTTGATTATTGCTGAGCTGGCAGCCGAATGGTTAGCGCTCTTGCCTTCGGTTCAACAGCTCGTGGGTTCGAATCCCACCTTGGGCATGGATGTTTGTAGTGGTTCGGAATCCACTTTAAACCGTAAGTCCCGGTCTAATTAGCCCTCGTGTGCAAAAAATGACCGTTGAGCGACAAACAAAAAAACAAAAACAAAAAAACTACTAGACAGGGTAGGCGGCTGCGCATTTATTTACGATCAATAAAAAAAAATGATCTCTATAAAAGATATCATTATGTACACACAATTTTTAGAATTTGGATATACAAGAAAATACAATTAAAAGTAAACTTTATGATTCTAAATAATAAAAAAATTATTATATTATAATAAAAAATAAAAAAATAAAAAAATAATAAAATTAAAAAAATTATAAAATAATAAAAAAATTATAAAAAAAATAATAATAAAAAATAAATGAAAAATAATAAAAATAATAAAATAATAAAATATAATAAAATAATAAAAAATTTATAATTCCAATAATAAAAAAATAATAAAAAAATTATTATTTTACAACTTGTTAATCTAAATTCCATTAATAAAACTTATGAGAAAAAATATTAAGAATATTTTGTTTTTAAAATAGAATTAATTATCAACTTAAAAAACATTTCAAAATAACTCGTTTTGTTTTTGATAATTCTTTTTCTATCAGCGGGCACTTGGGTGACGAACCCTGTGCCACAACAAGGCCAGAAACTGCTACTCATTTGTCGTTACCCAGCGGGCACCTGTGAACCAAGTCACGGAGGAAAGTAGCGTTACCCGCGCCATACCACCACAAACCCGTTTATAGGGTGGGCCACATTCATACATCATCACGAAAGAATGGATAGAGAAACACAGAGAGAACAGAGAAAGTAATATCCATGCCCGAACCGGGATTCGAACCCAGGACCCACAGCTCAGAAGTCAGGTACGCTAACCACTCAGCCATCGGTCGATTGTTTTTGAGAAATTAGATTTATTATTATCAAAGCGATAGCATTATTTTAAAATTTCTTGAGAGAAAACTATTTCCTGAGAATATCGAAAGAAGTTAAAAAATGTCTCTGTTATCGAATTGAGGCAACATAATATTTAGTCGGCTTGAGACACTTCTTCTGAGATTACATAGTATAATTAAAGCTCTGTAACTCTTTTTATTGCACAAATTAAATTAGAACTAATCAATAAATATAAATATTATTCTCAGGTTCACCATGTCCGATTGGCAGGTCAACATCGCCATCGCCTCTCAGTTCAATACAAGCTTCTGATGAGCAACGAGAAATGGGTGTTGTGCTTCACCCTTCTGTATGCACTTCTGTCACTGTGGGTGCTCGAAAAATCTTTGGATTTCCATTCTTGAGAGACGAGAGTACAACCCCATTTTTATCAAAAGCCATTAGATTGTCCACAACATGGTGTCAAATAAATGTTATTCTTATTTTAAAAAATTTAAAGCAATTTTTTTAGAATGATAATTTTTTTCAAATTTTAATAAATAAAATACCCGTTTAATATTCGACAGATTTGAAATCATGATTGCTTAATCTATTTTTAGAATGTTTATGGCGTAATTTTTTAGAATGTTTATGGCGTAATTTCTTAGAATGTTTATGTCGAAATTTTTTAGAATGTTTATGGCGTAACACACATTTTTTAACTTAGACTCAAATAAGGAATCAAAATTCTAAATACATGATTCGACGGATTTTTACATTCTTAAATATTTCAAGTTAAGAAATTAAGAAAATACTAATGTGTCACTGTCACCTATTATTTATTTATTTATTTTACTACATTACATATATTCAGACTTGTATGCTTGATTCTTGAGATCCGCTTGTAAGTCTTCGTCGATAATAGGACAAATAGCACAATGACAGATGTACAACCACAGAAGAATAACGAAGAAAACACCCAGGGCCACGGTGGGAATCGAACCCACACTCCTACGCTCTCAAGCGATTAGCGGTGATTGTCACCTATTAGTATAAATAGGATTCTTCAGTTGTTGTCAGTTCAGTTCTTTCAGTTGTTGCTCTATAAAATTGCGTGAGTGCTTTTCACAAAATGCCAAAAACAAGATCATTTTAAAACTAAAAATTATAAGATAAAGAAAATATCCCAATATTTTTTACCGAAATAGAAACTGAATTCGCATAAGTAAGAATATTGAGATTTTTTTTCTGCTAATTATTCAAGTGTTCCATGTTAATTAGGAAAATTTTTTTAACAGAAATTTAAAGCAATTATTTTTTAACAGAAAATTTGCTTGCTTTTTTTATATGAAATACTTAAAAAAATACATAAAGAAATTGTTCCTATGTAATAGATTATTGAAATATTACATAATTACCAGAGCATCAGTTACATAATACATTATTTTAGCTCATAAAATATTTTAATTCTTGAATTCTTGTATAAAAATATGATAGCTTAAACTAATCTAAACATTTGTAATATAATAGTTTACGGTAAAATTTGATAGCTCGCATCTAAAAATCAAAAAAAAATTATTATAATAAATTTATGTCTGATGACAATTTCAATATGAATTTATTGTTAAATTTTTTCTATTAACAAATAAATTTGAAAAATTCTGTATTATTATATTTTAATTAGATAATAAAACTTGTTATGTGGCGTGGATGTGGAGATACCTGTTCCAGCTCAGGTGGTGACCTCGTCATCAGAGCATGGTTCAAAATTTCAAAGTGCTAGGAGATAGGCGAGTATTGCAACTTTGAAGTCAGTATGGAGCTCACCTGCAACGTTATGTGGATATTTATAAATTGTTATTTGCACATTATTTCTACAGTTGTTCATAAATAACTCGAGACATTAAAATTTTTTATAGATGAGAATATGATTACAAACCTAATGAAATAACTTTTGTTTGAAAACCGATTATAAGGGGGGGGGGTAAATCTTTTCTTTGCATTTTTAGTAAAAAGAGCAATTATTTGTCTAGAAGAAAACATTTATAGGAAAAAATAACAGGATATTAAAAATAAAAATGATGACAATATAATTTTATCTAAAATTTATTTCTCCAGGAATTTATTTCTTAGCTGAAATCCTTCCAAGTGCAAATGCCTGGGTTTTTCTAAGAATTCCCTTAATTGTAATAGACCTTTCTTGCTTTGAAATAAAAACAGTTTTTTACAACCCATTGTGACAGAAGAGGACGATATTATGGCTCCATAATTCAATCATCGTTAAAAAATGTGGAATTCTTAAATTAACTAAACTTGACTTATTTATTATTAAAGAAAACAAACGTTGAGGAATAAACTAAAAACGTAGTGATTGTTTTTTTAAGGAGAAGAGAATCTAATGGTATAAGTATTTAAAAACATTTACACACTGTATGATACTGAACAAAATTTGCTCAGCACATTTTTACATAAAATGTGTAATCAAATTATAAAAATATCGAATGTAGGTGTTTTTTATTTTTTTCGTTATACTATTCCATATTGTATAGTTGTACATGGAATAAAAAAATTTATGTTGAAAAAAGTAAGTTTTCGAAATTTTAACTTTTCTCACTAATTTCTATATCATGTATTTTTATATATAATATTTCTATTTTCAGGGTGATTTTCAAGCATATAGATATATTATAAGCAATAAAAACTGCAAGTTGATCATGCTGAAAAATAAATTAAGCAATATTTCCTTTACCTTACTGTATATCTATATAGAGGAAGTTATGAAATCATATACATAAATATTTGCATGCATTTTTCAAATTCAGGTAGAAAATATGATAATATTTATTAATATTCATAGTTTTAAGATAATATTTCATAATTAGGTAAAATTTTGAATGTTCATAAATTTAAATTAAAATATATATAAAATTAATTTTAATTAAAAATTATGGAAACAAATTAAGGATAAAAATATAGTTATTATCTATGCCATTTTATAATACAAGAATAAATTGATGTGTTGAAAAACTTATTTTTTTATAATTGTTTATGTAAAGACATATAAAAATTGCTTTTTGTAAATGTCTTAAGCTATTAAATGCTTGAATAAGTAATGTATAAATATTATCTTTACATTTGATGCGAAAATTATTAATAGAAATCACTTTAATATTTAGGCCAGTTTTAAAGTTATTGCCATAATAATAAAATGGAAAAAAATTTGTACTAAGTGATAAAAATGTATGCATTTAAATGATTTTTTTCTTTGTAAATGTGCATTTGTTTCTATCTTTGTCAAAAAGCAATAAATTTCAAACTTTCACATTTGCTTATTCCTTTAATTTTATTAAAAGAGAAAAAATTTTCACTAAACTTTAATAGTGCAAGCAAATTGTTTGTTTTTCTTATAACAAGTTTAGAAATGATTGCTGTAATTTTTATCATAAGTCTATCGTAGCTAAATTAAAATATTTTATTTAAATATAAAATATTAAAAAAAATCGAATTGGTTAATACCTAAACTGAACTTTACCGTAAATAATTATAAGCGTTTAATTTTCAGAAAGAAAAATATCCTTAAAACTACAAATAATTTTTTCATATTTGCTTGAAAAATATCATTCTAACACAAGCAAACTTTATTTCTTTTTTGTTAAAATTTTTTCAAAAATTATAAAGTGAGATGCGGTGAAAAACTTTTAAAAAGTATATTTAAAATCTATTTTATTCTTTCAACAAAATTTTAAATTCCTATACATTTTTAATACATATAAATTTAAAAAATAATATTTTTTACCAACATTTATATGTTTAATGCTTATATTTTGAAGTATCTATTGTTACTGTTGCCTTATAGAATTTCAAATCAAAATAATTCATTTTATATGAATAAATTGAGTTTTTTTTTTTTTTACAAAAAAAAAACGTTATGTTTATAATATTAGCTAACATGTTTATCAAATATGAACAATGTTTTCCCAACCGACCTATTTCAGAAAACGAAAATAGCTGAATTATCAAACAAAACTAGTAACATAATAAATGTAGAACGCCAAAAGGAAGACAAAGGATGCAGATTTCAATGAGAAAAGGTAAATATGTTGTACGTGTTTACTGAGTAATCAAGTGAATTGGACGAAAAATATTTATCTAGGTAAACTTTGATTCAAAAATAAAAATATTTTGTAAATCAAGTTTTAAATATTTATACTGTAACATGCTTTACTTTTGGTTACTTTCGATTATTTCTTGGATATTTCTGAGCAATTTTATCGCAATATTATTTAAAATAATTTATCTATGCAGTTTAATTTTTACAGGAAAAGTGTGGTATAAGTGTGTTAGGATATTTTTAAGTGAATACGAGATAAATACAGTACAATTAAAATTCATGATAAAATGCAAAATATGACTTCGAATAAAGTGATAATAGTTCTAATAAGTAATGCATAGTTGAAATAAAATATTAGGAAAGGAGAAAAAAGTAGAAAATCATGAAAAAGAGTTATAATTTTGTAGTTTTCTGTATGGTTTCCAATGTAATATATAAAACAGAATCCCATATAAAAACGGCCAAGCATATCATTTAGGAATGCGAGGCTCTTGTCTTCCCTAGATTAACCTCTTTAGGCATCATCCATACTAGAGAGTTACACCTAGATTCCATTAAAGGGTTATCAGACTTTATTAATAAAGTGGGTGATCCGAGCAAATGAAACTAAGAAACATTGGGTTTGGAGTTAACAGTACAAAATGCTGATAAAAGCAGAGGTGCTCAATGACATACAAACCCAACTTGAAGAAGAAGAAGAAGAAGATCCCTTATAAAACATGCAATATTTGAAATGCAATCACTGATGACTAAATTACAAAATTTAACTATTACTTTATTTTAAAATTTCAAATATGTAAAAATTTAAATATCTCAAAAACTTTTTACAGAAATTTTCAATAAAAAGGATGAAGATCATAAGGTTTGATAATAAAATAACGTAATGCACAATGAAAAAAAATTGGCAATTGCAAGATTTAACTATATTAAGAAAGTGTGCTATATATATATATTAAAACAACAAAACATATAGCTTTGCTTTACTCTTTTTAGTGACATTTTTAATAAATGTGTATCGAAAAAAAAATTATCTTCAAATAATTTATAATTTACTTTGTCACACAAAAATTTTTCATTTCATTTATTTTTATTTGTTAAAAATAATTTCAAATTCACGAATAAATATTTTCAAATAATTAACTTCATTAAAAGAATTTTTATAATTTAAATTATTTGTATTCGTTAAAAAATACTTTGAAATTTATCACTAAATACTTTAATCTAATTTATAGATAACACCCTTCTAAATGTGTTTGTTTTAATTAATTACTGTTTTCCAATTAGTTCAATTGACTCAGTAACTAATTGATAATAATTAATTAGTATTATTTATAAATACAGTAAATAAATTTTTTTTAAAATCTAATGTCATAATATTCAGTGTCAATATATATAATGTCATTATATCAACTTTTTTTTTATTTATTCAATGGCAAAATTATGCTTTTGTTGATGAACCAAACTTATTTTCAATCTGAGGGGAAAGTAAAGAAGACTGTTTATTTTCCCAATGACTTCTTACATCGCTCCCCCCCCACCAACCTCCACCCCCGGGGCGAGTTGAGTTTAAAATAAGGTGTGAAAGAACGTGTGAAGCGCCACAGAGAAAACAGAAGTCGGAGGATGGGGGGTGGAGGAAAGAGGCTCGGGTAATTGAAGTGGCGTGGATTATTAGCACCTGCCAACAGAACAACCTCCCTGAAGTGGAAATGGCTGCAGAATGGTCGTTAAAAGAAAGGAAACGGGAGGTAGATTACCTGCCCTGAGTACAAGGTCGACTGCTACTCTAAACTATTACGCTGCTGCGATCTTTTCCGTTTTTCATTGGGAATGAGCTACAAAAGATGAATCATGCCTGGGAGCAGATCACCGAAATAGTCATACGCAAGTTCTATTTCAGATTCAATTTGACTCGTCAGTGGCATTTGTTCTTACATCACGTTACATGCGCTTCATTCCGTTTAGGATAAAAATGATCTAATGTGTCTCGTGGATGATGCCTTGGAAAATTCTAAGTGCAATCAATGACGCAAAATATTCTAAATTCAATCACTTACATAAAATAATCCATGTCCAATCAATTACACAAAATATTCTAACTTCAATCACTTACATGAAACATTCCATGTCCTATCAATACGCAAAATAACCCATGTCCAACCAATTACACAAAATATCCCATGTCCAATCAATTACACAATATATCCCATGTCCAATCAATTACACAAAATATTCCCTGTCCAATCAATTGCATAAAATTATCATGGTAGATCCCAACTCAGAACTAAGTACAGAGAAGCATGCTGGTGAAACAACAACATAAAATAATCCATGTCCAACCACTTGCACAAAATATTCTGACTTCAATCACTTACATGAAACATTCCATGTCTAATCAAAACTAATCAAAATAGTCTAAGTTCAATCAATAACATAAAATATCCCATGTCCAACCAATTACACAAAATATTCTAACTTCAATCACTTACATGAAACATTCCATGTCCAATCAATACGCAAAATAACCCATGTCCAATCAATAACATAAAATATCCCATGTCCAACCAATTACACAAAATATCCCATGTCCAATCAATTACACAAAATATCCCATGTCCAATCAATTGCATAAAATTATCATGGTAGATTCCAACTCAGAACCAAGTACTGAGAGCAAGTACAGGTGAAACAACAACATAAAATAATCCATGTCCAACCACTTGCACAAAATATTTTAAATCCAATCAATTACATAAAATATTCCATGTCTAATCAAAACTAATCAAAATAGTCTAAGTTCAATCAATAACATAAAATACTTTAAGTTAAATCAGTTATGCAAAAATACTTTTTGTGTTGTGTGTAATTAATTACAAAATATTCTGAATGAAATGCAGTCATACAAAAATGTTCTCTATTCTATCAATTGCATAAAAAAATTAATTTTGTAATATACATTATAAAAAATTTCCAAATGAAATATATAATACGGAAAATTCTAAAGCACAGTCAGGATATGTATCATGTCCTTATGAGGTAAGTATTGCATGCACAAAATATCATTAGAACCAAACCAGTGGCACGACAATCCAACGTGAGCCTAGGACTAAAACCCCATATCTGTTTTCCAGAACGAGCGCCCTGGAGTGCGAAGGATATTACCCAGTTAGGTATTCAACCTAACGCGAAATCCGCCGAGCTGGCAGCCGAATGGTTAGCGCTCTTGCCTTCGGTTCCACAGTTCGTGGGTTCGAATCCCACCTTGTGCATGGATGTTTGTAGTGGTTCGGAATCCACTTTAAACCGTAAGTCCCGGTCTAATTAGCCTTCGTGTGCAAAAAATGACCGTTGAGCGACAAAGAAACTAAACCAAACCTAACGCGAAATCCCCAGTGTTTTATTCCCAAGCATGCTTGGTACTCAGTTTATAGACACACTGAAGGGATGAAAGGCTGAGTCAACCATGCCCAGTTCGAGAATCGAACCTATGTCTTGGGAGGGTGAAGCACATTAAGCCACAGAGCTTCGACAAAATATTATCACATATGTATATTTTAAGTAGGTATATGAAACACATTATGCTCTATATTTTTTAAATATAAATACGTAAATGACATTTATATAATTTTAATGTCATGTTTATATCATTAAATGATATAAAAGTTGTATCCTATTTATGTCAATTATTATTCGATAATGATCAAGAATAAATTTTATTTTATGGTTATTTTTAACTCTAAATTTTGAATCTAATCAATATAGTAAACATACTACTTTTGTCTCCTTTTTATTATAACATATTTTTATTTTCTCCTTTTTGTTACCTTTTCAATGAGAAAAGTTTCTTATAAAAGATATTAGTATTTTCCTCCATAAGATTACTTTTTAAGAAATTAATAATAAATTTATATAATCAATAAATCTCTTAAAAATATTGCATTAGGTGGAATTGTTTTCAGTATCTTTTCCTACCCAAAATTGTTACTGTGTTTCCAAACTTTATAATTTAAAATTTGTGAAATTTTTTTTTCAGTAGATACATATAAGTTTCTTACAAATTATTAGGTGTTTAAAAATACAAACAAAAGTAGTTTTAACTCAGAAAAATCCTTAATATTCCTCTTTTTTTTGCTGTAACTTTTCTCATGAATTCAAAGTTTTCCACTATTTATGCTACTGAATGAAATGAGCCAATGTTATTTTTGCATCAGACAATCCATTCGTTAATATGAGTAATCTAAAGTTCACGGAATAGCAGGGAAACACACAGCTCCCGAAGCATTTTTCTACTACATAGGTTGGGCCTTCTGATTGTTCCTGATGCTCTTCCCTTTAATAGCCGTGCTCAATAGCGCACGGCTAATTGCAGCAATACACATTTTGTTTTATTCACAACAGTGGCAACGGAAAAGGGAGGGAGAGATTATTGCCGCAGGGCATTGCCACGATTTCCAGTTTCATCAATTTCACCTTATGCTCATTTTTTCTCACTGTATCTGTATCTAGTACGTGCGAGTACACGTATGTACGCGTAAGTAGTATGTATCGATACCCACTCATATTTTTATTAACCTCAAGAGTTTTCCTTTTTTAAATCATAAATCAGTTTTGATATTTATTTTTAAAAAACATATATTTAAATGATATTTTATAAATATTTATTTATTTCTTTTTTACTAGTAACAGTATTATAATTAATAAGAATTTATAACTTTTATAGTATCTTAAACTTGCTTATGCACTCTTTAAGGAAATACTGTATAAGTATTGGAATGAACCATTCAGGTATATTAAAAAACAAGTTAAAATACATACATATATATATATATATATATATATATATATATATATATATATATATATATATATATATATATATATATATATATATATATATATATATATATATATATATATATATATATATATATATATATATATATATATATATATATATATATATATATATATATATAATATTTATCAATTCCTCTAAAACATTTGAATCATAATTAAAGTATATTTTTAAAACAAAATCCGTAGTTGCACAATTTAAAGTATCAATGCGTTTTATAATGTTCGATCAGAAAGATCACAAAATTATGTTAGATAACTTTAATAAAATCTCTATTTTTGCCATGAATAAGTTCTTTTTTGTTTCTCAGGAAATAACACATATCTATTAATTTGTTTGAAAAATAATGATAAGAAAAAAAGCCGTTAATTTTAATATGAAACCACTTTAAATGATTTTATTTTTAAAAATACTTTACAATTTTTAAAAATAATAAATTTAATTAGAAATAAATACAAGTTTTTATTTGATTGACATCGAAGCGTTCTTACATGCATGGCCGACCAATGGCAGAACGGTTAGCATCCTTAATTTTCAAGCAATAGGTTCCGGGTTCGAATCCTGGTTTGGGCGTGGATGTTTATTTCTCTGTGTGTACATATTTCGCTATCCTTTCACTTTCGGTTCAAAGGTGGCACACCCACTGGGTGATCCACTGTATAAGTTGCCATCACTTTCACCCAAAACAGCGCTGATTGGATCAAAATCCTAAGATCAGTCGGGCATTGGATAAAAAAATGTGTCCTTACATATTGCTTCATTAATTTGAATTTTGAAAGCTAATTTTCATGTGTTTTCAAATATGCTATATTTTTTTATGAATATAAGATATCATTGATCTTTCATCGCTATTATTTAAATATATTGTTTTTATATCCTACTAATATATATTCATTCATTCATTGTCGTGTGCCAGCTAGGCTAGCAACATGGGGTACGCTGCTCCACTTTTCGAACTGAACCCTATTTTGGTGTGGAGTCCGACTTCCTCAGTACACACATGCCATAGGGACCCGTTTATAGGGTAGGCAACCATTCACACCTCATTCATACAAGGAAAGGACAAAGACAGGATAGATAGAGAGAGAAAGTACACCCATGCCCGAACCGAGATTCGAACCCAGGACCTCCCTATCCGCAGTCAGACACGCTGACCACTAGACAAGTTGATCGGTTGCAAATATATATATATATATATATATATATATATATATATATATATATATATATATATATATATATATATATATATATATATATATATATATATATATATATATATATATATATATATATATATATATATATATATATATATATATATATATATATATATATATATATATATATATATATATATATATATATATATATATATATATATATATATATATATATATATATATATATATACATTATATATATATGTGTGTGTGTGTGTGTGTACATCTAAATATAAAAACTTTCCCCAAGAAGTATTACAAAGCTTTGGTATTAGTATTCAAATTAATTATATGATCTTAGCATCAAATTTTATGTTAATAAAAATTTCTAATCTAAATATTTTTTCCTCAAGATAATTTTGATTACATTTTATTCATTAGTTTGAGGTATTCAGTTCCATTTTTGATACGTTGTATAAATTTAAGAATTTTATAGGAACTTAGACATATTTTACAATTTAAAATTAGATAAATTTTTTATAAATAATTATTTATAAATTAAATATAATAAGAAAATTAATTTTAAAGTTTTATTAGCTCCTAGTTCTTATTAATTATTTAAAAATCAAAAATAAATTTGAATTTTTCTGAGTCAATGTTGAATTTATATATTAAATCTAACTGCATTTTTCAATGAATTAATTATATAGTTCGATTGAGAAATTTTATTTTTTTCCTTAAAATTCATTAATCCCAAGCAAAAAAAATTCTTATAAAATAGTATATAAATTTTTATTTTACACGTGAGAAACGTACATAAAAATTAGACGATTAAATAATAATAATTAAAAATCTATTAGGAAACTAATGTCTATAACTACATCCCAAGCAAAATGAATTGAAAAAAATTATTTACACAGCAATATGCATTGGTAATGTTTCATGTGATTTTGATAATTTTAAAATTTGCTGCATTTTATGATAAATGTCTATGTGCTATTTTATCTTAAGGATAATTATGTAAGGTATGTCATTACGATTATTAATAAAGTTGCCCTATAAATTCATTATTAACCTAAAAAAGAACGGGTATATGGAGTATAAATCATAATTCTTGCTTAATTAAAATTAAAATAGGCTCAAATGGGTAGAAGATATTCTAAAAATTCCACTTTATCATTTATAATTGAGGCCATGGACTAAATAAAAGAAACATTTAGTGGTCTGCGACTTTCATTTGTTTAATGGAGTGCTTTACTAATTGTTAATAAAAAAAATTAACTGGAAAGTAATGTTTTTTTTGCGGTACAAAATAACGTAAATATCAGTATTTTTTAAAAATAACTTGTTCTTTTTTTGTGAATAGTTTTTGCAAGATTAGGAGTAATTTACTTAACTAAATCGCTTTGAAATTATTTGTTAATTCCGCAGTTTTTTTTTATTTTTTTATTTTTATTTTTATACTGAAATTTTTTAAAAATATTTCAGTTAAATAAACTTAGAATTAAGGAATACAAAATTAGAGCTGCAAAATTTGGATTTATGTTAATAAATCACGTAAACGAAATGTAAACAGCATGATATATTTATATAAACAGCAAAATAGCATTATATATATATATATATATATATATATATATATATATATATATATATATATATATATATATATATATATATATATATATATATATATATATATATATATATATATATATATATATATATATATATATATATATATATATATATATATATATATATATATGTATGTATATATACAGTTTCTTTATCCAGGTACACCAGTAACTTTTTTATGAAAAAAGTTATTGTTTTAAAATTGAATAAAATAAATATATGATAGTTAAGTATTATTTAATGTATAGTTATTACTAGCATCATTATATTATCATATTTGAAAAGGTTTGTAACAAAATTTTACTGTAAGATTATAAATTAATCGTATTATATTCAAAAAATGAAGGAATAACACTAGGGTTCGGCTTTCATAAAGAATGTTTAATTGGTCGAATTTTGATAGATTGTATTTAGCCATCACAAAGATTTGTTTTATTAACAACAAATGATGAATGAGAAAAAGTGGTTCAAATAAATACAAGTAGTGAAATTAGTGAAAAGAATTTAAGTTAAAAGAAGTTTAAGATTTAAAAAAGATATTCAATCTTGTTTTAATCTCATTCTTAATTGAATTTCTATGGCAAGATTTTTGTTCAAATTAAGTATTATTTTACTTGTATCGATACTTGAATCGATTATCTCATGTAACGAAACTTAATTAAGCATTAAGTTTCGTTATGAGGGATAATCGATTCAAGAAAATTTACTCATTTAGCTATACTTTGCTTGTATCGATTGTCTTTTGAAACGAAACTTATTTTGTTATACATTGATTGTGATACTAACTGGTAACGAGTACAAACATTTAATTATTTCTTTAACTGTTTGTTATATATACAGTTAAAGTATATATAACAAACGTATGTATTTTAATATATTTGTCTTAAGAAAATGATAAATTAGGTGTATTTTTGATAGTAAACTATTTTATTTGAAATATATTATCATCACTTATTATAGCATAACTTGCTTAAATAGAAGCATAGCATCCCAAAACTACTTCACTGTCTTCAATTTATTCGCATAATGGAAAACACAGAGAACTGCTATTACAAGTTCACGTCAAAATTAGTATTAATTATTTAATGACGTCATACTTTGACATTGATTGAAATCTCGAATGTTTAATCAATAGTGGGGTATACTATTTAAATCTATAAAATCAAATAAACACAAGAATTGGAAAATTGTATTCAAATTATGAACAAATAGTTTATGATTTTCAAATATATAAAAATAAGTTGAGACAGATGATGTTTAGTAATTTTATTCAATTTTTAGCAAATTAATTAATAAATTAACCATGAATCAATATATCATTTTCATGCTTAAATTAATTTCATATTTTACCGAAATGTAACAACTTTATTTTATAGAATTCCAGATCTATAAAGTACCGGAGAAATGATTTTCTTTGTTTTCCCAAATTAGATTTGAGAATATCTTAAAAAAGTATTAATCATTGCTAGATACACGTAAATACACGGAATAATTCATATTTTGTTATTATTGTCAATACAAAATTTGATAACTGTTTCTAAATCGTATAATTGCTACTGCTAATTTTTAATTAATCAACATTATACAAAATTTTGATAATTACGGAAGTAGTATTTTTGCTTATAGTAATTTAAATTGTACACATTAAGATAATAATAATTATGTAATTTGTATTCAATGTCTTGCTATTAAAATAGTCATACTTATTTTAATCACATGTTGGTATATGAACACAACATAAGTTCAGAAAAGAAGAAAAAAATAAGCAAGTTACAAGTTATAAAAAAAGTACATTATAACCGTAAAAAATTGTAAAATTTCAGAAACTACAAAAAAATTTCAATAATTACAAAAACGAGTTATTATTTTGAAATTTTGTAATCAATATTTTAATACAAATTTCATAATCTAATGAAATATCCATACTCTCTTACTTAAATCATATATTATATATTAATTATTTAATACATGAATACATCGCAAGTTCAGAAAGAGAAGAAAGAAAACAGGTGTCAAATTACAATATAAGTCAATTTCAATCATCAATTTCTGATATAACGAAAGTAGGTCCTATCAAATTTGTAGCAATTACTATAAATTTATAATTAATGTTATGTACCCACTTAATAATATAATGAAATATCCATAATATTATTTATATCATATAGTGATACATAAACACATCATAAATCCATAAAGAAAGTTTGTTACAAAAATGTTCGTTGAATCAGATTTATAATGGCTGCTGCAATTTTTCAATGAATGCTCTAATAATTAATGATCTAAGAAAAATAATCGTAATGATTTCAGTTTCATAAAGATACTTGAACAGAATTCATAATGTATCATGTACAAGCGCATATAATGCACACATCTCCATAAATATGATAAAGTATTGTTCTCATAAAACAAAGCTATAAAAATGAAAATGATGTATTTCTCAAAAATAATTTATAAATAATCCTTTGTGTTGTAATTTACAAATTGTATATTATTTATAATTTTAATAAATTTGTATATTCTTGATGTATTTATGTAAAATAAGCTTGTTATATACCACATTCTATCTTTCTTTGGAATGTCGTGAATACTTTAGTTTTATATTTTCATTCTTTAATAACTTACCATAGCATTAAATAAAATGTTTGCTCTTAAAATTTTGTATACTTTAATGCAGATACTTAGTTCAAAGTACATATTTGAATTGTACATATTTTTCGGTACTATTATGATCTTGTTTTACATATTTTTCAGACAAGATCGCAATAGCTCGATTAAAAACTCATTCAGTACAAAGTAATTAAATATCATGTGCATAGATCAATAAGTACTAGGAAAAAAAATTCAAACGAATGTATCACAAGTTTTAAATCGCATGAAAATAAATCAGCTTTTCATGGAGCTGGCATAACTGTCTATCGTTAAAATATTATCACTTGTACAAGCAATTTATTGTAAGTATTTACAACTAATACAACACGGTTAAATCATCGAAAAATTTATTACAATAAAAGACCTATAAAATAAATGTTTGATAGTGTTAGATTTATGTCAATAGCATTATTGCCTAATAAGCAAAATGCTTTCTTACTAATAATTCAACTCTTGTATCCTTTGGAAATAACAACAGTTTAAAAAATTTGCTTCATAAAATTTTAAAAAATAAATATTATACAAATAATTAAATTTTTTCAAAAAAAAAAAAAATAAGCTGAATGTTTTGTTTAATTACACAAACACGTGTTATATATAATGGCATTTTTTTACAACTGATTCAGTAAACAAATTCATCTAAATACTATTAAAAGAGTAGTAACATGTTTCTCAAAGCTAATGATTGTGTTGATTCTACGTGAATTACAGCCACCAGAAGGAAAAAAGGGCAGAGAAACAGGAAACTAAGTAACATTTCAACATTGTCTATAATGCTACAATTCTCTGTGGTGACTTAAATTGTGGCTTGCAATTATTAAAGGGTTGAAGGGGGATTCAAGAAGAAAAAAAGAGACGGTTGAAGTTGATGCATATGCGCAGCACGTACGACAGCGATGTCGCTAGATTTCTTCGAGAGAAAATGGGCCGATTTCAAAGTAAATCGCCGATTTCCGACCCTTTGCGAAACGCCTCTCGTCACAGTTGGCTTCCTTCTCTGCTAAAATATCCAACCAAGGACGAGGACGGAAGCCAGTTCCGTACTTATGGAAATTGAATTTTAACGATAAGAGCTATCGAAGGAAAAAATAAAATAATAAAACATCAAAAGCACACATGCGCTGAGAATCGGGGATTTTTCAGAATATCTCATTTCTGTACAGAGCAACTCAAGGACTTGGAATGTATGTGGAATAAAGCATACGTCCAAGAGGCAGTTTGGATTAAGATGTCAAATTAAAATTAAATTCCACTGGATTCGTGGATTCAAATGCTGTATATAGATGTCCAAATGATTGTTGGGGAGAGGATGTTGAATTAAAATTAAATCCCACTGGATTTGGAATGTCGTGGATTCAAATGCTGTATATAGATGTCCAAATGATTGTTGGGGAGAGGATGTTGAATTAAAATTAAATTCCACTGGATTTAGAATGTTTGTGGATTCAAATGCTGTATATAGATGTCCAAATGATTGTTGGGGAGAGGATGTTGAATTAAAATTAAATTCCACTGGATTTGGAATGTTCGTGGATTCAAATGCTGTATATAGATGTTCAAATGATTGTTGGGGAGAGGATGTTGAATTATAAAATTAAATCCCACTGGATTTGGAATGTTCGTGGATTCAAATGCTGTATATAGATGTTCAAATGATTGTTGGGGAGAGGATGTTGAATTAAAATTAAATTCCACTGGATTTGGAATGTTCGTGGATTCAAATGCTGTATATAGATGTCCAAATGATTGTTGGGGAGAGGATGTTGAATTATAAAATTAAATTCCACTGGATTTGGAATGTTTGTGGATTCAAATGCTGTATATAGATGTCCAAATGATTGTTGGGGAGAGAATGTTGAATTATAAAATTAAATTCCACTGGATTTGGAATGTTTGTGGATTCAAATGCTGTATATAGATGTCTAAATGATTGTTGGGGAGAGAATGTTGAATTATAAAATTAAATTCCACTGGATTTGGAATGTTTGTGGATTCAAATGCTGTATATAGATGTCCAAATGATTGTTGGGGAGAGGATGTTGAATTAAAATTAAATTGCGCTCAACTTAGAATCTTCTTGGACTAGAATATTTTAAATTGTGTCCATGTGACAGTTGGGTGAGGACGTCGAATTAAAATTAAATTCCACTGAACTTGGAAGGCTCGTGAATTCAAATGTTGTTAATAGATGTCCAAATAATTATTTGGAAAATTATGTCGAATTAAAATTAAATTTCGCTTAACCTTAGAATCTTCAGGGATTAAAATATTTTGTGTCCAAATGATTGATAGGGTGAGGAAGTCAAATTAAAATTAAATTCCACTGAACTTGGAAGGTTCATGGATTCAAATATCTGTTAATAGATGTCCAAATGATGATTGGGGAAAGGATGTCGAATTAAAATAAAATTGCGCTCACCTTAAAATCTTCATGGATTAAAATATTTTAGTTTGTGTGCAAATGATGTTTGGAGTGAGGAAGGCGAATTGTAATATTATATTGCACTGAACTTGGAGTGTTCATGGATTAAAATATTATAAGTATAATATATTCAAATGACAGCTGAAGCTAGAAAACCTAGTTAGAAAGTTTAACGTACTTTTTAAGCATGGCATTTTGACAATTCAATGAGTGTTAAATTATTCTTAAATAATAACTAATCTGGTTGGTTTTTAGGATCTAATTGAAAATTTCTCCAGGATATATTAACTTATTAAATGATTTCAACTTAAACTAGTTAAGTTTAATGATTACGTCATCTTATGGAATCACTTTAACGAATTGCGTAAGTGATTAATATCACTGAACATTTTAATAAGTAAAATTGGCAGTGTTCGAATTCAGTAGCAACTATTTTTAGAGTTGTACTGATCTTTTTTTCTTTATTCAAGGAGATATAATAAAAGCTAAAAATGAAGTGTATGTTTGAGAATCGGGAAGAAATTTTTTTCATATTTGAAATGGAGAAATATGTACCATTCTTACTAAATATAAGCAGGACCTACATTTTGATATAATAACTGATAGCACATTAACTTAAATTTAAACTTAAAAAAAATTTATATATTTTCTCTCTCACCAATTATTGCTCAACAGGTAGATAAATTGGCCCTACAAGTGATAATTTATTTACAATTGTAAAGAGAAGAAATTTGTGCGAAATACTGTAAAATAGGTGTACATCATTTCTACCAAGGAACAAGCACTTTAACAATTTCTAATTTTGAGGAAGTATTTTTCTCGCTTTTTTTCCTAAAAAGGTAACATTAATTATCCTCTCGGTACATGGTTATCCGATATCGCTTTGTACACCATGAGATCATCTATGTATTGCTATAAAAAATTAACTAAGTTCATACAATCTTAATCAAAATTACATTCTCCAATTGATGTCTTATAGAAAAGATAGTACAACCAGCTGTGTCATCGAGAAAACTAAGATTTCTAGAGATATCCATAATTGGAAAAAAAGGTTCTCTGTTCGGAAACAAAATCAATGCAAATATTCATTCTGAATTATTAATCGTTAATACTATTTAGATATTAGAATAAATCATTCATACTATTTCTATAGAAAAATAATGAAGTAAAAAAATTTAGCATTAAATTATCAAAAATGAATTTTCACTAAAAATGGAAAACTATAATGAAAACTTTTTGAATAGAGAAAATGTTTCTTGTATATGGCAATAAAGCCAAAAATTATTATATAAAAAAAAGACAAGAAATGGATTCATAACAAATTTAAATGATCTTTATCATTGAGGATTGATATTATATAATTTATTGCTTTTCCGATTCCTTTTGAAATGTAAATTTTTAATTTAAGTTATTTTTTTTTAATCTAGGGATTGGAGATTTTTCAAAAACAGGCATAAAAAATTAATTTAAGTACTTTTCCTATAATTATATTAAATTTGAATTCTGTTCCAAGTATTTTTATTTTAGCGCTTTATTTTCTGTGGATCTTGGATAAAATTAGAGACGATACTTTTCCAGGAAAGAAGGAAAGCTTTTTTTATAGTTAATATTCATATATAATTTGAATTAAAAAAGTACTTGGAGTAAAATACTTAATATATAAATATATCGCATATAAAAATAAAATGGCGATTTCTTAGAAATATTCTAAAATTTTGCCATCACTAAAGCACGTTCTTATTTTTCATTTATTTTAAACTTTAACATGTGCATTTTTCTTCCATTCTTATTTTATTAAGAATTTCTTTAAATTTTAATTCAACTATTAATCTTTGATAATCGAAGCTTAATCTTGATTGGAAGATGAGATGCCAGAGCAAAGAACGTCATGTATCGATAGATCCAATCAAGTCGACAATTTACACGTCATCATCTTAAATCACGAGAATATCAGACAATGGTGGGGAAAAAAAATCCGTGTCTCATTAATTGATCTAATCAGCGCTTTTCTATTTAAGTGAACTACCGGAATGACACAGAGTTATTCATTTGATCCTTATGATAATTATTCAACGAATGCTTTGAAAGTGCCATAAAATAATTTTATTGGATAAATAATGACTCTCACTTTGAACAAAAAGCATGTTCCCATTTTTCAAGAAAAAATTACGATTTTGGAAAATAGCGATAAATTTTCTATCTTTTAAAGAAAATTATTGTTTACTTAGTCTTGTAGAAAATGCTGCATCGCTCTAAGAAAGGCACGCAGATCAACTAAGGGTAAATTGAGTGAAGTGTGGAACTTTGAAAATTCCATTTAGTTGAAAAATATTGAAGTTTGAACTATTTTACCTGCTTCCGATTAGCGGTTTATTGGGAAAATCAAAAACACATTTGTTGTGGTGACAAAAGCAATATTTTTGTACAATTAATTATCTGAAAAAAATCTGTAAATATCATTATTTTTTTCTTTTCTATTTTTTTTTTCAAAATTAATAGAAGAATTGTTGGGGAAAAAAAGCGGGGCTCGAGGCAGCACATGTTTTTTTCTCTGAATGAAAATTTTTCCCCTCGTAGTGGACAATCTAACAACTCATGTTTATTGCAGAGCTTCATATACACCACTTAAATTGCCTACTGGAAAAGACTTTTTATAGACAGGAGGTCATATTCACGTGTTGCAAGAAAGAAAATTCGAAAACACCCACCTTGAAAATTGTGTACGTAGAAACAGAAGTGCAACATCTATAGCATGCTTTTCCACGGTAACTAGTATCGAATTCAGGACCTTCAGTTTTGAACAGCACTCTCTGACCGTAAATCTATGTTAAACCGCTAAATGACAATTTAAAAAAAAAAACTGTTTATGAACGGAGTAGAACTACAAAGTGGTACTACTTTGTTTAAATTAAGAATATATTACCATGAAAGAGATTTTTGAATGAGTTCAAATCAGTGTTGATTGGGGTTTAAATTAATTTCAAACGCTATAATTAAAATCTCGGAATGAAATATAGCTTTTATCTTAATTGAGACGGATGCCAACACCCTCGTATAAATTTCACTCCATTCAGTGTAGTCTCTTCAATTCGACCAGGAACAAGACCCAAACAGTCCTCTCGTGCATGAAGTGACTACTGAGCAACATACAAACCAAACCAAAATTAATAATACAAACCTTCTTTGATCTTGCAGAATAAAGATTTCATTTAAATTGATTATTTTTTAAAGTATATCTTGAATAAGAAAACGGTTAAAAAAATTGGCCTTTGATTAACTTGGCCTCCACCATAAATCCTTATAATATTTTAATCAATTGTAACGTAACCTGCATCTTAAGAATTAAAATCTACACATTTTGATATTAAAAATAATATATTTTATAGGGTAATAAGGTGCTATATTTTTTACATAAGGCATAAATATAAAGTTTTATTAATAATTATCATATATTTATTTAAAAACACAACTCTCTTTTCAACTAAATGAAAAATCAAACACATAAAACTTTTACTTCTATTTCAGATTATGTCTTGTTGATTGGCTTCTAAC
This sequence comes from Latrodectus hesperus, assembly GCA_037975125.1. Lineage (NCBI taxonomy): Eukaryota > Metazoa > Arthropoda > Arachnida > Araneae > Theridiidae > Latrodectus > Latrodectus hesperus. The sequence continues at coordinate 11,897,964 of CM075852.1, read as the reverse complement.
TTGTTTGGTTTGTATTCAAAGAGATCGGATTGATTGCAATTGGCTGTGGAATGAAAATATAAATAAATGAGAGGATATTTCTTCATACACCGTTGCCATTTAGGCATTAAATAAAATAATATTCCACCTGGAATAACAACTAACAGCCATATGAAATCAGTAATTTAGAGAGGTATTTAAACACCAAACTGAAAATTTTCTCATAAAGTAAGACACAATATACAAATATTGGAAACAATATAATAAAAATATATAAAAAGTTTATTTTTATATGCAATTAATTTATGTACAATTTATGTACAAAATTTATGTACAATAAGATACCTTTTCTAAATCAGGTTTACAAGAGCAATATACTTTTGTAGAAAATTGTAGTATTTTAATGATTTTTGATTTATTAATATTTATTTTTTTCAGTACAACAACCAGATAATTGTAAGAGAATTTTTGATTATTTCAAGAGGTGAATATTATAAGTATTTTAATTCCCAAAGCTATCACATCTGTACTCATTCTTACTTATATCTTATTATATGTGCTTATCCAAAATAGTAAAAAAATTATTTCTCTTACCTCAATTCTTATTTTCCTTTAAATTTATCATAAGAAGGTGAAATTTTCTGAGATAAAAACACTATTTGATTAAATATTCTACACAAAATCATTTTTCTCTAGCAAATATCCTTCGAAATCATTGAATACTGTTAATGTTTTTTTTTATTTAAAAACAAGTTAAAAGACAAAGAACCACAAACCTATTTTTAGTTTGCAAAATAATTTACGTAAATATAGGAAATTGCTACAACAGTTGCAAAGAGAAAATCGTAGTATACACTTGAAACTCATAATTAATAAAAAGAAAGTGCTTAAGCAAGCATTAAGTAAATGTAAAAAGAATGAATTCCTTGAAACAATAAAACTTTCTAATGTCTGTTCTACATATTTTTTTGTAAAAAATAAGAAAAAAAAATACTAATTTTTCTAATAGCCTTAATCTTTAAATACTTTTCCAAGTTTGAAGTAAAAACACGCAAAAGTTCGTACGAGGCAGTGTCCTTGATTTACGATTACAGCAACAACATGACTCAATCTATTTACTAGTTTACTTACGAATGAGAAGCATTATAATCTAATAAAACTTAAAGATACATTAAAAATTCAGTAGTTACGACCTTGCTGAAAATTCGATTCCGGTTTTACAGCAATAAGTTTGGAAAGATAAGAAAAAAAATAACAATAACTTCAAGAATTATTTTTGAAAAAAGAAACTCAAGAACTTTTACAAAAATCAACGTAAATTGTCATATTAATAACAAAATATGATCTTAAATATTTTGAAGGTGAAAAGTAATATTTTCAGTAAGAATTGTATAAATATTAATTAAAATATACAATTTATAAAATAATAATGTTAGTTTATTTAATAATTAGATTATATAAATGAAAAAAAAACTGTAATTAAAAAACTTATAAAAACATTTTAATGAAACACCATTGTTTTTACTTATTCTGTATTGCACACAATATTGCACAATAATATTTTTAGTAATAAAAATATATAACGATAAATACTTCATTTAAATATTAATACGTTAATTGATAGTATAAATATTTACGACAAAATTCTACTGTAAATATAAATTTAAGAGTCTTTTTAATGGAAAATTAAATTAAATACTTAATACTGAATAAAAAAAGGTATACACACCCTTACAGAAATAAAGTTTTACTTTTTCATACCATATATTTTTAACTATTTAAAACCACAATTTACCAATAAGTTAAGCGTTTTGCAAAGTTGAAAATCAGTACTAGTTTTATGAAATTATTGAAAAAAGATTTTGCACTTACATGATAATAATTATTTTTTATTTATATGAAAAAATTTAAGTTTCATTTATTGCACAAGTCAAATTCCATTCGCTCTTTCTAATGAAAATTTGATAAAAATAGCATTTCATTAAAATATTCTGTATTTAATATTAATAAACTATAAAAATAAGAAATAAAAGCTTACGAAAAACAAGTATGTAAATAAAGTTTTGATACTGAAAATGTAATATGATGAAAATGTAATATTATACAATAATTAATAACGAAAACAAATTTTCAAAATCTATTCGGAATAGTCTAACATTCAACGTTTTTTAGAAGCTCCACCTAGAACAAATTATTGAATTAAGAAAGGAGAAATTTTTAATACCTAAATAGCTTTAGCAATAATTGTTTGAATCCAACTATTCTCAATCCTTTTTATAAAAAAGAATTTAAAAACTTAAATAGATAGATCTTTTGCACACAGAATTCAAAATAAAAATTATTTATAGAAATTTTGCTCATTAATGTAACATTTTACAAGAAAAATGTTTGCTTAGAATCATAAAAATTAATCCTTATTTTACAAAGTTTCAGTAATTCACACTTTAGCATGAAGTAAAGCCATGAAAATATATTAGCCCAGAAGATAGCTTCATTTTATAATTTCAATGATTGTATATTTCTAAGACTTATTTAAAGTCTAAAGTAAATCAGAAAAACCGTAAGAAAAAACATTTCGCTTAAAGATTAAGCATTTCTTTGGGATTAGTGATTAAAAAATTGCGCCAAAAATAATTCAAAGCCGAGAGAAAGTTAAATCAGTGTTATAGAAAACTATTCAGCAACAATCTAAGGTATCTATTTTTGAGACTTAAGGAACATCTCAAATTTACTGAAACATCAGCTTTCCATGTCAAACACACCTATTTAATAATTCTAAAGATTGTATTTAATTTCCACTCTGTTTTAAATTGAGCGCAAATTATTTTAGTCACAACTCACTTATATTTTATATTGTGTAAAAGTAAGTTATATATCAATATAAATAATTTTCTTCAACATATATATATATATATATATATATATATATATATATATATATATATATATATATATATATATTCAGAATACAAATTAAAAGATAATGATAATAACAAAATTTCTTAGAAAAAATTTTATACCTAAAAAGTAACTATGATAGCTTTTTACTTCATTTAAATTCTTTTTAATTTCAAAAATGAGTTACTAAAAATAAATTACAGGATATACATAAATTAGGGTACCTTCATAGAAACTTCAAAGAAACTTTTCGAAATTACATTATAGGTTTTTTCGAATAATTAAAATACCCTCAAAAAAAATCTTACAATAATACATGATGAATCTTAAAATATTCTTTTATTGTATATTTTCTAAGCATAAATATTTTTGCAAATTTCGTGAAAATACTGTATGTTTAATTTGTAAAGCTAGAAAATAATAAGGCTCAGTATACATATTGAAACAATGTCATTTATTAAAATGTTCAATTCAGATACAATAATTTTTAAAGGAATGTAGAATATGTTTTGGCAAAGTTATAATTTTCTATATGAGTAATTTATGCTCTTATTTTTCTTGCGATTTTCCTTCTATAAGGTCACGAATCAATGGGTATTAAAATATTTAATCAGAATAGGAAATAGTTAATCATAGGTAAGTTTCTTTTAATACTCAGGGAATTCTAAATCTTAATTTTTTATTCAATGCCAATTATTCAACTCTGCTTAATTTAATAGACATTTCATCTTACTTACGCGGTCAGTGGTTAGCAAGCTAATTTTCAATTCAACAGTTAGTGAGTTCAGTTCCCACTGGAAGCGTCGATATTTGGAATTCTCTTTAAGCCTTTGAATGCAATCAAAATGTCTCTTTAAGTCACATTCTAAAATAACCATAGCTTGAAACCATAATATCTATTTGCATTTAGCTTCACTGTATATTTTAATGATAATATTCTCTGCTTAGGAGTGCTAATTATATCTGTTTCATTTCCTAAAATTTGTAAGGTACTTTCCTATTAGTGAGACCAGATTAATCACAAATTTTGTTAAAATAGCCAATAATATGAAGTCATAATTCCTCTTTATTTAAGTAACATTTCGCTTATTTGATCTTATTTTATGAATATGAAAATTAAATGATATTTACAATTTCATATTTCCGCGTTAATATTAATTTTCTAACCTAAATTTGAATTTCTCTTTTCTTAATTGTATAATTTTCATTTGAATTACTTTTAATACCTATACTTTTAATTCTTGAATTTTTCTATACTTTACCCGTAATACAATTATTCGGGAAGTTATCTTTACCTTCCGAAATTTCCGCCAAATGCCGAAGATTTGGTTGTTGTGTTTTTGTCTTGTGCCAGCTAGGCTGGCATTATGGGGTGCGCTGCTCCTCTTTTCCAATTGAACCCTATTTTGGGTGTGGAGTCTGACTTCGTCAGTACACACATGCCATAGGGACCCGTTTATAGGGTAGGCAATCATTCACAACACATTTATATAACGAAAGGACAAAGACAGGATAGATAGAGAAAATCCATCAATGGATGATCCGGGATTCGAACCCAGGACCTCCCTATCCGCAGTCAGCCACGCTGACCACCAGACAAGTTGGGCGGCCCGAAGATTTGGTGATTTCTGTGAATTCGAACCCGATAACAGAAAAGTACTATCCTCAAAATCAAGAATTATATAAGTTAGAGTAAATTACTTTCGATTTCATTTTTATTTAAAAGGAAAATTTTAAGTCATTTTATCTTCTCGATATTTCCAAATCTCCTTTCTACGTTTCCTTTCATCTTAAGAAAGAAATTATTCAGTGACGTGTCCAGTGACACATATTGCTGTTGAGAGGAGAGTTGCGCTACCGAAAATCGCGTGGACGGAAGGGGGCCTCCTACACTCCATCCGCAAAAGAGAGAGAGAGAGAAATGTCATATTAGATAAGGGGGGTGGGGCAGAAGGAGTTGAGAGGTGAATGAGACGGGACATCCTGTCCCATTGACGGGAGGATGCGAAGCGTGACCACTAGCCCAGGATGCGCACACATAAATAAACGCCGACCATCACGCTATCTGGAGAGGAGACGTGCGGAGAAAGTGAACACCAGGCGCCGGATTAAGGCAGAGGATTGGACGCGCAAATGCGGCCATCCTCCCTTTTTAATTCAGCATTTTATCGCACCGTGCTTTCATTGAATCTCATTGCCGAGGATGAGTTCATGTGGCGAAGGCGGTTCTTGCAGAGGAGTTATTGTTCGTCTACCTTTGACCCATCGATTGACGCAGACTTCAAAACGTGTCAGGTTCATAATCAAAAACTAATATTGCGTCTTTTAAAGAGTTTGTCATAAAATTTAAATCATTTGTTCAAATTGACTTAATATTTATGGAGTTCTCACGAAAGCACTTTTACAAGTCCCGAAAATAATATAAAGAATCATTTAATATCTGGAAGAAAGAAAAAAACATAATAATATTGCAGTTTTTTAAAAAATATTTTGAGAATTGTTTTTTTAACGCATTTAGTTTCTTTATCATTAAATTAAAAATTTTACTAATGAGCTAAGTATAGTTCCAGAAAATATTATATATATACATACATACATATATATATATATATACATATATATATATATATATATATATATATATATATAAATAAATATATATATATATATATATATATATATATATATATATATATATATATATATATATATATATATATATATATATATATATATATATATATATATATATATATATATATATATATACATATATATCAACTAATGTCATATAACTGCAATAACTAACCAACAGCCTATTAGATAGAAAATTTGTGGTGTTCTTCAAACTCTACCATATGTATATGTAATAATTTGGAATATAACAGATAGGTTCTGTTTGAATTAGTTCTAGCACGTAAAAATTGAGTATACGCGAGACACATCAACCAAATCATATCTATCAATATAAGTAGAGTAAAAAGTCCATAGTTTTCCTTTTAAAGTAAAAGTACGTGAAAAAATACCTCATTCGTCTTCAATTAAAATTTAAGTAATAAATTTCAACAATTAAGAACCGAGTATATATTTTCATATTCCTCTTAATGTTGGCAGAAATCTTAACAATCATTGAAAGATTGTGTATATATTATCAATAATAATCGATCATATGTTATAATTAAAATCCTTTAATCTTTTTTAATGAAACAGTAACCTATTTAAATGTGAGTAAAATGCTGTAAAATTTCAGTACTGAGATTAAATATAAAAAAGTATTTGATAAATCAAACTAAAATCAACTGCTAAATTTACAAGTAAAGGAATAAAATGGTATATAATCTTAATAAAATAAGAATTATAAAATATTGTCAAGAAGAAATCAAATTTCTTTTATATAAATACTTCAAATAGGAATACACTTCTTTTATTAAGGCAAATCCTTGTTGCTAAATAGCCTTGCAAGACGTATAGGTCAGTGCTACAAATTTATTTGGAATCCAAAAGCACAAAGATAATACTATTTCTAAATTCTTGGTTTATTGATGAAAGAATATGTGTGGCATTTTGAAAGAATGAAATCCCCAGAAATCAAAACATTTTTTCAACTCCATTCTTAGAGCCACACATTTCAACCAATCACATTAAGCTTAGCTTACGACAATTTGTGGGTTATCGTGTATGATGTCAACTTCAGACTGCAACCCTTGATGAATTCAAGCTTTAGTGTCACTTATGTTTTAAAGTCATGGCGCGTATTTTGCTGCTATATCTACTTGCCACCGTCTACAGCTAATATTTCAATGGAAACATATGCATGTGAAAGGATCATAATTGATAGATTCATTGATTTGAAAATAAGAGAATTGTGTTCCAAGGAGACATTTCGACCACCGAACGTGGAGAAAAGAATCGAACGCAATCCGTGGCACCCTCTCCCGGTGGCGCTGCACCTCCGCCGGGGTGGGCCACGCATGACCGCCCAGACGGATACCTGATCTCGCATCTCTGAAAGCGCCTCGCACAAAAGCGGGCGCTTAATAGAGGCATCCAGGGTCTCCCGATGCGCACCGGGCGTCCCACAATAGAGGAGGAAGATTTTCATGAACTGTCATAGAGAGGGCTTGTCTCTCCAAGATGAGACGATACGGAGATGAATCGAGAAAACATCGCTTGACGCGTAAGGGTGTACCTAGGCCACCCTCCGGTGCCTATGAAAGGAGCACTTTTTGGAGAAAAATACAAACGCCTCGTGAAAAAAAGGGATAGATAAAATGCGTCACGGGCGTTCCGAGACAGAGATTCCCTCTGTCAACATCGCGTCTCTTTGAAAAGACGAACTCTCCTCTTTCCCTTCCCCGAATCATCGAATTACACGCTTCAATAAGGTCTCGTCCATCAGAGATGTTTCCAAATCTCAAACGTTTGTCTCCCTTTTCCCACATTTCTTGAAAAGACACTGAAAGAATTGGATACCGGTTTCCCAGTGTACTGCATGTTTCTTTGTCTGCTTCTTCAGAATTGTAAGAGTGATTAATGTGGGAGTCTGTTGAGAAAAATTCGAAAAATATATTTGTAGATTTTCAAAGATTATTATTGTAAGAATTTTTTCTTAATGTATTGATGACTAATATATTCACATCAAGAAGAAAGAGAAATACATAAATATCGCCTTCCTTTACACACACACACACACACACACACACACACACACACACACACACACACACACACACACATATATATATATATATATATATATATATATATATATATATATATATATATATATATATATATATATATATATAATATTTGCTGGAACTACATTTAGCTCAAGTATAACGTTTTTACCTCCTTGCCTTGGCGAAATTGTCATCAAGAAGCATTATTGAAGAGGCAGATTTTTAAGGAAACGTTTTATAATTACATGAACATTTCTTCGTGTGACAATCAATCATGACATCTGTAGGACGTCTGCTCGATAGGAGAGCTCAACCAAAAAAAGCCTCGAGAAAACTTAAACCCCTGAGAAGGGTACAGCATACTGGTCACTCATTCGTTGAGAATAGTGGCGCTGATGACATCATCGGTCAGTTCGAAATTCCTTAACAATATTTGGTAGCAATGTACATTTTGGAAACTGGGGTGGTGCAACTCATACACTTGTTAAAAGGGGCCATATATTCAATAAAAACGTGCAAATTACAGGATGCAAAAAAACGACGAATATATATATATATATATATATATATATATATATATATATATATATATATATATATATATATATATATATATATATATATATATATATATATATATATATATATATTATAGTATATTTTATATAATAATACATTGAAAATACACTTGGAAAATTGTTGTTTTAAAGAAAAATATTTGGAAAATTTTTTAAGGAAAATATCAAAGAAAGATGTTATGTATCCAATTATTTTTCTTTAAAAAAATTTTTCCAAGTATTTTCAATGTATTGTTTTCCATTTAGTATTTTAAATGTATTATTCTCCATTTGGTATTTTCATTGTATTTTATAAAATATACTTTTAACTATATTTTAGTAATTCTATTTTAGCTGCTTTTGCGCTGAATGTATTGTTAAACATAAATGTATTTATATATTTATATATTCTTGTGCTTTTTAGTTCTATATCTAATCTTGCATTATATATATATATATATATATATATATATATATATATATATATATATATATATATATATATATATAATTATAATGAAAACTATTTTTTTCCTTTTTTTCCATAAGATTCCGAAGCAAAAAATGCTTAACGATTAATTTATATTTTATATATGTGTGAACTGAATTTAATGCGACAGCTTTATTTCAAATGCACCCTTGATTACAAAAATCATTTCATATTTGTGTTGAAAATTTACTTAATTGTAACAAATGTTCCATCACAAAACTTACGCATTTGTAGTTGTATGAAATATGTGTACATAAAAATTATCAAAATTTGAATATAAATTTATACAGAAGATATATATAATGTATGAACTGGAATAAAATGTGTCAAAAAAAATCCATACATTTCCAAGAAAAAAAATTTATTGAAGAAATTGCATAATTTTTTCTTGTCACATGAATTTCCTTTTTTATTTTAAATAAAAATGCATAATAAAAATGTTTAACTAATTGTATTCCTGAAACATAACATAAAAAATTTGAATAATAATTTACTTTGTAAATAGTTTTATTAAAAATAAAATAGTAATACTGACAAATATTTCTTTAGAATTTATATTGTAACAATTGTTACCGCGTAAATTATTTTACAGTTGCATTTATTGTAACACTGAGATTATTAATTTTAGTTTAAAAAGGATTTATAATAAGGAAAATTATGTTTGAATCTTTACATGAATTACCGGAAAATTGAGTCAAAGATTGTAAGAGAAACGTGATATAAGGAGTAAAAATTATAATTTTTTGTAAATAGGATACTTATTGAAAATTTTTCCTTTCTCATTTCATAATCTAATATGAATATATAAAAATAGTGTATACACTGAAATACTGAGTTAGGCTTATTCTTAATTATAATGATTAATTCAAATATGCAAATAAAATTAAAGTAGAATAAAGAAAAATATTTCAAAATATGAACTAAAATATAACTTTCTAAATAATCTTTTTTGCTTAAAAGTTTGATAAGTTTGAAAATTATATTCATGGAACAACTCATTTCAAGATATATTTGCAGAAAATTTCAACTTTTTCAGCCCATTTATATTTTTTAAAAGAAACATTGTTTTAACGCAAGGCATTAGAAAGTATTGCTTGATTAATATTACCTGAAGGTCATCCAATTCCACTAAGTGTCAGTGAGCCTTGCAGGAAAAACGACGCTTCTCGATGTAGTAATGAAGATGTCATTAACAAGATAGATGAGTTTTGTGGCTCTTCAACTCATGTCACCGCCCTAAATGCTACCCCCACGGAACAATAATGACTTTCGCGGCAACTTTGAGAAACAAAATCTACTGCCCTTTCGACAGGTAGGTAAATAAATCTGTAAAAAAAGGAAAGAAATGGCCTACCGCAAGAAAATTGATTTAAATGATGTTACCAAGCACCACATAAACACGGAGCTATCTTTAACTGTCAACACCTGGAGTGGTCACATGACAATTCCATTGCAATACTTTTTTAAGTTGACCACAATTTCCTGTATAGGAAGATTCACAAAAAAGATGGTTTCATTTAAAATCCGTTGTGATCTTCCTGTTTTTCTTGAATTCATTATACTTTTTCCCGAATTTAACTAAATATTTGTCTTTGTTTGCAAATCACATTTCGTAACAACTACTACAGTTCGTTTTTGTTGTTTAGGCTCTGTTATTGGTTTGTTTGTTGTTCTAAGGTTAATGATTAGACATTAAGGCTACTTCAACCGAAACTTACTGTTTAAAGTTAATTTCAAACAATTAAAAACATGTTCATACACATCATATTATATTGATATTCTTTGAGATATATTTTTAATTTCAATTGTTGATTTTATTTTTTTATTCTGTTTTCATATGGTTTATACACAAGTTTTAAAAAATTATTTTCCTTAAAACGTAAAATCGTTTATTTTTGATTTTTTTTTTTTACTGACCACATTTTGAATTTTAAAAATTAATTCATGCCTGTTTGTAATTTTATTAACTAAAATTATGTTACTTTTGTAATCATATTTTAAAACTTTCCACATGTTTGTTTCATATTAATCATAATGTAACTTGACATTATATGATCACAAAATATAATATAAATATGCAAAAAATCAAATAAAATATAAACTTAATTTGAGTTTTGGTACAAGTGCCGTATAGTTCAGGATGCCAAATTCTAAGTTTGGCGATATTTTGGCGGATTTTCTTACGTATCTGGCAACCTTGTTTTTATTACGTCATACGCCTATAAGAATTTTGCAGAAAATTCTATTTTGGGTAACCCTAGTATTTACGACATCGCGCACGTCACGAAACGTCATCTTGGCAACATTTTTTCATCGCCAAAAAAATTCAGAATTTGGAATCCTGGAATACGGCACCAGTGCCTGAATTTTTTCATCTGAAATGTGTTTTGAATAAAATATTTAATTTAAAGAAATTTCTTTCTCTAAGCAACTAAACTAAGTAAACTGCTATAAATTCAGTAATGTGACATATGTTCTTGCCAACGATTGAAAGTGATTAGAAAAATATTCAGTAAATATTACATTGTATAATATCAAAATAGAATATATAATGTCAAAAAACAAATTAGAAATCTAAAATTGACTTTTTAAACTAAAATGTGTTTTGAGTAAAATATTAATGTTTCACTTTAAAGAAATTTCCTTCTTACATTTAGTTCCTCCTTACATTAGCAATACAATTAGTTAATTTCAACAGAGTGAAAAACGTGTAGAATTAAGAAATATTTTAATTTTGAAATATATATGCAATTGTATTAAGTAAATCCTGTTATTAATGAATGCATCAAAATAATATGCAAATATGGAATACATTGAAGCATAATTTTACCATTAAAATTAGTAAACAAACAACTGTTTTCTTTGCAAAACAGGAAATGTAAATTTTTGTACTGGAGAATTCTCTTTAAATTTTTCAATTAAACTTATATAACGAATAAAGAAAAAAATTAGTTTAGTCTATATTGCATAACGTTTGATAAAGTCATTTTCACAAATAAGAAGAAAGCGTTTTCTACCAAACACTTAGGAATTTTTTTGAATTACACAAATATTGCTTAAAACCCATTTATTATTAAAATAAAAAATGCACATATATCATAATTAATGGAATTGTTGTTTTAAAAGTATATAAGTTTCCTTTCTAAGAAATCTTGAGTTTTTTCATTCAAAAATAGAGAACTTAAAAGATATTTAAAAAACACAAATTAAAAGTATTGATGTCAGAAAAAATGTTTACTTTTATAGCTATATCACAATAAACAAATACCTAAACAATACAATAATAGGCAGTCATGATCTTTTTTAGAACTATTACCTATTGTTTTGTTTATTTCATATATAAAAGATACAATCGAATCCTTAAAAACATAAATATTTATTCAAACTATATAAAATATTCAAACTATAGCTTAATAAAGATATATGATCTGTTAGAAAAATTTCTTCTTATTTATATAAAACTAGAATATTTTTCATTTATATCCTAACTTTAAATTGTTAAATAATTTATGAAGACATGCATTTATAATAAAACATTATTATTTGTTGTGCGTTGGCTTGTTTTAGAAATACAAAACTGATTCCTCTATTTGTAAGATATAAAAGATACAATTCAATTGACTTTTACAGAGCTATTTCGTTGTCTGAGTTTCGACTGACAAAAAGTCAATTTGTTTTTGGAGGAAATATTTATTATGTTACTATGCGAGCTTTATTTTTAGTATCGTTTAAATTAAAAACGATAAATCTATTACTTTTTTTATATCATTTTGGGTACTTTGCCATTATACGATAATTATACCGTAACGGGAAAGAAAAATCGTAAATTAATGTCGTAAATATTCTATTTCCATCATGTATTGCTTAAAATGGTTTACATTTTTAGAAAAACTACTAAAAAAATAATATAAATATTTTACTTATCTTTTAAAATTAAAAATTAGATAATTATCACTTATTGGCAAAACTTATTTAAACGCAGATGTTTATTTCAGGAGGAAACTAACAATTTCATCGATGATCGATTGTGTGCATATAATGTAATAGTGCCTTTTTTTTAATGAAACAAAATTTAATTTTGCTGTATTTAGGTGTTTTGTACCTTTGGTGACTTATGAATGTAATGCTTCCTTTAACGGACAAAATTATCACTAAACCATATTTCCCACCATTTTGCTTCAGCTTTTTGTTCAGTATTTAGCTTCTTTAGCTTTATTTAGAACACTTCAGTAAACTTTTGTGCAAAAAAATAGTCGATTAGAATGTATGTAATTTAAAATAAAATTTTGAGCCACATTAAAATCATCATTTCTACGATATACTATTTTCGGTTCTCCGTAAAAAAAACATGCTATTTCTTCAGGATCATACGCGGTGGTATAATGGAAAAGTACCCATTTTTACATGAAATATACGACTTTTTAATCTATTTTTCAAAATAATTTCCATCAGTATTATGACTCTTAACATATTTCGTAAGGGAAAATGAAATCCGGTAAAAGCTTAAAAACCATCGGTACCACTTGATGTGACTAACAAGATGGCCGCTACACAAAAGTTATACAAAGATAAAATCACCAGGGTTACCAGAAATTAAATTTTATCGCCAAATTTTTCACCCAACCAAAGAGTACCTGATTCTACACTGAATCCTGAAATCCATTTACTTGAACTCTATGAAACTTGTTTCCGATTCGCTTCGTGAAAAAGACATAAAACTGTTTTAAATTCGATTTTTAGGCAATGCTACGATTGATAACATGTAATCAACTTCAATAATTTTTGATATTTTATTGACATTTTGCACTCATACGAGTTGCATCTTTATAAAAAAAAATAATTAAACGGAATAGACAAAATCAAAATTGCATGCAGCTGGCTGTTATCGTATCAGCGCCATAAAGACCATTAACAGTTTTAGCTGTCTGGCTTGCATTTCAGCCTTTCTTAAAGAAAAACTGTAAAATGTATCGAATATTCTCTTTATTGATTTCATTTTTAAGACCCTGTAACTCAAAGGACCAAAGAAAAAACACAACATAAGAATTATTTAAATGCGAAATATCACTTTTCTAATGACCATAAATCCGATATTGTTTGATCGATAGCTTTCAAGATATCGATACCTACAATCATTTACAGATAAAATATAATGAATTTCATACCTAAAATACCTTACAATAGACTTTTGATTTGCATCCTTATTGTTATCGGCCGATGATTTTATATCTATAACTATACAATTAGATACTTCCACTTCGAGAAGAAGACAACTGGGGGACGGAAAACGTAGCCGTTGCTTACATGTTTCCAATAAATTCCCGCGAAAATTGAATGCATTACAACAGTTATTTATCATAAAATCTATAATCAAATGCATTTCTAATTTCTTTTTCACTTTATTTCAGTATGAAAATTATTAATACTAATTCCTTAATAATTACTGGGTACATTTCACAAGATGAATCGCTACTCGCGTTTTTTTCCAATTTCACTCATTAAAGTAAGCAAACAATTTCGTCAGCAAAAATCCAATGACAAAAAATTATTAAATATAGTTAAAATCTCACAATAAATCTCAATAAGTATTATGGGTGAATTTTATCTGCATTTAAATCTTTTGCAGTTAGAAAACAAATGCGCGTTTTCATCGGTGATGCAGTTTTCATAAACTAAGGTCTTCCAAATGTTTAAAAATAGTAAACATTATTGAGTTTTTCTTTAATCTCAACTGAGACTGTCACACATATACAAAAATTCAATGCGCATGGGCTGAAATGCAAAAATGATGCAATAATTGAATTTTAATATGGTATTTATTTAAGAAAACACATGCATAATATTACTAATGAAATCGGAGACTAAATAAACTAAGTCTGATTCTCAATCAGAATACAAACTTTAAAATTCTGCTGCTTTTTACGAAAATTGTATGAGATAATTTTAAAATTGACCAATAAATTTTTTAAAGATATGGAAGCAGACTAATAATTTATAAATTAATATATAATTACATTAAATAAAAAAAGACAAAATGTAAATATAAACTTCAGAATCCTTCAAAATTTATCAAACTATTTTTATAGCTTAAAAATTGAATAGTAATTTAAATGTTTGATTTTTTTTTCAATTTCAAAGGCTAAAATTCAAAAAGATACAAGCTACACAGATAAAAAAAGATAGTAATGAATGGATAAAACAAAACTTTTTTTGTTTTATCCATCCATGACAAAAAAATAATATTAATTTGTTGGTCAAAATTTATTTGAATTCAAAATATTCACTTCCGAATTCAAGCAGCTTAGTCAGTGTTTTTCCAATCATCAAAGTATGTCATAAAATTATTTTTGCGAAATATCCTTTTAAGGTCATCCATCGCATTAACAAGGTAAAGATGATGAGCACGAAAAGGGGATTTCTTTCGTAAGAATGAAATAAAAATGAAATGTTGCTATATCAGGTGAATACGATGCTTATAGGACAGTACTTGTTGAATGTTCCTCCAAAATTTTGGTGAATAATAACTATAATAATAACGAAAAAAGTGCACTGCCATTCTGCAAAAGTTTTGAGCGGTACCATCACATATCTGGTCGTTTTCGATTAACTGTTTCGTGCAAACACAGACAAAATTTTAAAAAATAACAATTTTTATTAGCAATCAAATAAAACAGTGAACATTATTTTGATTTTTGAGTTATTTTGAAATGTTCCTTTCTCCCTTGTCTCACTTTCCATCACCGCTCTCTTAATTGCTTAACTGTAACTGCGTCAAAGGCATAGATCCACAAGTTTTATCACCAATAATAATACGTTTTAAAAAGAAATTATAACGTGGAATTATGTCTTGATAGTCTTAAAAACATTATTTTGTTTCATAAACGAAAAATTAAAAGTTCTTGAAACAACATAAGCTTGATTCCTTTCAATGTTAAATGCGCCTTAAAATTGCTTAAAGTTACGAAATGCTAAAGGAAATAATTTGATAATGTCACATATTCTCTAACGGTGATTACCATTTATTTACTGCCTGACTGAATGATATTTTGATCATTCATCGAAATAAATGGTCTCCCAGATCGCTAAATATTTCCAATAGCAGTTTTGAGCTGATGTTTTTGATAAATATTCATCCTTAAAAGTTTTTTGGAACATTTCAGATGTTTTTGTACCAGAAATTTCACAGCAAAAATAAAGCATATTTGAATGCACTTTACTAAATAACATTTCTCTCATCTCAAAGAAGGAATTAAAAATCTTTTTCTAAGAAGTAATTTATTTTTAGATACGGTGCATGCTTTCTAAATTGTCTCCAAATGTTTATATTAGTCATAAAAATGTTAAATAAACGTTTGCAGATCATATATATTATTGACGAATTTTAAATGAAGTATTTCTGATATTTTTTTTTATCATAGTCGTATAATATCTACACATTTTGTCCCAAATTCATAACATTTAGTTTTTTGACTAGATTTCTTATTAAATAACAATTCTCAATATTTCCTCTTCTATAGATATATGATAAACGTTTTGTATATGTTCTGCAATCATTCATAGTATTTGAATGCATCACTTCTCTTTTACTAAATGAATTTAAATTATTTCATTAATAAATCTGAACATTTAAATCTTGTCTATATCCAAAAAAAAAAAAAAAAAGAAAGAAACGAAACAGAATATTTATATTGAATTCCATAACTTCAAAAGTATGTCAACTTCTATACTTTGTTTTAATTGATTTAGAAAAATTATCTTTCTCACTATTTTATTTAATATTTTATTACAAAGATTTTAGTAATAAACTAAGTAATAGTTATTTTCTAATATTCCCCTAAAGATTAACTAAAACTATTTCCTTTATTAACCATAAAGTAGTTGGTTTTTTTTTCATTCCATTTGAGATCATGGCTACAGCACTTCATCATAATTCTCATTGGCTTAAATTACTTATGACGTTTCATCTACATCACATTGTATAGAGATAGCGTCATCAATATGACTTGTCGACGAATTTGCTCCCTACCCTTAAATCGCATTCATAGGGCGGCAGCCAAAACACAAGGTGAAGTTCAGCTTTGAATGTTTGAGAATATTGTCGAACTTCATTTTGTTAAAGAAAAAAGGTTAATTACATAAGAAGCAAATCATCGGTTTAAATAGACGTTTTCGATTGATTCAAGCCAATTAACTCGTTGACAATACTACAGAAGAAAAAGCAAAATGAAAAAGAAAAGACAAAACATCCACTGTAGGGTTTGTTTAAATCGGCAAGAACGATTAAAATTTTTTTTAAATTTCATTCATTAATAGAAATCTAAATTAATTGTTATAATATTTTTAAACAACCTCTTTTAAATTTTAAGACTAATGCCTTTTGGATGTATTTATATACAATAATAAAAGGAATTTTTTAATTCCAAAATTTCAGTACAAAATTTTATTTGAAAATGGCATTGAATTGCAAAGAATACACTAAATAATTAAACATTGAAAAAAAAGCCAAATCTTTTCTGCAATTTTTCACATACATTAGAATATGTGTCATCGAGAAAGGATCGCCCTCCCACGATGAGTAGGGAAAAGTGGCAGTTGGAGGGGGCCTTTATTAGCTTAACCGCGCCATCCAAGTATGTAATTTGGTTTTCTCCGCATATCGGCAACATGCCGTCAAGTCGCTTACCACAGAGAAATATCTTCTACTCTCTTTATTCACTTACGTCTTCAACTTTGTTGGGAATCATCTCAGATGAAAGCAGAAACTACATATCAATCTTATGAAAATAATATTTTTAAATGAAATTTTTATAAGAACAATTATACAAAATTAATGTGGTGAAATAATCTTATTTAGAGAGAAATAAGAAATTTTCTTTTCATATTGAAATTATTAATTTATTGTTCATATATTATAATAAGAAAGATAATTTTATCATTTTTTTAAAAATTCTCTTTAGTAAAGAATAATATGGACCTAAAATGAATTCCATATACTTTTTTATATGCATCATCAAGTTTTCAAGGAAATTTTAAAACCTCTTTCTTGTGAATTGCAACTTTCATCATCAAGATTTCAAAGAAATTCTTAAATCTTTTTCTTGTGAATTTTATCAGCAAAATTTCAAAGAAATTTTAAAAGCTTGTTCTGTCTAATTCAAGTCTACACTGAAATTTGAATTGATTAAATCCAAAATTATTTAAATTAATGTATTAATGAATGTTAGAAATGATACCTTGTATTTCTATCGTAATATTTCAGTTTTGGAAAAGCATCGTATAAGCTATAGTAAAAAGCCTAAAATCATGAAATACACAAACTTTTTTTCTATTAAACATCAAAATGAAACCCGAAGTTCATGTAAATCATCAACTTTTGAAAATCAATATGTAACACAGCAATCAAAATGTTTAAGCAAACAAATCCAAACCATGAGATAAATATCATTTAATTTGCGACTTTCTGTTTCATTTCCAACATTCATACTTAAATAAATTAATCGTTGTGTGTATTTTCTTATAATTGACTTAAATAATCTACCTTAAACCTCTTGAGTAGTAAGCAGTTTCTTTTGAACATCTGTAATTTCCATACTTCCGATCTTCAAAAATACTGAACTTAAAAAGAATGAAAAATCGGAAAATATTATTTTTTTGGAATCTCTTATTCATTAACGTGTTTTAAAAAATATTTTTTTATAGATTTCGTGAAATTCGAAGAAGACTAATATAACTAGAAGTTGAGTAGTTTGAAAGAAGAAAGGAAACACACAAAAAACCAATTAAAAACTCTTGATTATCACTAAACCAAAGCTATAAGTAGAATGCATACATCACACAAAGTGAAATTTCATTCAGATGTATAAATGTGCATTAAGTTGGAGCCTAATGCACTGAAATGAATTAATATTAACACATTTTATGTTATCAACATGCATCTTATTTCATGATATATTTTGCACGGAAACGATTTTGCTGCATGTCATTTTCAATTTTACACGGAAAATAGACGTAAATTTTTTTATTTGATGAAAATTTACATTTAAGTGAAACATTTTCTTATATTTATATCTGAGGAGAAAAGCAAGTGAAAACAACTTTTACTATTCACATTAAAATATTTTTACTTTCTGCTACTTATTAACGTTTGGATAGTCTGTAAAACTAGCTAAAGGTATTTTTCCTCGTGACAGTAAGATTGTAAGTACAATGGTACTAAGCCATTACAATTTTTTATACCAGAAAAAAATCAAAACATCTTTACATTTAATAAAATGTTTATCATTCTTGAAAAAATCTTTGTATTTTTGTTGTATGAGAATTTTATATTGATAAAAAGTATTACTTCAAGAGCTGGGTAAACTTTTCAAAGGTAGGGTACAGGTGTAAGAAAAGTTAATGGTAATCGCCGAACACAAACGATGACATTCGATGATATATTATACTGCAGGAGCAGCATCGAGTCATGGAAAACGATTAAGACAAACTGGGTGTCAGATTTACAATAGCAAGACAACTACATTGTCTGGCTATTGATTTGTTGGTTGAAGAAGGTCGAAAACAGGCTTTAGGAAGACAGTACGATTTGGTCATGGCTCCTGAAAAGTGCAATCGATTGACAACAGCTCATTGTTACCAATGCTAACAATGGTACATAAAGCACAAAGACTGGATCATTGGAACTCCCATTTTACCATAATATTTGTATTCGACTGCGATGCGATTCTTGACCGTTGAAAATCCGTTGGAAATTGATAAGAGAAGGGAGGCGTGGGCATCTTCTTTTCCTCTCTCTCAAAGAAAAGGAACTGAAACCCTGCAGTGTGTATATAGTTGAAATGAGGAGCAAGTGATTAAGGCGTGACATTCTTCATAGTATCCCCGTCTATTTTTCGAGGTGCTACTGATCCTGATTTTGTTTTTATGAAGATTTAGGGCATTGAGAAGATATCAGAAAGCACAAATATTCCAAGAAGGGATTGGCCAGCATGATCTTTTGATTTATCTCACTGAATTCTTCTTTTTCTTCTTCATTGGCCTGACAGCCCAGGGTGGGCCTATGACTTCCTCAGAAGTGCATATCAGGACTCCCTATTTTCGGACAAGGTCATCCAGTTTGTCACTTTTAGTGTTTTTAGGTCGTTTTCAAGGCAGTCACGCCATCGGAGTTTCGGTCGTCCTCTTCTTCTGGTGCCAATGGGGCGAGCCAAGAAAATTTTTTTGTCACCCGATTGTCGTTCATCCGGCTCAAATGTCCTGCCCATTTTAATCTCTGTATTGAGATAAATTTAACAATATCTGGTTCTTTATATAGTTTATAGAGCTCAGAATTAGTTCTTCTTCGCCATGTATTCTCACATTTTATTCCACCAAATATGCTTCTTAAAGTTTTTCTTTCGAAAATGGAGATGGTTTCTTTGTCCTTCTCAGTCAATGTCCACGTTTCAGATGAATAAGTGAGAATAGGCTGAATCAAGTATTTGTATATCAAAATTTTTGTTTTTCGACTGACGAAAGTAGATTTTAGATATTTTTTTAAGCCGAAAAAGCATCGGTTAGCAGCTGTAACCCTGCTGCGGATCTCTGGTGTGATGTCGTTTGATGCATTCAATTCAAATCCCAAGTATTTAAAGTTGTGAACAGTTTCTCAAACTTGTAGTTTCCTACCTCTAGATAGGGAGTGCTATATTTTTCGGTGGTCATAAAGTCTCACTGAATACGTGGAAAATTTAAGCAAGAGTTATACCTGGTGGTATAGTCTTGCTTTCCAAAGAACAGCTGACAAATGAAACAAAGGCCAGTTGAAAAATAGGGACACTTGACAACTGAAACGAGCTTTCTTAAAGAATGTTTATTCTTTCATCAAAAATCTTAAATAATTTGATGTTGAATATCGATAAATAATACCATATACCACTGCAGCTAGATAGTTTTTTTTAAAAAAAAGTTAGATAGTATCTTATTAAAACGCAATTCAAAATCAAAGATTTTTCCTCTGCCTTCAATAGAAGTGCTGTATATTTACTTGCAAATTCATTTACTTAAAATTTTATTTTCCTCATTTTTCTAAGTACTGAATTATTCTCGAATATGAATTGTACGTCATTCTGTTGAATTTTTGAGAAATTATAGCCAAAATAAGAAAATCTTGGGAAACTACGTTATCAAGTACAACGATTTTCAAAACTCATATAATTATAAACTCCTTTGGTATTATAGTTTTACAAAACAAGTTAAAAACTAAATAAAACCATAAATGCAAGGCTAGTGCATAATAAACCAAATTTTTTCGTAACGTACAATAAATTTTAGATATTTTAAATAGCAAATGAGCTCAACTAGCATTAAATGTCGAGAAACAATATGTAAGACATTTTTTCATCTTTTAAAACAAAGCTAATAAAAAAGTAGGAAAATAAATTTATATCAGAGCAGAGAAAGGAAAATTTTTGATAACATTTTTATTCCAGATGAATATCAATCAAGAATTTTAAATAAATATATATGTAACAATATAATTAAAGATAACTTTTAATGTCATTATCCCTCTCATCATCAGTAAATACCATCAAAATTTTAAACATATTCAATGAAAACGTAAAATCGTTAAATAACACTGTGCTGGTTTGTTCAATAAAAAAATAATTCAGATAATGTGTTTGAATCCAGAAGAAAAATAAAAAATTGCCGAACATATAATGAAAGGAAGAAAATCTCTCTGAGAAAGTTAATCCGTCATGGACACTGTACCGAAGAGATATTGTCATGCAACGTATTATCACACGACTGAAATTATTTATAAAAATTATTTAAATTTTTGAAAAGCTTAAGTAGTAAATATCTGCATACTTTGGGGTTCGACTTCAGCCAGAATCTACAATTTAGAGTGGGCTCTGAGACACTATAAGCATTCACGGATGAATTGGTAACGAATCCATGAACCATCGTATTGAAGACCAAAATAGAGGACTGCAATTCCTTTGCTTCAAAGAATTCTTAACTATTTTAAAATTATAAATGTTTATTTTCAAAGTAGACGGTAAAATATTCACTTCCAATGATATTCTTAAATGCAAACTGGGTTAATTATATTTTAATTCGTACAAATTTTATATGAATTTCGAATGTTTTCATGCCTCTCAACTTGTTTAGTGGTCACCTTGCCTGACTGTGGATAGGGAGGTTCTGGGTTCAAATCCCGGTTCGGGCATGGTTGCACTTTCTCTATCTATCCCGTCTTTGTCCTTTCTATGTATGAATGGTTTCCTATTTTATAAACGGGTACCTATGGCAAATGTGTACTGAGGAAGCCGGACTCCACACCAAATTAGGGTTCAGTTGGAAAACTAGAGCAGCACACCCCATAATGCCATCCTAGCTGGCACAAAACAACAACAAATGTTTTCATAAAAATAATCAGATTCTAAATTAATTAGGTTTCTTCCGTTTCAAATTATGTATAAAAATTTATCGATAAATATCTGTATTAAATTTAAAAGCATTTAAAAACAATTATCTAATATTTTTCAAAATACCTCTGCTAAAGTTAAATAACTTTGATTCGACTATATATATATATATATATATATATATATATATATATATATATATATATATATATATATATATGTATATATATATATATATATATATATATATATATGTATATATATATATATATATATATATATATATATATATATATATATATATATATATATATATATATATATATATATATATATATATATATAGATAGATAGATAGCTAAGCTTAGTGAGATTTTTTTTTTGTCCTTTAATGTGGTCACATTCTGAAAGCGAGGATTAATCGGATCAAGACCTTCGGTTAAACTGTAGGCAATATAAATATAATTAGCCAAAGTGTATGCACATGTTAAACTGAAAATTCGTGTGTCAAACTCCCCCTATTGTCATTCAAAACAAATAACTATCATAAATGTTTTTATCACTAGAATCAAGATCTTCCAGAGACAGAGACTGCAAAACAGAATAAATGTTTGTAACAAGCTTTTAAGCTTAGAATTTGGAAAATGTTTTAAACATCCCTTGCAAATAATGATTCCAGCTGGAAAAACAAAGCGCGCTGCTTCCTGGAGGAAGACTAGAGGCGATATTCTGCGAGTTGAGCGACACAGTGGCTAAGCATTCCTTCACGCCAGCTTGATTCATGAGCACGAGCGTTATTTTTTATCAAATTAAAATGGCTTAGGCTGAAGTATAAAATGCCATAACGATAAAATGTGATATGTATTAGTGTGCCATTCAACCTAATCAATAAAAATTGCGATACTCAATAAGAGGCGAATTTGCAGTTCGAATAGTGATGCATTGGTTTTTAAATTGTGCAGAATATTTCATGGAATCGTATTTTTCAAGTAATTTTATAGAATTGGAAAAATTACAGATTTATTCATTCATATGAATATTGTGAATTTATAATTTATATGATAACAAAAATTAAATAAAATGTTAATTTTTTGATAAAGTTAATGAATTTACATATACATTCATTGATTGCTTGACTGATTGATTAATTTATTGATTGATTGATTGCTTAGATGGTTGGTGAATAAATAGTGAAGCAAATATTCATTATCTCAGGAATTTCTTCTAGTTGAGAGTGCTATGAAATGTTAATTATTATGTAACGCGCGAGCATTTGTGTGATATCATAAAAATGTCATCATATTTTTCATTTTTGAACATTTTCAGCTAGCTTCGTTTTTTGCCTGAAGACAGGTATTTGACAATCATAGACCACGAAAGAACTTTGAAAGTCTTTTAAAACATTGCGCAATATATAATCGCTTGTTTTCTTCGAAAACAACTTTAGGATAATCAAGGAAATTTTCCATTTTCATCTTCAAAAAGTGCATTGAGAAATAAATTCTGTGACTTCCAATCACATTTTATAGTATTGACTCTAAAAATCGTGACAGTTGCCATTACTTTTCCTTCTTAAATTGCTAAACATCAATCCAAATCAAGTAATCTTGTCTCTTAATTTATTTTCACTTTCTACTATCACATTTTTATTGAGGCTCAAATCATAAGAGAGTTTTGCAGAACCCAGTTTTAATGAAGTGATAATAATTGATGAAATAAAATGCAATCACCAGAAAAATTATGGAATACACCATTAAATCAAATACAGAGTTTCTAGTTTAAGTTCTTTAAGTAATATCATTATCGGTATTAATTATAAAAGAAATGTAGCATTAGGCGAAAAATGAAATAAACTATAACTTGACTTTCAGAATATTTTAGCGAATTTCAAATTGCAAAATTAAAGCAGTTAAAGCTCCTCAATCGAGTAGCAATAAGCTTAATTTCATGCAAAAAGGTTAGCAAAATAAAAGAATACATAAAAATCAAGTTTCATAATGTCATTAGTTTCTCCAAATATTCAATAATTCCTTGATTCAAAATAATTTATTTCTAAATATTTTCAGTCAAATTAAATTTTAAAAATTAGATAGGCATTTAAGAATGTCAATGAATCATGAAAGCATGAAAACACTAGTTAGTTCTGCATTAGATGTTTACATTAAGAAATATAAATTAAATTCTTATGATTTCTTTTTAATTTTAAATGGTTAAATAATGAGAATTGCTCATTATACAATGAACAAACTTTGATATTCTCAATATCTGTGCCAATGTACGCTTTTGTAACTATATCTTCATTGACAAATTCCACAGTTATAACAAAGTTCTTTCGATAATTTTCTCTTATTTATTCCCTCCATAATAATAGGGTTGCCTGCTGCCATTTTTTTTATCTTCTATGATATAATATAATAAAAGATGTGACAAAAATATACAATTAATATTATGTAAATTATTTATCATTGAAAAGCCACAGGTTCTGTTTGTTTTAAAATTGAAAACTGTTCTTTATTTATATTATTTATGCTTGTAAAATTATAATTTAAATTATTCTTATTAATCTTCTTATTCTAATTAATCAATCTCAGATTAAAATCTACTAGTTTTCTATCTATAAATAAATTTACAAGAAGGGTGAATACTACAATGTAATCCTTCTCGTGACTCTAATTTTCAGTTTCAATTTATTTTTCAAAACATTTTGCCCTAATACGATAAGTTAATTAATTTTCTACTAACAAAAATATTAAAACTCATTTACTGCGCAATTTCCCACGTTGCCAACACTCCTATAAAATTCTAATGTTTTTCATGAGAGTGTCTCTTAACTAAATTTATTTTGGTATTTAATTAACATGAAAGTTTCAATTCCTATCAGGTTAGATCCAATCTAACCTTATTTTAAGAATTAGGTTTAATCCTTTAAAATTGGCAAATTTTTAAGAAAATAATTCTTTATGAGCGGAATGTGACTCTATATTTCTTTTTTAAATCTAGTTGAGAAAAATAATCAATTTCTAAAATGTATTTAGTGTTTTCTTTTTATTTTTAAGGTATCTTCAAATAATAAAGTAATTTTCAAAGTTAAAAAAAAATGTCATCTAAAATATACCGATAATGAAAATTATAATACAAAATCACGAGTTGACAGTCTTGATGAAAAAATTGGAAATTGCTTTAGTATTCGAACAAACTTGTATCATATTGTGTTACTGCTTCTTCAAGATTTAGTTTTTGATAAAAAAATAATGATAATAATAAAAAATAAATATGTGAAAATTAAAATTATATTAGATTTAATATTATATCAATCCAAAAATTAACTTTTTTCAAATTTAACTCCGTCACCTCAGCTCACCCTAAAACGTTCTGTGCATCCAGTCATTTCAGTAAAATATTGTAATTAATTCAGAATGTAAATTGATTTTGCTAAATTACAATTTTGCCTGAAGTTTCTCTTAACAATGCGTTATTCTAATGTTGTTAAAGATGTTTAACGTTTCCATAGCGTTTTTGAACTCTAAATAATAAAAACAATTAAAAGTTAAGTTTTAATTCATACAATGTTTCCTAATTTCACGACATCCTGCATTTTTTTTATCACACACATGAGGAAATATAATAAAATTTAGATGTCATTTTATGAAACATTACATTATGTCTTGTAAAAAAATGTTTTCTTTCTATAAAACGTAATAAGTGCTCTGAACCCCTGTGTGAGTAAATAACACAAATAATAATTCATTTAAGTAAAAGAGAAGTATAATGAAAACATATGAACAATAATGAAAATGTAAGAGCTTTCTTAAGCATCTCGTTTCCTAACTCAAAGATATTATTAATCATGAGGAAATTTTCAGTTTGGTCTTCAATTAATTAGCGATAATTAATTAGTGAACCATTTATTTTATGCATTTTTTATCTTTCCTTTAGAAAACTGCAAAGGGTATTAATACTGTGTTTATTTTAAAACAAATAATTGCGCGTTGTAATTATTTGTTTTGAAATAAAAAGAGAAATTTGGACACGTGTTAAATTTTTATTTGTCCTGATATAGCATTTTAATGTAATTAAATTTACGTATGAGTTATATGGACGTGTTGCAAATCATTATTAAGTTCAGAAAAATATCAAATAAATTGAATACTTTAAAATATTAAAAAAGCCACTGGTCAATGTAATGCATAAAATAAATATTGTAAAATAAATTACCCAACTAAATAGTAAAGTACAAATGATTAAATTATTTTTAAAAAAATATAATACGCCAAGTAAAAATTGTATCTATTCCAAAAGTATTTATTTTATGAGTGAAATTGTGGATTACTAAAAAATTAGATTATTTTAATTAATTTTAACCAAGGAAAATTATGCCGAGCGGAGAATCATCTAAATTTTGCATGCTTTCAATGATATATTTTCTTTCTTCTAATATTCTTGTTTTCAAATTTTTCCAAAACAGATGAAACAATTAATTTATTATAAAATTATATAAATTGGCTTAAAATATTTCATTTTCGGATACAACGAATCAAATAAAAATAATAGATTTATATTATTGTTAAAAGAAATCTGTTTTTAACATTAAATAGATTTATATTAATGTTAAAAACAGATGAAACAATTAATTTATTATAAAATTATATAAATTGGCTTAAAATATTTCATTTTCGGATACAACGAATCAAATAAAAATAATAGATTTATATTATTGTTAAAAGGAATCCGCAAAGAAGAAAACAGAAGCTAACAGACGTATTAAAACAAATACATTATTAAGTCCCTGAGGGAAGAAAATAATTGACAACACAGTTGTTTACACGATTTTTTACTAATTACCCTAATAATCTATATTTAAAATCCACGTACTTTACAACAAGTGCTAAGTGCAAAAAAATGAATGTTATTGACAGGGAGCAGGAGTTTTGCTAATTCAATAAATAAGAATAAGAATGTCAAGTGATCTTGGAAAAAGTAAGAGTATTAATGGAAAGCGGGCCAAGGGTCGTGCAAGAGGCCCTCCGAAAGGCGATACGGCCAAAGGCGGCGGAAATATAACCGTGGCGTGTTTATAATAACTTTATACACTTCCCCCGTCCGGCGCGAGAGAGAGAGAGAGATGCCCCGGGGCTAGCAACGGTATTTCCCCGACACGCGCCCCTACACCGCGCCCGGCATCGACCGTTGTTTTAACGGGAAACAAAGCATGCGGCGGCCATTCAAGGCGAATGCTAAACGGTCATGGTCACACTAAAGGGTTGCGTTCTTGTACTTGGATACGCACTTTTATGCTTTCAGAGCGAAAGCTTCTAATGACGTCGAGTACTCAAACTTATGCTGCAAATGCGATCAGATGAACATTCCCCCCCCCCAAAGTATCGAGTTTTAATTTAAACTTTAGCAATTTTTACGCATGCGCAATTTTGGTATTTCTTTAAATCATAAATCTTTATCTTTTTTTTAAATGTTCAATTTTCATTTTCATTCATGTTATTAATATGAGGAAAAAGTGAATTTTACATTGCAGCTTACGTAATATTCTCATTCAAATTTTAGATATTATTACTTTTAAATAAAGAGTGATAACTTAAGCAGAACCATTACTCAATGCTTAGCTTCCATGCTAAAATTTTAACAGTATTATGTATGAAACAATAAATAAAAATAATTCATATTTTGGGTATTATATCTAGATTCTTAAAAATATCTTACTTCATTTAAAATACTGAAATATAACTGCATAAGTTACAGAAGGAAATTTTTCATTAAATATGTATTCTCAATTTATTTTATAATATTATAATAAATAATATAGAATAAATATATTTCTAATTTAAATGAAAATTTTAACATAACATATTCAATTTATATTTTACAAATTTTTTACACATATGAAAAAGAATGAAGGAAATAGATCTTGTTTCGCACTTTTTTTCAATTAAATTAACTAAACTAAATTCAGTGGCACAACAGCCCATACCAGGGCCTATTGTGAACATATTGTTTCTAGGACCGAGGGTTCTAGGGTGCAAAGGTTCTAGGGTGTTCTAAGTCCCGATTAGGTAATCAGCCAAA
Source organism: Latrodectus hesperus (assembly GCA_037975125.1). Taxonomy (NCBI): domain Eukaryota; kingdom Metazoa; phylum Arthropoda; class Arachnida; order Araneae; family Theridiidae; genus Latrodectus; species Latrodectus hesperus. Next base: position 11,869,874 of record CM075852.1, on the reverse strand, counting down.
CGCGAAACTCAAAGTGTTTAGTTTAAAAATATGCTTGGTACTCAGTTTTATCTACCCACTGAAGAGAAGTTAGTCTGAGTCGACCTCGACTAGTTTAAGGATCGAACCTGTGCTTTATAAGCACGAAGCGCTTCCAACGTTTTACATTTTAAAATTAATACATTTTCCGTATTGATTAATTTCATTGAACTTACAATAATAGGCATAGGAAATCAATTCTTTTGTATTTTTGGCATCTATGACTCACATGAAATAAGATAAGAACGTTGATTATTGAATATGATTTCATATTGGTGTATTGAAGAAATTTTGCTGTTCGGTGTAGAAAGCCCTGGGCTGGATCTCAGTCACTGTCGAGTGACAGGAGATGAGCATAGCTTTTCGGCTTCCAAAAAGTACATGCTGAGGAAGATGCTTGAAAATATTTCGGGTATAATTTCTTGCGAAGCGGAAATGTCCTTTTATGAAAATTCGTCCTGTATAATTTGAGTTGCTTGCTTCTCAAAGATAAATTTTTGCACACGAGTTCCAAGAATTAGACCGGAATCCCGACAGTTTCATATGAATTCTGAGTTATTACAAAACATCCAAGCTAGGGGGAAGATTCGAACCCACGAACTGTGAAACCAAAGACCAGAGTGGTAACCATTCGACTACTCTGTCTAGAAGGCATTATCTGTGTCATAATATTACTGTAATTCAAATAACAATAAAATCCAAAATAAATAATGAGAAACTTGTTATTGTTTTACATTAATTGTGTGTGTGTGTATTATTGACGTCAATAAACAGAATCCTTACTTGTATTTACAGCTCTTATTAACAATAATAAATAAACAAAACTTTTTTAATGTTAAAAATCGTATCATTATTCAAATAGAACTAGTAAACTTTAAGAGTGCGTTAGAAACACAAAGCAAATGTAACAGAACACGCATAAAAAAATTCATTTTATTCACTGTATTAAATGAAACAAATACATTTTGAAAGGATTTAAAAGCCTTAAGCAAAGTTATTTTTTCATGAATGGTCTTATCTTTACTCAATATTAAATGGGAATATTAAATATGAATTTTTTTATGGATATATTTTTAAACTTCTCCCATGTTTCGCGAAAAGTCTATCTATCAATTCTATTTACTTTAAGGGCAAATTAAAAACTAAATGAAAAACCCGAGGGAGATCGTATGGAGGGGGTGCACTGGCGTGCGTAGGCCAGTTTCCGTTACACTCACCACCTGTCGCATGGGTCTCGCAGGTGGTACTCGCTTCATGCCGTTACATCGACACCCTTTTTTGCTACTTTTCCGCTTTGGGACCATTTGCCACTTATTTGCTCATCATCGAGGGTTTGTCTTGTGATGAAATGGTCAGACAGTGACCCAGAAAAACCTTTGAATATTTCAAAGTGCTGCCATTTCTTGCTCCATTTAGCTAAGAAGAAATACACAACTAAGTTTGCGCACTCCAAACAGCAAGTGTTGTTACAAGATAAATTTTCGTTTCTACCATTTATTCATCTCTTTATTATTTGATAAATATTTAGATTACGCTCTGTTTCTTGCTTCAGAATAATAAAGAAATAGTAAATGAAATAGTTAGTCAGAGTAGTCATGAAGTTATGCATATTTTCGAAATGTTTAATGTCATTAATTCCTTTTAGGGGTTTCTTAACACTAATTCATTAAAAATCTCTAATATGAAAAATGATACACTTCTTTAAATTGTAAAAAAAAAGTTTTAATGTTTCCACTCATATAAGCTTGGTTATTATATGGATGCAACAAAGTTTATCAAAGGATGATAAGTTTCTGAACACTTTTCAATATCGCAGATAAGATACATTTCCTCCCCCCAAATGAACGAATCCTAAAGATAAAGTTTTCCCATCAACTTATATCACCTGCACACACACACAATATCCTATACACCTCTCATTGCTTCAATGCACTTATTCATTATTTAGTAAGTTATTAATAAAATTATTCATCTAAAGAACAATCTGCCATTTTGTATATTCTAGAGAACTTAGAACATTGAGGTTATTTAAAGTTATTAGTCGATTGTATTCCAAGATTTTTCGATGTTAAACTAATTCAGAAACTGTATAGACACTACTGGAATTTCAATATTCTTCGATAACAAAACGGTTATTATAAGTCTGATGTTAACTTCCTCAATATTTTAGCAACAAAAGCCAGAACTGTGTTCGTTTCATTTAACTTATCGTATTCAACATTCATTGTATGTAAGCTGTCAAAATATCTTTATTAATCAATATCAAACATTTTTTCAAATGAAAAATGTATAAAATTTCCATAGAATAACTTTAATAATAGATAAAAGATAAAAAAAATATTTAAATAAAAGAATTTTTTTAAATCGGCTTCAGAAGTAAGTTTACAAAAATCAGTTTTATAAATTAATATAATGTCTGATCTAAACAAAATATCAAAATCATTGCAATGTTTTTTGTGCAAGATTACTCTTGATAGAACAAAAAATGACAGAAAATAGTCAAAATTAAGGTTTCTAAATTAAATTTTGAATATTTTTACAAATCAGAGAAAGAATATGGCCATTGACTTTTCATATTTTAGCTTTCACCCATCTCTTCTTTGTAACATGTTTCGAAACGTATGGTGTGAAATAAAGGACAAGTTAATAACTGTGCGTTCAATACTTAGGCTTTTGTAATTATTTGTAAGTATTATTATTAATTTGCAATGTTATTTACATTTTATATTTTCTGGTATCTTATTTCATAAATGCTATTTACTATTTTCCACACAGTAATGAAAGCATGGCTTTACTTAACCTAATCGCCCCCTCTGCTTCACAACAACAAACTATCTATTCGATATCGCAAGCGATTCTGTGCAATGTTGTTGTTGTTGTTGTTTACTAATGACACTTGGACAAGCCAAGCTCGCTATACTATGCGAATTAAGTCGATTGGGAGCGTCTTTCGTTTAAATCAGAGCACCATGCAGGTGAAAGTACGACTTTGCTCTACACACATGCCATAGGGACCCGTTTATAGGGTAGGCAACCATTTACACCACATACAAGGAAAGGACAAACACAGAACAGATAGAGAGAGAAAGTACATCCATGCCCGAACCGGGATTCGAACCCAGGACCTCCTTATCCGTAGTCAGGCACGCTGACCACTAGACAAGTTGGTCGGCTCTGTGCAACGTAAAATAAGCTTTCAATTCGATTCCGGTGCCCTTCTAATGTGGGTGGGGGGCTCGATTTAACTGCCCAGTATACTCCTGTTTAGTTAGGTTCTGAATAAAAAAGAATCAGCTTTTCCCAACTTACATATACAGTAGAATATTCATTCTAGTAGACTTTCCGACACATTTCTTTCTAGAACACTAAGATATCCAACAGCACACAATTTTAACGTATCCAATGGTGAACTTGTGGCGATATAAATGAGCATCATTCACTTAAAATCTTCCTTCGTTTTTATTTAATGAAAAGAATACATTTTGCTTGTAAGTGTTTCCTACACCAATGCAAGAATTTTAAAATCTAAACGAAATCTAATTTTAGATGGTTATTAAGTTTTCTTCAGAAGTAAAAAGCTTTTACATTTGAAAAATTTCCTATTTTTCACATTTTACAACCTTGTGCTTGAAATAGCATAGTGGTTAAGATTACACAGTGTGATTGGTTAGAACTTCATTCACAGCCATAAAATAAGTTTAGATAAATTTTATTTATTTTAATTATTAATTAATAATTAATACAAATTAACTGATAATTAATTTATGAGATAAATTTAATATTTACTTTTGATGTAATCAATATGCTGGCAGTATATACATGCCCATTCAGTTTTGCCAACTCATACCAATAACTCAATAGATGAAGGTTATTTAAAGACCAGTCATATTAAGCATTCTGAGAAGATTTTTCATGAATATTGATCCGTATTCACGTGTTACAGTTAAGAAAATTCCCAAGCACCCATCATGACAGATGTACATTCCAAAAAACAGGAGGGGAGCTTCTAATTCCTATTGTTCATTAGTGGCTGGAACGGAGCCCAGTTTTCCCACTCCGAAGAGTGTGTTCCTGCTTCTAGGTCATCGTACAAAAATACTTCATGCTCTTTAACTTCGTTGCCTTAAAACATTTCTTTCTAATTTTATTTTCCCTAAAATTGTTTTGTGCCTTCTTTGCCGAGCTGGAAGCCGAATGAATAGTGCTCTTGCCTTCGGTTCAACAGTTCGAATCCCGTCTTGGGCATGTATATTTGTAGTGGTTCGGAATCTACTTTAAAACGTAGGTCCTGGTCTGACTAGCCCTCGTGTGCAAAAAATGGCCGTTGAGCGACAATACAAACATTGTGTCTTCTTAAATTTCAGAATTTAAACTATATTTAGCTATATTTTTTCCTAATGGAATATTTTTTTCATTATTTACTGAAAAGTATAATAAATATAAGTTCTTAAATGAAACGAAAGTTAATTATTTACCTAGATAATTATCTAACTGCATAGGTAAGTTAAATATCAGTGTTTTTACATTATACAAAAATTAGCATTTTTATATTCATTTTATATATTTAGATTTAAAGTTTTATACACATGGTATGTGACCACAACATTTAAATTTCTTCATTTGCCCCCATAACAGTTAGAAAAAAGTTACTTCATAATTTAATATGTTATTATATTACTATACACCCTTCAATATTTTATACTAAAACCAAGTGCTAGACAATTTGAGTTTTTAAAGCTTTATAAAAATACTGAAATATTTTTTCATTATAACCATTTGTATTATTTTACTTACTTTAGTGCAAAGAAAAGTAAGAACTGCAATTGAAAGTAAAAGGAATCAAAACCCCCGGATTATTTAACTATGAAAGTATACAAAAGATTAGTTCAAATTTAAAACTATATAAGCTCTATTTTTTACTTGAAATCGTTAAATAAATAAAGCTTACAGAAAAGTATAAGATATAATTCTCACATTGAAATTTCGGTAATAGATAAAAGACATAATAAATAGAGAAGTATATTTTGTGATTTTAGAAGAATAAATATAGTTTTATTGCACATAATTATTATTGAATGCCCAAAATATCATTAGAATTGTGAACAAAGCGCATTTAAAATTAGTAAAATGCAAACAAAAAATTACAATAATGCAAATAAAGTATGAATTTAGACATATGATACTTCTACTTTCTTTCATAAATGCTTTCTTCACTTTAAATTTTTTCTTTGTAGATATGTATAGTAGTTGCGCTGACCAATGACTGAGTGGTTAGCGCTCCTGACTCCTGAGCTGTGGGTCCTGGGTTTGAATCCCGGTTCAAGCATGGATGTTACTATCTTCCTCTGTTCTCTCTGTCCTTTCTTCTGTGTTGATGTATGAATGTGACCCACCCTATAAGCGGGTTTGTGGGGGTATGGCGCAGGCAACGCTACTCGCTTCCGTGATTTCGTTCACAGGTGCCCGCTGGGTAACGACAAATGAGTAGCAGTTTCTGGCCTTATTGTGGCAAAGGGTTCGTCACCCAAGTGTCCACCGTTGGAAAAAAATGTATCTTCGAGTTAGCAACTATTCATGAAAAAATGACAAAAAGAGCAAGTGTGTCGGAAATTTTCTCCGTTGTTGCACTGTAGTGGCTCGATTCATTGGGAATGATGCGAATTTTGACTTCAGATATTCTTGCTCGATGGACTTTCTTCCTTTGCAGCAATACTGATAATTAGAAATTTTACTATTTCTGTGAAAGACATGTGAGGTGATCATTAAGAAAAACTTACATCAGAATAGGAGACTGATTTACTATTTGATTAATGACTCTACAGTCTCTTTCTTCTCAGGAGAATTAGTTCAACCTTACAGTCATCGTCTTACAGTCAAATTATAATAGAAAAAAAGTACTGTAAAATAAAATAATGCAATTTCTATAAATGAATGAAAAATTGTTAAAATAATCATGTTGGGATTTGTAATAAATGACAAATTACAATACGAATCCTTTAACTGGTGCTAGAATTGTAGTACTGATTATTAAAATGGACAAAAAGTTCTAGGAAGTACCTAATAAATGTTTTTAATATTTTATTAAAATCAGCAAATGATAAAGATAAAAATGTTGCGAAAATCTTTAATAAAATGTTGTTGTAAATTGACAACTATAATATATCAAATGGAAAAAATATTTTTCGCCTTTTATATAAGAATATTACTATGCTTATAAAGAAAAATATGTAAATTGATAATGATAGTTTTGTCAGTTTAAATTTTAGGATTTCCTTTTCCAAAAAGTTCTTTCATATTAATATGCTCATTAGGAGAAGGAACTTATATATGAAAATATTTGTAGAAAATTAGGCGTGCTTCCAAACCTTAATTAATAACATCGTTTTTTTTTTAAATATGCCGTATTGTCATGGTATTTAGTCATAAATATTCAGTAATATCTGCACTGAGGATGATTAAAAAATTTTTCTATGATTTCACTATTAGATGTGACATAAAAATGCAAACTCACTGGAAATGTAACTTCAAGTATTCTAAAACAGAAAGGTTTGTGTTGTGTGTAGAAAAACTTTAAAGATATTTTCTCGAAAAAAGATTAAGAAAATATAAAACAAAAACTTTTATAAAACTTAAAATTCAAATTTTAAAAAAAAATCATCAAAATTAGAATACATTACATAAAACAGAAACGTAGAAATGCCATAAAATGCTTAATATTATTTACTAGTTATTCATATTAAGTTGAAAATTTCATGAATGTTTTTTTTTTTTTCGTAGCAAATCATGCTTAGAAATATGTAATTTACTAACTGATAACCAAATCCAGCAAGACATTGACGATTCTAAAATCTGTAAAATGCAATGTGAAATTGAAAACGTAAATCAATTAATAAATTTTCAAATGGAATATGCATCAGAGCAATATTATTTTAACCAGACATAATCTCGATGTCCGATGGTGAAAGTGGAAAGGAAACAATAGAATGAGAAGGTTTCGCGCTATCTCTCCGTGATCATCTTCGATTAACCGGTTTGAGATTACGTACCTGCACTCACGTGAAACATTTTATCAATACAAAGCACAAACGCTTAAGCAAAATATTTATCCAGATACTAATTGTATAAACTTAAACATTTAAGGAGAAGGAGTTGTTTTTTAAAGTGTTATACATTAATATATAAAATTATACATATTTGCAACATAGATGTAGATGTATATACTGAAAAGTTTGTTTAGAAAAAAACACATAAGAGAATTTACAAATTAAATCTAATAAATCTCAAAAAAAAATTTAAAAAAAAAATATCTAGAGTGACATGTCCTGGAACTATCTAGAGTACGTGTACCTCCCTGGGGCTTGAGCAGCCACCAGGCGCGTCGGCAGGTGGTGGATCGCCGAATGTCCTGTAGGAATGACAGGATAGCCTTGAATATAAAATCAGAGGCCGCGAACCAGCTCCCGTAAACCCTGGTGTTATGCGTTCCGTACCTAGGGCTAATTGGCACCGCGGTATTGGTGTCTTAACGGAGCCTCTAGTTGCCTGGCGAACTTCTAGAGTAATTTGCCTTGCCCAGTAACTCAGGCAATGCTGGGTGGACTTGTATTACCTGAGCTTTTTAATTGTTATCTTGTGGCTGAAAAGACACAAGTAATAAGAAACCTTTCTGCATTTGCAGGTGAAGCCTCTGAAGTAGACCTTGCTGAAAAAGACAAGGGAACTCAGAGGCAATCTTGTAAAGGGGCAGCAATGAATCCTTCCCTTGAGGTAGAAATGACCTCCAAACCTTCTTCTTCTGGTGAAAGTCAGGAAGCTATTCCTAGCATGACTGACTTTCTGACCAGATGGGACTGTTTCAACAAGACCCTATCTGCTGGAAATGTCATACGCAAGAGGAAACGGCAGAGCATATCATTTACGAATGTGAGGCTCTTGCCCTCCCTAGATTAACTTCTTTAGACATCATCCGTACTAGAGAGTTACACCTAGACTCCATTAAAGGGTTATCGGACTTTATTAATAAAGTGGGTGACCCGAGCAACTGGAACTAGGAAACATTGGGTTTGGAGTTAATGGTACAAAATGCTGATAAAAGCAGAGGTGCCCAATGACATACAAACCCAATTCTAAGAAGAAGAAGAAGAAGAAGACATGTTATGATTCTGAAAATTAGATTTTTATGAAAAGAATATTATTGATGAAACGAAATAGGTTTGCTCAGTTTATGCAAATATTTATTCTAATATTGTGTGTGTGTTGGCAAATTCATCTCATTTAATTATAATTGTATTTTGTTTGAACACCTTTGCTTTTATGTGTAAATGGCAAACTACTTTGTATATTCAGATGGTCAAACTACTTTTTTGAAGCTCATTCATGTATTTGACACATATTTGCAAAGTAAATATTTGTCGTTGTTCCTAGCTAAGCGATTAAGGCGTGTTTCCTTACCATGGACATGATTTTTATTGAATCCCTGGTTACGCAAGCACAAAAATATAAATAAAATTTCATTTTTTTCCACAAAATACTAAAATAGAACGCTATAAACTAAGTTACATACAAGAATCTGTTCCTTTTCGAAGGAAAAATCTAAAGGAAAAATATTAAATTCCTCGACAAGTGTTAAATAAAGTATATGTCTGCATAATATCCTTTATCAAGTGAAATATTATTCTTTCTGGTGATAAAGAAAACCAGCAAATCACAGTAAATTAAAATGAAGCTTTTGCTTCGATTTATAATAATTGATATTGATGTTGCACGTCTAATAAAATATTGTCTAAATCAGCAAATTTCAATAATAATTCCAAAAATTAAAATCGTGTACATATTTATAATATTTTTGAAAATTACTTATGTAAATATAATTTAAATGCTTAATTACATATATTATAACTTTAAATGCTGTTTTATGTTTTGTCGTATTTTAACAAAATATTAAAGCTCAATAAAACGCACAGTAGTAACATTTTAAAATTATATTAGCCTTTTTTTAATTATAAGTAGAAGAGAGAGAGAGGTATTTGACAGTATATCATAAAATTCATCCTAAAATGTTCTTACTATTAATACATTGCAATTTTAGTTAGTCAAGAATAACTAAAATTGCCATCATATCGATATTCCTATAGAAAAAACATTCTGCTTTCTGTTTCTTATGTAGACTTAATCACTATATGAAAATCGAATAGGAATTTCAAAAATATTTTAAAATCATTAAATTTATTATTATTATATTCAATTTGTTTAATATGGAATAAAAAATATTCTATATACACAATTGAAACCAACTCAATTTTATAAGAATAACGAAAAGTAATATGCATTTCTACTGTCGTTTCTTGATGTTGTTTTTACTATAAATTTTATTTGTGTTTTAAAAATCATTGAATACATAATATATTTTAGACGAACAATAAATATAAGCAACTAGTTATAAATTTTGCATAAAATATTTAAAGAATAATTTAAGAAAAATTAAGTGCGAAATGATTCTTTTTTATTGCCATTTCGATAACTGATAAAATTATTGATATAAATTTAGTTGAAAATGAAATTTTAAGTTATAGTGTTTAAGTCTTCAGATTAATTCAGCAATAATTGAAAACTCTATATTTCCTTTAATTTTGCATAGCATTTGTGATTTTGTTCTTGATGTTGTTTTCAGCTTAATGCGCACATGATGCATTTTATCTCAAAAATATGTAAATTTTCGCAGATAAGATTCAAAATACGTTAAAACAAGAAGTAAATAAAAAGGTTCTTAATTCCATTAAATTTTAATTTAATAAATATTTCTAAAATAGAGACTAAAGAATAGCATAAAAATATTTAAAATGGATTAAACAGTTCTGAATATTCTTATCTAAATTTTAAAAAATCTTATTCAGTTAAATTAATGGATTACACAATTCTTAATATTCTTATCTAAATTAAAAAATTTCTCGTGTTTAGTTAAATTAATGGATTAAACAATTCTTAATATTCTTATCTAAATTTAAAAAAATTCTTAAAAGTATTAAATTTTTAATAAAATTTTGATTAAATTAAGAAATTTTGCATCAATATAAAACTGAACACACGCGTCTTCTTGTTGGTATTCAAGAGTAACATGACTGAACATGTTTTCTGTTTATGACCTTCAATTATCCTTTCAAAAAGAAGACCCATGAATAAAGCTTGCTCAAATCTCCAGCTAACTGAACAAATGTCCATGACTAAAGAGAAACACATTTAACTGTACACAAATCAATCATCTTAACAATTGGGTGGGTGAGTGTGTTTGAAAAGTAAATAAATTTATTACCACTCATTATTCAAAATTATTTTAATGTAACTTGTGATAAATATTTTACTATAAATAAATAATAAAATATTAAGTTTAGACATAAAGAAAAAAGAAGTTAATATAAAGAAGTTACTATGATTTACAATATGAATGGAAACTAAATTTTACATGAAAAATTACTCTATACATATGAAAAATTACAGATACAATTTGCTGTGATAATCACATATTATTGATAACATTTTTTCATGTGTGCTGAATATAAAACAAAAAATGAATTCCACCTTTATAGCAATTTTCTAAACATCCAGGACATTGTTTATGTTCTTTTTAAAACAGCCTTCTATTTTTTAAATAAAAAATAAAATTGTCAAAGAGAAGATTTAAAGCAGCAAAATAAGATTAAAAACACTTAACGAATTATATATTAAAAACATCATGTAATTTTGCTGTACTTTAAAATAAATATTTCTTTTATATGCATATAATTATTTTAATTATATATTTAAAGATGATTTAAATTAGATTTTATTTGATTTCATGTATCCTTAGTAATTATTAAAGCAACAAAACTTCAGAAATATATTAATTGGAGAAGTAAAACGTTGAAAAATCTTGCGAATCTCGCATTATATATTAAATGGGTAGGTGTTCGCGAATCTCAACCATATGTTTGCACTAGAAAGAAAAAACTGAAAATAAATTTGCAAGTCTTTATACCGACAATTTTATTTGTTGGCTTCTGTAATGGGTTACGAGGATCCAAGAATACGAAGATTGATTTCTATGCAATCAGAAATACAGCTCAGAACATAAATTAGCATAACAGACATAAACTGAATAACAAGTAAGGTATCATTTAGTTTGTGATAACAATAATATTTTGATTTCGTCTTGAGTAGTAAAAAGACACACTAGAAACATCCCTATTTCTTGAAATTCTTCTTTTACTAGCATGGGACGAAATAGTCAAATGTTTCTAACAATAAAAATCAAAATGTAACAAATGATAAAATATTTGTAAAGTGGATTGCGAATGGGAAAGATTAGTAAACTACGCTGTAAATCTAAAATTTTAGATTTTCTCTTAATAAACTGAATTCTATTTAGATTGAAATATAGAGAAACATATTTATCTCTCTCTCTTTCCACAACAGTACACATATTTAAATATACAAGTTTATCCTTTTAGATGCAGAAAAAAAATTATACGAATTCAAATTACTATCATCAATATGTATGCGATTCGATTTAATTTTCGAATTAAATTTTTCATCGATCTCTACACACAGCTGATTAAATTACAATTGTTAAGAAATCCTCTACAAAAACTGCTGCAAGAAAGGAAAAAGGTCGCCAAGTAACTTGGCTGTGGCCGCGAATTTGGAGCTACTTTTAAGTGACACTTTTTAAGACTTCCTTTCTAACGGTACTGCGACCATTGGTATAAGAAGATTAAGCGAAAAAGCAAGGAGAAGGCTGGTCAAAAGAAGTACGGGAGAATTTTGATCCAATCCGCGTCTGGAACAGCGGGGGCGGAATGCATTGCTGGCGGGGCTTAACTGCTACGTCACGACCAATGAGAGGGGTTCTCCTCGTCCGTTGTGAGGGGTCGCAATCAGTCGTCCGTAGTAGAAGTTTCGGTGTCGAAGGTTCCGGGCGTTTGCTTAGTTTGGATAAACATTACAGCGATATTTTCTTCTTCCTCGGATTCCGCCAAGAAAAGAGGATTACGAGGCTACAGGAATTCGCAACTGCGCAGGTAAGTTCGGTCTTATTGTTCACAGTCTTTCAAGTTATTGCTTTCCGTTGTGGGTGTTTTATTTTAAATAGAACTTATTTATTTTTTTTAGAATTTTTAAAACTGAATAAATTGGCGAAATAAGTGCGCAATGTTTTGAACTTGTTAACACTGAGTTTCAAAATAAGCTGCCCATTAATACTAACAACTGTCCATTTATAAAGTTTTCAATTTAAGTACAAATAAAAGAGGGAGGAACGCGCTTACATGTTTTACTTACGAACGCATTCATTTTTATTTAGATAATTTATAATAACCTTGACAGAGAGAGAAGTAAATGCATAATCAAAGCTGTCTTATATACATGATAAACAATATTCTATAGCTAACATTTCAGGCTTGATAAACCATATCGCATCTAAGAAATATCCCATTTCTTAAATTTATTTTTAATAAATATTTTGTTTCTTTTAACCATTCAGTACTATGAACACGTGCATTTCTTTTTTGCAGAGAGTTAGCGTACATAAAAATATTGGAGGGGGATATCTAAATATTATTTTATAATGGTCATCAAAATTAAGTTTTATTATCAGTTTCAGAAACTAATATGTACTTCAAAGTTTATAATGAATTTTAAGAAATACACAGCATAGATTTTGTGTTCATTAGTGTATTATTTTCGCAGACTTTTGTGGTAGATGTTTGTTTATCAGGGAGAATCTTTAATTTTTTTTTTACTAATAGCAAATTCTTTCGTTATTCTCTATTCTAATAGGCGGATATGAATCCCTATTATTACTTTGCTCTGATCTACATTTATGTTTATCGATTCTTTTTTAAAAAAAAAAACTATATCGATTTATATAAGGCATATAAATATTTCAAGCGTTTCATTAAATGAAATTATAAATAGAAGTTTTTATGTATCGTTTTTATAAATTTTTTATTTCATTATCTTTTTATAATTGAACTGAGAAAATAAATTGGTTGTAACATTTTACATTAGAA